>CM044431.1:138280709-138388482 GCA_024363595.1 Xenopus borealis
ATGTTCCATTTTTGGTGGGGTGCAATAAGGCACTTCTTGTTATTAGTGACTTTAGGTTGGCTACATAGTAAAACACATGCAGGTTTAGTCCCTTGAGCTCAGAAGACACACAAAGCAAACACTACAAAGAGCTGTCTCGGTATAATACTATTAACATCAATGTTCTAATCTCTATTGAGAATGTTGAATCTAGTGAGACTGCTTTTCTGCAAACTTCCAGCAAATGTCTAAAGCCATTAATGTTTTGTGATTAAATAATTAGTTAATCCTTATGTAAACTGTATTGCTAAAATACACACACACACACATAAAGTATTGTAAAGTACTTCAGTGAAGAAAAATGTTCTTTACAGTTCTTTTAAGCTCTCATATAATTAGGAGCTTAATCATGCACACATTTATTCCCCTTTGTAAAGGGAGGGAAGCGTCATCGTCTTCATTTCTGCCAGAAACAAATTTTATCAGGAGCTAAAATCTGTGCTTAGTGGAAGAAAAAAAGGAGATTTAAAAAGATAACAGTAAAACACTTTCATTTGCTGTTATTATATACATTGTATCATTCAGCTAAGGTTGTGTTGTGAAAATGTTAATCAAACGGAATGCATGATTTTCCCATTGATTATTTACTGCCAAACAATTACCCTTTTTAAAAAGGACTATAGATTTCTGTTGTTGTTTCCTTTGATGGGACATTAAGGGTTTTTTTTTTTATCTTAGGTCAA
This sequence comes from Xenopus borealis, assembly GCA_024363595.1. NCBI lineage: Eukaryota > Metazoa > Chordata > Amphibia > Anura > Pipidae > Xenopus > Xenopus borealis. The sequence goes on from CM044431.1 coordinate 138,281,432, forward strand.
ATAGACCTCAAATGAACTAGAATGAACTCGCAACTTGAATGGTTTCTTATTTCCAAAAAAAAACTAGAATGGACAAAACTTAAATCGGTGAGGTCGGGGGTTAACAACCCAAAAACTCAAACTGATTGAGTTTTCTGTGGAGAAAACTCTGAAAAAAACTCAGACATCATGAAAGCTATAAACATCTTCCAATGGTTCAAGAGACTTCTGCCACTGACTTCTACATGACCTCAACAAGTTTTAGATGTGTATTTTCGGATTCCAGATATTTCCAAGGTCGGGGTATAATAAATCTTAAAAAAATCAAGGTTTTTTGTAAAACAAACAAAAAAAATAAAAAATTCAAGTTTTTTAACCAAAAAAAATAAAAAGATTTTTGATTTCAAAATAATCTCCAAAATTTAAATTTTTTTGTGGAATACACAACCCAGCCCTTAAAATCTACCCTTTCTTATGCACTTGTTTGGTGCAGGAGCCAATGTCTTATAAAGTGTTTTTTGTCTTCTATTTTATACATTTCCTTGGTTTACCTACCTGTTATCTGATGTTATTCTTTGACTAAAAACCTAGTGGATTATTAACAGTCACTCATTTTACATGCCTTTCCGCAAATATCTTTCTGATGCATCATTACTCCTTGAATGTGTTGATGATCATCTCCTAGTAGCTGGAAAAACTATTAAAAGGTTCATTGGTTATAAAGTTACTTGAAAATGTTCTTGCAACAGAAAGCAGCATGCCTTTATCCCTTTCTATCTACCAGAAGCCGATACAATAAAACTGATCAATAATCAGAATATACAGACTGCACTGGGTCCTGTGTTGTCAAGTAATCTAATGTGGATTTTAAAGTTTTTTGTATTGTTTAATACAAACTTTCTTAACTCTGCAGAACCAGTCACTGCAACAAAATATCCTCCATATAGAATCCCAGTTTATCTGTTTAAATCTGGCTCCATGATCTTTGTCCCTGCAGCTGGAGTTGGAAACATTAAAGGGGATGTAAAGGCAAAAATAAAATCCAATACAAATCTCTTCGCAGTCACAGACTACTGTACAGGGAAAAAAGCTGCTGGAGTTCTGCACAGTTAGGTGGGACTCCCCCTGCTGTTCATAAGTGTGATTGTTTCCCTGCCCAGCAGTTAGGGACTGTCTGATAATTCCTATAAACAGCAGTAAATGAAGGAAGAATTTCACTGATTACATAGATAATTTCATAGTTAAATTGGGTTGAAAAAAGATAAAGTCCATCAAGTTCAACCAATCCAAATTAAAACCCAGCATACACACACCCCTCCACTCTTTCAGACAAACTGTATATGCCCAAAGCTATGCTAAGGGGCTGATTTATTAAGGGTCGAAGTGTAACTGAAGGAATTCTTTTTTTTGATAATTCGACCATCGAATAGGCTACTTCGACCATTCGATTCAAATGGTTGAATAGTAAAATCCTTCAACTTCAAAAATCGAAGTACTGTCTCTTTAAAAAAAAAAATTTGATTTCAATACTCCTCCAATTAAGTTATTTATTATTGAAGTAAAATCATTCAATCATACGCTAAAATTGTTCAAATCGAAGGATTCGAGCGATTCAGATTCGAATGATTTTACTTCCAATTATTTCCAAATTTGGTGAAAAAAGTCGAAGTAAGTGTTTTCCACTTCGGAATTCAAGCCTTAGTAAATCAGCCCCTATCTGTAGAGTTTAGTATTCAGTATCAGAATTCTGCACTGAAATCCATTTCTCAAAAGAGCAAACAGATTTTTTTATATTTCATTTTGAAATCTGACATGGCTAGACATATTGTCAATTTCCCAGCTGCCCCAAGTCATGTGACTTGTACTCTGATAAACTTCAGTCACTCTTTACTATTGTACTGCAAGTTGAAGTGATATCACCCCCTCCTTCCCCCCAGCAGTCTAACAACAGAACAGAAGGTAACCAAATAGCAGCTCCCTGACACAAGATAACAGGTGCCTGGTAGATCTGAGAACAGCACTAAATAGTAAAAACCCATGTCCCACCATGACTCCTTCAGTTACACTGAGAAGGAAAAACAACAGCCTGCCAGAAATCAGTTCCCTCCTAAAGTGCTGGCACAAGTCACATGACTAGGGACATATGGGAAATCGACAAATGTCTAGCCACATGTCAGATTTCAAAATTGAATATAAAAAAATTTGTTTGCTCTTTTGAGAAATGGATTTCACTGCAGAAGTCTGCTGGAGTAGCACTATGGGAAAAATTCACTAAGATGCGCAAATTCGCTAGCGTTTGCCGCACTTCGCCAGGCGAATTTTCGCCAGCACTACTCAAATTCACTAAAGTGAGAATTTACGCTCAGGTCGGCGAACGGTAGCGTAGTTGTGCTAGTGTTACTTCGCTAGGCAGAGCGCTGTTACGCTAGTGAAGCCTAATTTGCATACGGCGGGAACTTTAAATTATAATAGAAGTATATGTTATAGCCACTACATTCCACTACACAAGCCCAGGAAACCTTTAATAAATTAAATAAAGTTGTCCTATAGCCCTACATGTGCCCCCCTGTATAGTTGAGTTGCCATATGTTAGGAAATGTAGGGGGGACAAAGGGTAACCCCCCCAAAAAATTATAGATCTTTTTCAGACTATCACCCTCCTATGCTAAAATAGGCCGGGGTTTTTTTGGGACTTCGAAAAAAAAATTTAAATTTTTTTTTCCAACCTCCTATCTATTGTATTGAACTGCGCCTGGTCTGACCAGGCGAAGTAACGTCTAGCGTAAGTGCTGACGAAGAGGAAAATGCTCATCTTAGTGAATTAGTGAACGAATTTACGATCCTTTGTCAGTGCGCAACTTCGCCTGGCGTATCTACTTCACTAGCGAAAATTCGCCAGAGTCCGTGTTAGTGAATTTGTGCAGTTGCGAAATGACGTCACGCTGGCGGATTAACGTTGGTGAATTAGCGCTATCGTTAGATGATTTGCGCTTTAGTGAATTTGCCCCTTTGTGTTTTGAAAAAAAAAACATGTTTTCCCATGACAGTATCCCTTTAAGTTTAATAGAAAATCATGTAAAAATTTAACAAACCGAATAGGCTGGGGTTGCCTCCAATAAGGATTAATTATATCTTAGCTTGGATCAACTACAAGCTACTGTTTTATTATAACAGAGAAAAAGGAAATAATTTTTAAAAAACTGGATTATTTAAATAAAATGCAGTCTTTCTGTAATTCAGAGCTTTCTGGATAATGGCTACCTGGATAATGGATCTCATATCTTTTTCACATTGTTAGGAAATATAGGGTTTGTTTATTTTGTATCTTTCATCGTCTTGGCATCCACCAACAGACCAAAGCTGATATTGAGCTGAATGACCAGAGAAGCAGGATCATGAAGGAATTCTGTGACAAAAAAGTTCTGTGTAAAGCGAATAAAGAGTGACACAATACAGGATTCACTGCACTTTTACCATTTAGAAATGTATTTGCGACTGATAGTCCATCACCCTCCTGTTATTCATTGCTGGCAACCAGGTGGAAACGGCATAATGCCACAATTCAGTGAGGATATGATTCTAAATTAATTTCATTCCACTACAACCCTTATTGAGTCTCTTCAATCCAAACATTTAAATGACACATTAGATGGCTAAATGCTTGATTATCCAGCCAAGGTGACTTTGGTTTTATTATGCTACGTTTATTACCTGTGCGTGTATAGATACATAAACAAACAGATAAATCATTAGATAGACAAACAGGAGGCAAACTAGATTTATGTATAGATGAACAGACAATCAAAAAGACGGATTGACGATTGAGAGGCAGGTAGACATTTAGAAAGAAAAAAGTGGGGCATGAAGAGGTCTCTCAACGCTTCACTTTTTATGAGCACCAAAGGGTATACAAATGTTAAGTTAGTGGAGCAGATCCAAACCGTCACTTTAGTTTCATGATCTGCGCATATAAAAAGAATGTGTGCCCATATTTTAATATATAAAGAAATTATAATTACACCTCACCCTGCAGACTTGGGCCAGCCAATGCCAGGCCAAGGTTGATGAACTAGAGGCAGGCAGGTAAATGAGCCAGACTAGAGTTAGATTGCCAGATTTGTCGGCCAAACTTAAATCTATGTATAACGTTTATTACTGCAAGCTTTTCCAGGCATTAAAGTGGGTTAAAGTAATGCAAGATTATTCAATTTGAAATCATGTACCACTTCTTGTTGCAGATTACAATGAACAGCATTTGTTTGAAAGCTTATGCGAAATGATCATTTCTGCTGGATGTAGTATGAGTAAGAACTGGTGTATGTAAAAGTTCCACTGTGATAAAACATACAATAAAACAATTTATTTGTTATTACATGCCATTATTTAATGTAAAGCTTGCTTTTCTCAAAATGAAAGCAGTCCGTGGATGTAATTTACTGTAAAATCTACAGAGAGATGAGAACTTTTACATTTTTGAAATTTGCTAGTTTCTAGTTTTACCAAAATAATGGTTTCTACTATGGAAGAAAGCAGATTGGGAACTGAAGCATTTAATAAAATACATGCTAGATCACGTTTCTTTGTTCTGGAGCATTTGCAGCCATAGAGGAATTATACAGAAATGACACCCTTTATTCATCTGGAAAAAACTCTTTGTTTTACTAGGATCCATTGGGCAGTACTTCATGCCATGCTCAGTATTTACTACTGAGCTATATTAGCTAATGTAACTGTAGGTGTTCCAGAAAGTAGATTTGTTTGCATGCAAAGTGTTCTAAATCAAATACAAAATAATTGTGCATAGCTCCACTGACATTATCTGAGACAGCGAATGGCAATCGATTGCCAGCTCTGCATCATACATATGTGCATCGCCCAATACAAAATGTGATTTGTAATCCAAGGCCTCACCTCCTGTCAGTTTAATGTCTGCTCACAGGCAGGCAGCAATTCTCCGTATGAGAGATAATGACCAAGGCTGACCCCTGATTCATCCTGAATATTATGAGCTCATAGACAGATATAACCCTTGCATTATGAGACAGCTAAGACAGACAGTCAGTGTGCTGATCGATTACCCAGAGGTCGTCCTCCTGGCTGCTCAGCTAGCAAGGATTTAAGTCCTTTTGTTTTAGTTTGAAATGTTGTTATTTTTGGTCATCAAACTGCAGTTTTTTAATGTGAGCCCCTTAAAGTTAAATTAAAGATATATATATGTATATAGTCACATAAATATATGCATCCAGAATAAAATCCCATTTTTTTGCATACAAGTGTAGACAGATTTGATTTTTAATTCTGAGGAGTGGGTGTTTTTCCTTTGATTTTCTGTGGCGGAGGCTCTAGAGTATCTTACAATCCTCACTTCAGGTGGCTGAGCTCTGCTATAACAGAAAATTAGCAATACAAAGTAACCAGGGCACTGTAAAAAGCTGAAAGCAGCACAATTATGCTCAAATATCTTTGTTATATGACAATCCCAGTATCTAGCCTTCCTAATTTTTCCACTGCCCTTTAACCCTTCCGAACACATTCATAAAGACCTTTTGCATGCCAATAACATTTTTCTCTTGGCTAGTTACACATAACCTATACTTAATACAGAGAAATAAAAGTGTGAGAGATTTTATAGTTTTTAATGACTATACCCAACAGAATAGTATAGGGCAAGAATAGGCAATACTCAGTACCCCTGCCAACTGCAATCATCAAATCCTAGCATCTGACAAGAGTGGGACAAATAGTGGGACCATTTATTTTTGGTTCAGGTTCTGGATAACTGGCTCTTAAGGTGGCCAAAAACTGGCCAATCCTTCAAGATATCTTAAAGAAGCAGTACTTTTACCCGTACACAGGCACAGTCAAATATTATTTGTTCAGGCCGACAGCCCGATTGGATCCGATAGGAAATTAAAACTCCCACAGTTCCTCTTGCTTCCTTATATCCTACTGTACCATATGAAAAGGTACATACAGTTTTCAGTTTGGACTGATCAACTGAGATCCAGCGATTTTCTGTCAAGACTGAACCCCTGCTGACATACATGGCCAAACAGTTAGGGCCATCAGAGCAGTTATAGCCATGTTTATCCAGCTTTAGGTTCATTTGAAAGTCTCCAGAAATATATTTCTTTTCACTTCCAATTTTATCATTTTAAAGATCTTAAGTTAGCAGGTTAAAGGAGAAGGAAAGGTTAAAACTAAGTAAGCCTTATCAGAAAGGTCCACCTAAATATACCAGTAAACCCTCAAAGTAGTGCTGCTCTGAGTCCTCAGTCAAAAGAATCACAACATTTCTTTCCTTTTATTGTGTGTACATGGGCTTCTGTATCAGACTTCCTACCTTCAGTTTAAACTTCCTTGCCCAGGGCGTGAGCATGCTCAGTTTGCTCCTCCTCCCCTTCTCTGCTGTAATCTAAGCCCAGAGCTATAAGTGAGCAGGGAGAGACTCAGGCAGGAAGTGATGTCACACCAAGCTAATACTGCAGTTGCTAGCCTAAACAAACGGAAAGCTTCTAGAGCTTTTTACTCAGACATGGTAAACCATTCTACAGAAATAATAATAAATCTAGCATTCTAGCTTGCACTTTTACATAGAATCTACTGGCAATAAAATGCCTCCATAGCTTTCCTTCTTCTTTAAAGAAAACGCGAGCATAACTCTCATGATCTTTTGTGCTGCCAGTAAAATATGTCATTATATTGCTTCATCTGAATCTTACCTAAGTGTGTGCTTAGTGTGTGCTTAGCTGTTCACTAAGGAGCCCTAGAAAGCTGCAGTTACAGCAAACCCCTGTAGTTGTGCAGAACACTTCTGTTTCATCTGCCCATCACCCAGCGCACATCATCTCCAAGTCAAATTCAATCCCAATATCTCTTTTCAGGCTGTCAATCAAGCCCTTGTGCAGCTGTCATGTTCTGCCCTTAGGAATCTTTGTAATCCTTGCTCTGCTACATCCCTTTGGAATACCTTTGGCTTTTCTCTCATTTACTGGCAAATATCTCATTTAGCTAGTATAATAGTGCTGTCTTTATACCCCCACCCAAGGAAAAAAAAAATAAAAAATAACCTATGTAAAAGCCTACTGTGGTGATCTGTTATTTGTAGCATATGTTTTGTAGGTGCAGACAGAGTGTTTGTATGTCAGGTTCTGACTGAATCCTGGCAGTGTCAGTGCTGCCTTGCATGCCAAATGCTTTGTTTGGGAGCACCTGTCCCTCAACGGAAATCTCTTCCACCTCATCCCAGATCCACATTAGACACATAATTTGTATGCACCCACTCAAGTCCTGAATATTTGTTTCAGGGAGAAATAGTGTGTGTGTGTGTATATATATATGTGTATATATATATATATATATATATATATATATAGTGCCTTGAAAGGAACGCACATCCATTAGTCTAAACACAAATCTGGGTGCTAGTCTTGTGAAGGCAATATCCAGCATGCAAGGGTGTGACAGCACTCCAAGAAAATATTCCAACAGGTTCAGTAGATCAAATAAAGTGGAAGTTTATTTGTGATCATCACAAATAAACTTCCACTTTATTTGATCTACTGAACCTGTTGGAATATTTTCTTGGAGTGCTGTCGCACCCTTGCATGCTGTATATATATATATATATATATATATATATACATACATACATACATATATAATATATTTATATAAACAATGTGTACTTCCAAGGTAAAAAAAAAATGTCTGGTAATAAACACTAGGATGTATGAATGGGATTTTATTGACTTCTGATTTTGTAAGATTCTGTTAGAAAATTACAATGCTGTGGTTGAGTGGTTAGCATTGCTACCTTGCAGCACCGGGGTCTTAAAGGAGATCTATAATGAAAATTTTACATAAGCTACATGTTACTGAAATAAGACACTTTCTAAATACAATCAATTCAAAATGGTGTGCCATTTATGAAATAATAAACAACCCGTCTCTCTTCATGAAGTAGGTGGAGTCAGTTTTCGATTGACAGGTCTAATACATCCTTTAGGGGGTGGCACCCTTAACTTAGGTGCTCACAGTTTAAAGGAGAAGTCTACCCTCCCGGTACAAAACCCCTCCCCCCCCAGCCCTGCCCCCCGGCCTACCTCCCCAGGTCCTGTCCATGGAGTTTGCAGGGGCCATCTTCTCCCCAGCCATCTTCTTCCTAGATCCATCGGCATTTGGTGGTGCATGCGGAGTAGGAGCATTCGGTGGTTCAGCTCTACTGCGCATGCACTGAAAGTCCCAAAGTTTCCCAATTGAAACTTCGTGACTCCATGGACAGGACCTGTGCCGAGGGGTAAGTTGCAAATTAGGGGCATTTGCCCGGGGGGGAGGGGGCGTACGTGGGGGAACGGGTTTTGCGCCGGGAGGGTAGACTTCTCCTTTAAAAATGGAAATCCTTTTTCTTTGCATGCAGGGTGTTTTGATTGAGTCTGTTATTTTGTTACCTTTTGTTTGTGCTGGAGTTGTTTATTTGCATTTTTCCACTAAGAAAGGGAGCGCCCCTAAAAGGTGTATTAGACCTACCTATCATCAAAATAGGACCTAGAACTCAGCATGATTAGTGCATGAAGAGTGACAGGTTGTTGAGTATGAGATACTGAAGATTAACTTGATATTTCTTAAACGGTACAGAATTTTTTATTGATTATATTTAGAAAGTGTCTTATTTCAGTGAGATTAAGCTTGTCCATTTCCTTTGGTTATGTTTCCACCCCAAATACAGGCAGTTTATTTGGATCCTAATAAAATTGAGTTCTGTATTTGTGACAGGGCAGGAATTGATGTGTGATTAAAGCTCTGCAAAATTATTGGCACTATACAAATAAAACAACTCTGATACTCTAACCCTGTTAGATAATATTTTTTAGGAAATGTATGCATTTTGGAAAAAAATGTTTTCCTTTTTGATTAAGTGAATGGTAAACATAGATGTGTTGTCCTGGCTCCTAATACTTTTTTGAATACCCTTCAACTCTCAGCCAAGGTGCTGTTCCTTATCCAGACAGCTTGGAATTATGGAAAGGCTGTCTCGCATAGTTTCCATTTTATCCGAATAATCCAAATTTTTAGAAATTATTTCCTTTTTTCCTGTAATAGTAAAACAGTATCTTTCACTTGATCCCAACTAAGAGATAGTTAATCCTTATTGGAAGCCAGCCCATCTAATAGACTTAAAGGGAAATTCAACACCACCGGGGCTAACCCCCTCCCCTCCACCCCCCGTAGGCCCCCCTCCCTCCTCCCCCATGGCCTACCTCTCCCCCCGGGCTATTGCCCCTAAGTCGCTACTTACCCCTCTGTGTAGGTCCCCTCCAGCGAGGTTCATGGGGGCCATTTTCTCTTGCAACGGCTTCTTTCTGGAGCGCTCGGCGGTGCATGTGCAGTTGTATGCTGGTACTACTGCGCATGTGCACAAAGTACAAACCTGTTGCAAGAGAAGATGGCCCCCGTGAACTTCGCTGGAGGGGACCTACACAGGGATAAGTAGTGACTTACGGGCAATAGCCCGGGGGGAGAGGTAGGTCATGGGGGAGGGTGGCCTACGGTGGGGCGAGGGGGTTAGCACCGGGGGTTGAATTCCCCTTAAAGGTCCCATCTATTTTGTGTGAACCTGTTGAAATGTTGGTTTTTATCTAGATTACCATTTGTTTATTTGTAAGGAATCACACTGATGATTTATTTATTATGATTATTTGTTAAACTGTCTGAGCAAAGTGATTTTATTTTTTTATAATTATTTTATGGCCATTCTATCTGTCTGTTATTGGTTTAGCTTCTCTGTTGTAGCCTTATTGTATCTATATTGTACCTTTAGTAGAGGCAATGTGGACCAATGCACTTGAACTATATAAACACATATAATCTGCAAATCTGTAAAAAAAAATGTTACTGCAAGACCATTGAGTTATACATTCTTATGCTTTTAATTGAAATTATTAATGTATTGTATCCCCCCAACATAATCTGTAATGTCATATGTATTGTTCTTAAGTTCTGTCATTTTCAGTTGCCTCTAAAGTTATCACTTTTACATTGACATTCATTGAACCATTTGATTTAGTTGACTTATTCAGAGCATCCCGCTTTTTCACAGATAATTCACAATCAATCAGTTTATAACGATCTTTAGGGAAGCATTAAGCTTGGTAACTGTACAACAGTTTTCATATAGAAATATGTTTGCCATCAGTGATAAAAGCACCTTTATAAGATGCATGCCAAGTTGTATTTATCACATTCATATAGCTGAATAATCACCTCCTCTGTGCTTCTTATTGCATTGTACAAGAATAATAATACCATGTGACATATGGAGAACAACATAAAAAACTGATGCTGTGGGTTTACCAGCTGCAATGTTCAAGAAATTGCAGGGATGAGAATATTTCAGTTCTGCCATAGCTGGCCATAGGGTTCATGGATCACAGATGGGGCTTTGCCCTAGTTTTGAAGGACCATGCCCTATGTGTTTTATATTTTTTACACTATTTAATTAACAGCTCCTGTTTGTCTGCTTTACTGTTAGATTACATAGAGATAACTTTGATACAGGATCTTTCCTATCTAGGATTAAATTACCTTGACCAAGAACCTTGCCATGCAAACTTAATACACTAGGTGATTATTTATAATTAAAAGTTTATTAGATTTGTTCTTAGCCTAATATGGTAATGAAAATTATGAGGTATTTTTAACCCATCAATAAATGCTGAGTTATTAAATATTATTTAAGGTGAGTGAATTCACACTGTGAGTTGTCAATTAAAAGACCCAAGAATTGCATTTATAAAACACACAATTCATTATATATTCCACAGGGAGAAGGTTGCAATGATTTTATTGCCAGCTGAATAATAGCGGCTTCCTATTTGTTGCTTCCTTAAGGCTTAATGGCCTTAACATGAGACAGGCTTCAAGTCCAAGGTCTTCTTGATGCATCCTCTGTAAAACACAACTTCTCTGACTGTTACAACCATTGAAGCATGCTTGAAGTAACTAAAAATTCACATATTAATCCCCTTTGTGGCAACTATGATACTGATTTATCATTATGAGAAGAGATTCATTCAGGATTCCAAGGTATTCAAAATGCCCAGAAATATTAAGGAATCCATCCAACTTCCATTTAACTTTGTTTCCATAATCATTGGCATTTATCTTAATCTAGAACTTTAAAATTAATTTATTTCAAACCCGCCAAAATAATCTAATTATGGACAATCTTTTTTCAGATGTATTTATTCAGTAAAATTGATATTTGAAGTTAATGTTATTGGTTATGAGTATATCTGTGCATTAATACATTACAGTATTAATTGATTTGAATCAATCATCCCATAATGATCAAATATGCCCCTGCATATCTGGTGGATCTAAAGGTAGAGAAGAAGAATCATGGTGCACTCAGTAGACCAGAGGAGTATGCGTCATGCTGCAATAATGTGCATGCATCCTCTGCAGTAACCCGATGCATATTTATATTCAACCAACCAAAAAGCAAGAACGCTAACACTTTCATTGAATGCTATGGTTTAATGCTTTTGTGCACATTTTCATGGGGAGTTCCTTACAGAATCCTGTTGTACTTCACTGGTCACCAGGTTGTAAACCAACTCTTCCTGCCAATATTGTGTTTACACATGCACAATAGTATCCATCTAGTAACAAATACATCTTACGAAATGTTGTATTGAAAATGGTAAAAAAATTAAATCCTGGATTAACAAAAACAAAACCAACTAGCCAAAACAAAATTGAAAGTAGCAAGGCTTCGGGTTGTTTATTCTGCGCTTATGTTGAAGACCATAGCAACCAATCAGATATATTGTATCAAAGGTGATTGGAAGCAGTGGCATCCGCCATGTTGCTACATAAGCCTAGTGGGGGTTTCCCATGACCAAAATCCACCTTAATAAAAGGCACATTTCATTCTTTTCTCATTAATGATGGTGGACTTCTCCAGCAGAGTTAAGTACAATGTAGACACAGTCAGACATGATGTAGTGGCTGGTTGGCAGAATGTTTCTGATTGCATGGCTTATGCACAGATTAAAGTAAAGCTCTGAGTAAAACTTGTTTCTTATTTGTGTTTCAGTAGGAATTGCCTGCTAGAAAGTAATGCGCCTAAGACTAATTTCATACTGAGTAAAAGATGACTCTCTTAATTTAATATTGTTACAACTAGTTTTTAATTCAACAGAGCTGTTGGTGCCCATGAGTTAATGCATTGGCGTTGTCTTTAATTACAGAAATGCAGCATAAAGTTTACTGGCTCAGAAAATGGGTACAGTTTATTATCAGTTATGTATAACTAATTCATGAAAATGCACATCTTATCTTGCCAACCTGTTTTTTAAATTTAATTTCCTTTGTGTTTCCTGTTACACACTTCTTAAATATTTTTACCCTGAAATCTATGTGGTTGTTCAGGAGATGGAATCCCCTGCTTATGCAGGAATGAGTTCCTTTTCAATACCAAGACATCCAGCAACATCTTATTTGAAGTGACATCTTGACCCCACTCAGCAGCAAATCCTTCTGTTCATCTTTGCAAAGAGAAAAGTGAGAAAAGGGATTTCTCACGTTACGTTTGAAATATCTCAAAATTGTTTAATCAAAAAATGTATTTAAGTTCACACAACTTCTTTCAGGAACCAGAATTCCTGTTTTTATGCATTTCATCAATATTAGCACAATCATCTCCTCCAGCAGATTTTATTTTCTTTACTTGATGCTGACTCCCACTTTGCATATTTCCAGTGCTTTTTACATATCTTATTCCCAACCCCCTCTGAGATGGCTAAATTCAAGGCAAATTTTGTAGTGGAATTTTTTTTTACTCCATCGCTCTGCGACTCACTGGGAACAAACTGGCCCTCCCATTCTCTGATGAATAGAGTTGGTCTCAAACTCAACTTTAATTACAGAAAGAATGTTTGCTAATCTCCAACAAAGCTTTAGAGTCAAATGATAAAATCCTGTGCCAAGTTTCACTTTCTTGCTGAAGTTAACACAGTTTAGTCAAGATCATGTTTAACTGTGCTTGAGGGAAGGAAATGTAGTGCACAATAGTTTCGTTTTTTGTGGTTTGGAGTTAGAAATTTGCCCAAGATAAATCTTTGTTGCCATTTTTATGACAAGAATAAAATGCCCATTTTTAATTTTTGTATTGAATTGATTACATTAACACTACAATAAGAGCGAGTCTTCTTTCTAGACTGACTCTTAGGGAGTGATTTATCAAAGTTGTATTTTTCCTGTAAATTTTGAATTTTCGAGGGTAGTTTCAGTAAAATTCATGTAGAAGTCAGTTGCAGAGGTCTCTTGAACCATTTGTAGATACTGTATTTTTAGCCTTTTGGTGGTTTGCGTTTGAAAACTCGATAAAAAAAAATCTATTTGTGTTTTTTTTCATCAATAACCAGTTCGTGCCCCCCCCCCATTGCTTTCATTTTTTTTGTATACATTTGAGTTGTGAGTTTAATCAAGGTAGAAAAAAACCTCATAGAAACGATCTTTGATAACTAACCCACTTAAAGGAGAACTAAACCCCCTTGCTAATAAAACCCCCTACCCTCTATAGTCCCTGCTCCCTCCGCACAGGTGTTTACATAAGTAAATGCCCCATAGCTGGTAATTACCCCTCTTGCAGAGTCAGCACAGCAGAGCTCAAGGATGCCATCTTCTGATGCTTCTGTAATCTTCAAGCAATTTCCGTGACTTTTGGCGTATGCGCAGTTGTTCAGGAATGGAATATTTATACAACATGCTCTGATACGCTTCCTACTAATTGATGATTCCCAAAGATGCCCCCGGTGAGCTCCAGTGCTTGACTCTGCAGCGAGGGGGAAAATCCAGTTTAGGGGCATTTACTTGTATATACAGCTTGCAGGTAGAAGCAGGAAGGGGCGACTATGGAGGGTAGGGGGTAGGTCTTTTTTATTAGCAAGGGGGTTTAGTTCTTTGATGTGACATGCAACCACAAAAAAAAAATTTACAATAAAATTATGAATTGTCTTTCGTTACATAAAGTATGCTTCTTCTAAGTAGAAAATCATTGAGGGTCTGATTCCATTTCAGACTTGTTCAAGAATTTACTTGAGAAATGATTAGTTACCCTTCAATTCTTTTTGACTGCACACTGGATCTTCTGATGGTTAGTATAGGTTATATAATTAAAGCAATTGCCTGTTTGCCCAGGGTTACTGCCATCTTGCTAATTAGCACTCATTTTAAAGAATGAAGATCTAGATATTAAAAAGTCAGTTACAGAGCTATAATATTTTCAATCAAAAATACATTTGACTATTACATGCCAGTTGCATTAAAATTCTAATTAAAATGAAAATCTGTATTGTCATTGGTATGAGGATTTGGAAAAATCCTAAAAATATAAAACTATTTGGGGCATTTCTACTCATAGCATCATAATGCTATAGCATGCTGTGCTCCCTAATGGCCTGTAGAATTTTTTCAATCACCATGCAATACACATAGGGGTAGATTTACTAAGGGTCAAATTCTCGAGGGCTTTTAGCCCTCGAATTCTACCCTAGTCCGATTTTCGAGGTAAAATCCGACATAATCGAATTTGTAGGATTTTACCGCTATTCTATTTCTCGATAAAATCATACGAATCCAACGCTTTGAATGGTTTGAAGCATTTGATCGTAGGATTTCTATTCGATAAGATAAGAAAACTTAGAAAAAAACCTATGGTGGCTTCCCATTGGGATATATAGCAATTCGGTAGGTTTAATCTGGCGAATTTGGCCATCGAAAAAGTTTAAAGGGCAAGTACTTCGACTATCGAATGGTCCGATGATCAAATATATTTTTTATCGAATCATTCAATAGGATAGAATTTTGAAAATTCGATGGTCGAAGTGGCCAAATTTAAGATTATAAAAAATCGTAGTTTTACAATTCGATTGAAATTCGAATCATCACACGAATTTAGTATATCTTCCCCATAGTGCTTGAACCTGGAGCTGGTTCAGAGCAGTTTCACCCTTCTAGGAACCCTATATTAAACACTTGCTCAAAACAGACTTGAGAATGGTGTTGGAGTTCATGTGCCACCCCTTCAGTTTGCTGATTGGGTATTACCAGCATATGATATGCTTTGCTCCTTGAACCGTTTAAAGGGACACTATCATCAACAATTTTAATGTGTGCCTCAGTATTTTATATGCCTAATGTGTTTAGCATAGTATTTTAGAAAGAAATAATCCTTTACTTAAATTTGATTAAAAAATATATATCTGTGTGCTTGCATTGTCCTTTCTGTATTTTCCATACAACCTTTTTGTCTAAATGAAACTTGCTGAACTGATTAGTTAGAAGGGAGGGAGGCGTAGCTGGAATTTCAAAACAGATTTGGAATTGGAATAAGGTGTGCAACTGTGTAGTATGAACTCCCTGTATCCTGGCCCTATGTGGCTGCCTATTTGCACAATATAAAATAATGTTAAGAATCAATTCTCATCCAAATTGTATTGGATAAAACAACTGCAATTATTGTCAGGATGTTTTGGACTGACTAGCCTTATGCCATGCTATTTTTACTGAGTCTGTAAATTTTAAAACATTTTGAAATAATACATATTCTGTTTGAGGGTTGTCCATTCCAAATACTTAATAATCAAGTCAGAAATAAACTTCTGGCTTTCATATGCTGCCCACACAGTCTGCAAACTGCTCTCCCTCCCCTACATACTTATTTGCAATGTAATTAGACATCCACCATTGGACTAATTGCTAATTATTCAAGTGAAGTTTATGAGAGCAGCCACTGACTACATAGACAGACCGAACAGAAAATGGGACAATGGAAAAAAAAACACTGAACTTATTCCTATTATCCCTTAAAAAGCACAGTTTCAGAAGGTGGCACCTAGTAGCTCCTATGCGCATTTATGTTTTACTATGAGAGACATTGTTTATTGATATAGACTCTGTGTGGAGGGAGCAAAGAGGGGGCTCATTTGATGTCTGTGGATGGGGACATTTGTCTGGGGAGGTTAATTCGCATTTAAGATCATAATTAAACATTTTTAATCTAAAAATTAAGCTCTTCTTGTGCTCTCTGCATTATAGATGTGCCCCCTTCGGCAAAACATGGACATCCCCTGGTATATCACCATCTCTTCCTTACTTGTCCATACAAGTAAGGTAGGAGCAACAGAGTAGAGCATACCCCCAACATTGTGGAAATAGAAAGAGGAACAAAAAGATTTGCCGTTCAAATTGTTTGACTACACCCATTGTGGCCACACCCCCTAATTTCCATGTTCATGTTACAAAATTTGGCAGGTTATGAAAGTTTGAACACATTTCTGTGGTTTTATGTTATAGTTTTGCTAATGAAGGTGAATTGCCCTTAAAGCTGCAAGTCACAGTTTCCCCAACTGAGATACTTATCTTAAATTGTTACTTTTGTTTCTTTGCTTATCTTAATTTGTAACAAAAGTTTTTTAAGTGCACCTGCCACATATTCTGAGCTTTCTTCCTAAGGTCAGTTAAGTTTTAGAAACTTTGTATCTCTTTCTGGCTGTTCAGTGCAGGAGATCAAAGAGAAAGTCGGGACATTTCAGTAACAATCCAGGATTGTGGGTTAATGCCGTCAAAATCTGGACTGTCCCACAAAAAATGGGACAGTTGGTAGGTATGGTGTAGAGTCCTGTGTGGAATCAATTTTTTCAAGGGTCGTTCAAGTAATTTATGAGGCCTGGTGCTTAATTAATTGAGTGGAAAATGGAAATAAATAGACGGTGGCGTTGTCCCATAAGAGCTAACTGTATTTGTTTTCTAACTGTGGGACACCACAAAGATGGAAAAGTCTGATAGACTGGGACTGTGGTCTCAAATTTACCTAAATCCTTTCAACTACAATAGCACTTGTCATTTTAATTAAGTATATTTAAGTATATATTGAAACTGATTCACCTAATTCACTTTATCACTTGTAATTCTTCAATGAATTAATAAGCTTAATTGCTTTGCCTTTTACTGGTGATATTCCACTTCAATTAATTATTAATTTAACTTTTTATTTACACAAGCACTAAGCACTTTATTTTTACTTTAAGGTTGTAATGAACTGTTGAAAGTATTAATAAGGAGTAATCAATATCCCAAACATACAAATTGGTTTCATAGGAGCCTTTTTCCTCTAAACATGTTATATTATACAAGTTCAGTATATTCTTTTTACGGGGATAGAAACTCTTGTCTTTGTCAGTTGACCCAAAATCTGCTCTCCAATCATTCAAATTGCGTAATTGCTCAAAAATGCACATCAAGAGCAATAACATGATTTTATTTTTAAAATACAAATTGGTTTCATAGGAGCCTTTTTCCTCTAAACATGTTATATTATACAAGTTCAGTATATTCTTTTTACGGGGATAGAAACTCTTGTCTTTGTCAGTTGACCCTAAATCTGCTCTCCAATCATTCAAATTGCGTAATTGCTCAAAAATGCACATCAAGAGCAATAACATGATTTTATTTTTAGTAGAGACAATTCTCTATATATTGTCTATGGCAGGGTTTTCTAGTGATTTGTAGCCAGGGCAAAATGCAGGTGGCCGATAAAACCTTGTGTCAATGCCTTAAGAATACAACTTCCCATAGTATAAATGTCCTCATTTAAAAAGTAGGGATGCACCAAATTCAGTTTTCGGTTTCCGATTCGGCCAGGATTTGGCTCTTTTCAGCAGGATTCAGTTGAACCCTTCTGCTCGGCCAAACCATATCTGAATCCTACTTTGCATATCCACATTAGGGGCAGGGAGGAAAATCACATGACTTTTTGTCACAAAACAAGGAAGTAAAGACTGTTTCCCCTCTCCACCCATAATTTGATATGCATTTGGATTTGGTTCGGTATTCGGCCTATTCTTTTGTGAAGGATTCGAGGTTTGGCCGAATCCAAAATAGTGGATTCGGTGCATCCCTGTTTAAAGCATCCAGCTTTTGTGTTAATTGATATACTTATATAGTACTTCTTACTTATGGAAAGAACTTGCAATAGTCAAAGAAAAGATACATGGTGAAGTTTCTTCCTGATTTTTAATAATACTGGGCTTGCTTATGTCCAGTATATAAGCATTTCATCAATGTTAGCCCCAAATGTCTTGCACTTTGAATGATGTGATTAGACTGTAGGCCTAGTTCCTCTAAAGTATGGCTTATTTGATTGTCTGCGGCATAAAAGGGAATTCCCAAGAGTACTTGAAAGAAAATTACAGCCTTTTATTTGGCGTATTGAATTTAAAGCCATTGCTTTCCTTGTGTTGTAAGACGGCAATCAAACGTACATATTGGGAATGTTTTATTTTTTTCTTGCACATCAAGGCTACATTATTTAAAGGCAAATAAAACTAAAGAGGAACAAAAATCTATTTTATTCTAAGCCCAACCATGTGTAACGTTTGTTTGATAAAGTAATTGATTAGGTCACACAATTAAACCGATTTGCCTGGCATCCAATTTGAGCATATCAGAGGAATCCCCGCTGCGAGTTAAAGTATATTAAATAATCTTCAGAATGTTGACAGTCTGTTAGAAATCCTACAGGAACGTGTGTTTGTTCAAAACAGGGTAAGTTTTTCTAAAGATTTTGCCAGCCAGTTGGGAAAAAAAAAAAAACAACACTCTGCTAATCTTGTCTCACTGAGCAGCTGGGTTTGTGCAATAGCCTTTTCCTTCTTTGAGGGGTTAATTAGCCTTCTTTTAAACTGTGGCCTATTTAGCTGTAGATCTTGCATGATTCAGCCAGGGCTGGCTGTACAAAAGAGGAACCATTAACAGGCGGGTGTGTCCAACTGCTTAATTAGCCAGAATAAAAAGGTCCTTTGTCATACAAGCATCTGTTGTTCACAACACACCTGACAGCCGAATTAGGCAAGGATGACTAGCTAGACATTTTATACATATTTCCTAAATAAATATTCAATTTGCTAGCATCTACCCAGCATCTGGAAGTGGAGGTGCCTGATTCCCTGTGATTAATCTAAGTTACACAGAAACAACATGGAAGGCTAATAAACCATAAACAAAATAAGCCATGCAAGAAATGAAAATACAAGTGGTTGGTCCAGGGCCCACTGCTCACTCATTTTCTTTGACTTCGTTGAGACTAAAACTTGACATTTCTAAGAATAGTTTCATTTTTGGCCTTGAATGCTGGCAGTCTGAGAATCTGGGAGTTGGCCCAGAATGCTGTTTGAATATGTTAAAACTCACCCATTAGGTCCAAATAGTGAAGGAAAAAAAATGCTGGCCGAGAGGGTTACTCTCCTGAACATGCCTTAGCATTTTAATTGATCCTCTGCTAAATCCCTCTGCTAAATCGATCACTTATAAAGAATCTCTAGGAGAATATTTAACTAAAGTGCTTGACAGCTTTTCACAGAGGGCCATGGAAGAGCCAACTATTTAGTCACTTCTGAGACTGTTTGCTAAATGGAGATTATTTGTGAATACTAATGATAAGTGTGTGAAACACATCTCCTTTTTTATTCTTATGCAACCTGTGAAATATTTGCATGTTTCACATGCCCCATCTGCTGCTTTATTACAGTAGAAACTGTTCTCTCTTAAAATTTTCATTCGATTTTCCTTTACCTCTTATTTCAGAGCCGTACTTAAAGGGGTTGTTCACCTTTTTTTTAGTATGATGTAGAGACTGATATTCTGAGACAATTTGCAGTTGGTTGCCTTTTTTTATTATTTAAGGTTTTGAGTTATTTAGCTAGGGTCCAAATTACCCTAGCAACCATTCACTAATTTGAATGGACCTGGGATTTGAGTGGGCCTGAATAGAAAGACGAGTAATAAAAATGAAGAATAATAATACATTTGTTACCTAACAGAGCATTCATATGCTTTTTAGAAGGGGTCAGTGACGCCCCTTTGAAAGCTGCAAAGAGTCAGACGAAAAAGGCAAATAGCTATAAAACTGTAAGAAAAATTGAAAACCAACCTGAGAATTTGCTTAGAATTGGACATTCTTTAACATACTAAAAGTTACCACCCCTTTAAATCAGCATATTGGGAGACCATCTCATAGCAAGGAGCAAATCAAAATGTTATTATTCAATAGATATTGCATACCTAATTGAAAGGGACATTGTATAGGCCAGTCATGGGCATTGCTTAACTAGGAACAAGGAAACACATATATGCCAAATGCTATTGGCTCTTTGGTAGCCCATATATGGACTGGCAGCATAAAGGAGCCTCTGTTTGACAGTACACCTGGTTTTTATGCAACCATAACTTGCCCCAAGCCAGGAATTCAAAAATAAACACCTGCTTTGAGGCAACTGAGAGCAACACACAAGTAGTTGGTGAGCAACATGTTGCTTGTGAGCCAGTGGTTGGGGATCACTGCCTTACGTTTGCTCTTCATGGTAGTCTTGGTGGCTCCCGAAACACAAGTACAGTAATAAAAGTTTGTGCAACTTAGTTATTAATCTCATGCAACCAATTTGTTTTCTTTATCTGCAAATACAGTTATTTATTTACTCATTCTACATAAGGCAGAGGAGGTACAGAATTCAGCGTCTAAGTGTATGAACAACACTATAGCGTTGGACCCACAACATTCTAACTAGGCTCCATATGATAGGCTGCACTCTGTTGTCACAACCCAGAACAGTCCTCTAGCAGAAAGTCTCACATTTTACCCATAGCCTTTATGTCCTAAACAAATAATCTAAGAAACCATTCCATATAGCTGGCTTTAACACATATGTGAGAAAATTGACCTATTCTGATCAAATAGGTCTGTTTTCAATAGAATAAAAATTGTGCGAATCATTCAAATGCACCAGGCAGGATTCCAGGAGGTCCCCCATAGGCTACAATTGCAATTCGGCAGCTATAAGGTGGCGAAGTGTCGAATTCAAACTTTTTTAAAGAGACAGTACTTCAAAATTCGAATTTTCACATTTTTTAAATTCAAAACGAATTTTGGACTGTTCAGTTGTCAAAGTAGCCCAAAATTACCTGCGAAATTTTTATTTTATTCGAAAATTCACTTCGACCCTTTGTAAATGTGCCCCATAGTCTCTGATAAGATAAGTGGTCAGCATAATTGTCTAATTATGTAGTAGCCAAAGAAGCACGGTACACACTTTTAGGCCTGTCAAGCTTCAGCTTGTTGATGGCCTTATTAGACAGAGTTTTGGTGTTTAAGAAAAGCAACTTTCAGTAGGTGTGCCATGAATTCTCACTTGTGTCTCTTTTTTAATAATGTTTAAAAAACAATAAATCATGATCATTTAAGCCAATTCTAATCCAAGGTAGTTGAAGTTACACTTGTTTTGTTTAATTTGTGCTCCACCACCTGGTATCACCATTCGTTGCAATATGTTATGTAGTCTAGGGTGTCTGTATCCATTGCTTTCGTAAAGGAATTGTTTAAAAGTTGACTTTTGAATCATATACGTATATCTAAATGGCTGTTTAAGTTACAAGCATTTTATTATTGTCTGATTATATGTGCAACATTGTACACTCTACTGTAAAATTTTATTTTAAAAGTCACATAAGTGTTCTATCTTGACTATATAAAGGCACAAAGTCACAGGCCAAGTGTTTTTATACAGGTCACTGAACTCCAAGGTGACTTCTAATATCTTCACATTTTACAGAAAGAGTTACATTATATTTATGAAGAGCGAGGCAAAGCTGACTAAACATTGGCTGATTTCGAGTAGATATGCTGATACTAGAGATGCACATAAGCTGCTATTTTAGGATTCAGCCGAATCCTGAAGCCTTCATGAAATATTCGTCCAAATCCAAAGGAATTGCAATGAGAACTGCCCACTCAATTTTTTTTACTTTTTGTTCATGTGACAGTTTCAAACTGGACCGAATTCTGGATTCAGTACATCCCTAGTTGATACAATTGTTGAGCATGTGGTAAAAGAATGTAAAAAAATCTATGTGCCATTTAAGCTTCCTGGTAGGCCAGCAACTCTATGTAAATACCTTTTGGAATAATTTTCATCATCGTCAGTGTAGTTTAATTGATTCAAGAGCCACAGTCAGTGGTCGTTGGGAATGTGCAGTTAAAATGTTGTGAATTAGCTGATCTGATAGGAGCCTGTGGGGCCAGCATATCTATGCAGACAGAGTATATATATATATATATATATATGTTGAAAATGGAGTCTATGCTACCAGTATGAATTAATGCATACCTCCCAACTGTCCATCTTTCAGAGGGACAGTCCCTCTTTTGACAGCTCAACCTGCAGTCCCTCATTTGTACTGGAAAGTCACTCTTTTCTCTGCACTAAACAGCCAGAAAAAGAAACGCAGTTTCTAACTTAATTGGCTTTTGGCAGAGAGCCCTGAGCACCTAATAGGTGCAAATAAGATACTTTGTAACTAGTGATGGGCGAATTTATTCGGCAGGCGTGAATTCGCACGATTTGCCGCTGGCTAATAAATTTGCGAAAATCGGCTGCCGAAAATTCACTGGGGTAAAAAGAAAATGAGACGCGTCAATTCGTTAATTTTGCTGGGAATTCGCGAATTTTTCGGCGAATCGAAATGGATTCCCCCATCATTATTTGTAACAATTTGAGATAAGAAAATAAGTAACTGTAAAGTTTAGGAGAAATATCTTCAAACTTTCATTATCTGCCAAATTTTGCAAAATGAGCATGGTAATTAGGGTGTGTGGCCACAACAATGGGTGTGCTCAAAAATTCACTGTGCTACGTGCGCCAAATTTTTTTGTCCCTCATTTTACTTCCAAAATGTTGGGAGGTATGATTAATGTTAGCTTAGTGTCATCA
Source organism: Xenopus borealis (assembly GCA_024363595.1). Classification (NCBI taxonomy): domain Eukaryota; kingdom Metazoa; phylum Chordata; class Amphibia; order Anura; family Pipidae; genus Xenopus; species Xenopus borealis. The sequence continues at coordinate 138,304,240 of CM044431.1, forward strand.
TGAATAAAGTTACAGTTTTAGTATTACAGAGACAAAGCAAATTGGTCAAAAATAATAATTGTTTTCTTAAATAGCACTCTATGGGAAATGGTATTCATGTAGGGTAATGAGTTTCTGCATTAAAACCTGTAGTCTGTTAGTGGCTCATTTTAGATGCCATGTTTCGCAAACCACATCAGAGCTTAAAAATGTGCTTTCAATAATACCTTGACTACACGTGTATATACGATACACACACACACACAAACACACACACACGTCTTTGTGTGCATATATTTTTGCTGCAAAATACAAACTAAAACACAGTTCTCTTCCTAAATGCAGAGACTACAATGCAGACGGCCGAAACGGTGTCGGACACGGGTTCGACAGTGACTTTGCAGACATCTGTGGCAGGTCAAGCATCAGTTCCTACGCAGGTGGTACAGCAGGTTCCAGTGCAGCAACAGGTAAGGGTTCACAGATGCATCCATTTAAAGGGCAAGGAAAGGCAAAGAAATCAAATCCCACTTTTACTTTCTTTAATGAAAAAGAAATCTATCTCCAATATACTTTAATTTTAAAATGTGTACCGTTTTTATAAGAAACCTGACTGTATGCAGTGAAATTCTCCCTTCATTTAGTGCTTCTGGCAGGGAAACAATCACTTATGAACAGCAGGGGGAGCCCCTGCCTTACTTACCAGCCATGCAGAACTCAAGCAGACCATACTGAGCATGTGCAGTGCCAGTGTCAGACAAAGATGTATAACAAAGTTACAAGATGACAGCCCCCTGTGGCCAACTTTGAAAGCATAAATCATTTGTTTGATTAGGCTTGTGGTGCAGTAAGTTCATGTTTATGTTTAGTATACAAAATACAGCATTTCTAGCCTTATTCTATTTTACACTTTCCTTGTCCTTTAAAAGGATGATTGGCCTTTAAATTAACTTTTAGCATGTTAGAAATTGGCCATTTCTTAGCAAGTTTTCAATCAGTCTTCCTTATTTATTTTTTACAATTTTTGAATTATTTGCCTTTTTCGTCTGATTCTTTCCAGTTTTCAAATGGGAGTAACTGACTCCCATCTAAAACACAATTTCTCTGTACAGCTTCAAATTTATTGTTATTGCTACTTTTTCTTACTCTTCTTTCTATTCAGATCCTCTTCTATTCATATTCCACTCTCTTGTTCAAATCCTTGCAAGGTTGCTAGGGTAAATTTGCTTAATGAAAAGCTAAATAACTAAAAAAAAAACACAAATAATAAAACATGAAAACCATTTGCAAAGTATCTTGGAATATCACTCTCTACATCAAACTAAAAGGTAACTCAAAGGTGAACAACCCCATTTTGGAACTAGTGTCTTTCCAAAATGTGGTCTATTTTTGTTTTTATCTATCACAAATTTGGCTTAATTTACTGAATTACCAACCTGATGCTAGTACCTCCCCTCACTGTTCCAAGCAAATCTTTAAAGGGAAACTGTCATGGGAAAACATGTTTTTTTTAAATGCATCGGTTAATAGTGCTGCTCCAGTAAACTTCTGCATTGAAATCCATTTCTCAAAAGAGCAAACAGATTTTTTTTTATATTCAGTTTTGAAATCTGACATGGGGACAGCCATTTTGTCAATTTCCCAGCTGTCCCAGTCATGTGACTTGTGCCAGCACTTCAGGAGGGAACTGCTTTCTGGCAGGCTGTTGTTTTTCCTTCTCAATGTAACTGAATAGTATGCAGTGGGACATGGGTTTTACTATTCAGTGTTGTTCTTAGATCTACCAGTCAGCTGTTATCTTATGTTAGGGAGCTGTTATCTGGTTACCTTCCCATTGTTCTTTTATTAGGCTGCTGGGTGGGGGAAAGGGAGGGAGTGATATCACTCCAACTTGCAGTACAGAAGTAAAGAGTGATTAAAGTTTATCAGAGCACAAGTCACATGACCAGGGGCACCTGGGAAATTGACAATATGTCTAGCCCCATGTCAGATTTTAAAATGAATTAAAAATTAAAAATTATTTAAATTCTTCTAGATCAGCACTATTAATGGATGCATTTTGAAAAAAAAAAAAAAATTCCCATGACAGGATCCCTTTAATCTTTAAAACTTGAAAGGTGCACCTATTACTGTGTTTTGGTATGATGCAAATAACTTGTAAGCGTAACCTTTCCTCTAGATCTGCTATCTATTGCAGTTTCGGTAGGTCAGTAGGAACATGTCTACAAGCACTTACTGCAATGTGGCTATTTTATTTTTGTATGCAAGTATTCCAATTCTCATGATAAAAGGCATTAAGTTTGTCCAGGTGTAGTAATGCATAGCAACCTATAAGAGGTCTTATTTTGAACAGGTGATAAATAAATGCTTCCTGCTGATTGCTTGCCATAAGTGACTACACCTGGTATACATGTTGTCCTTATAGCATAACATGGTGTGTTTTAGGGCCCGTACACACGGGCGTTTTGGACCTGCGCTCCCCTGCGTTGCGTTTGGCTGCGTTCAGCCGCAGGGGAGCACAGGTAAAAACGCCCGTGTGTAAGGGCCCTTACAAGGAATTCTTTCTACCTACTTGTAATATTTTAATTATTTCTGCAGTTTGGATCACAGTATGGTAAAGCGTTATTTCTACAGTGCTACAGACAAAATTCTTGTGTTCTGTTCTTACTACTGTTTCACTTTGTAACCCATGTTCATTTGTTATAAAGTTATAGTAAAGAACTGTCTGAACATTTCACTGCAAAACACCAGTTTGTACACTTACATATTTTTTTGTAATTCTAAACTGCATGCATTGCCATAGTTCTAATGCTATACAAGCAAGCAGTGGCGTAACTACTCCCTGGTGGGCCCCGGTACAGGATGGGCATCTGGGCCCCCCTGTCGGGCCCTTACCTCTATAAATCGCATGCTGGGGTTTTGATAGCATATGTGTGTATGTAAAATTTCCCCCTAGATAACCACGTGCCATAACCATTATTGTGGCTCCGATGGGCCCCAAGGGGCTAGGGGCCCTGGTGCAATTGCACCCTCTGCACCTCTGGTAGTTACGCCACTGCAAGCAAGGATGTTTATGCAGCTATTTAAATGAGCAGTGTACAACACTTGTGTTACAAGGCAACATTGCAAAGATCTATGAGCAGGGACTAACACATGAATTATTCTCCATGCTGTCCGCGTGGACAAAGAACACTGCTTATCATTGTTCAGAAATCCAATAGTGTGACATTTCCATGTGCCTGAGAGGTGTCTGATAAATGTGAATGAACTATCACAGTCCTTTGATTGTTTTAATCAATTTTAATACAAGCCAAGGAGAGCCTTCCCTATTATTTTGCCTTTTTTTTGCGTTTACAATTGGTTTTATCTTAAATTATTTTTGTATGTTTTTTTTTTTATAACAACAGTTGATCAATCTCATCAAGTATTGATGAGTACTGATAAGTCTGGAAGGAGGAATATACTGCAAAAATTATTTATGAGCTTCAGAAAGAGATCTTTTTGAAGGAGTACAAATCATATGGACTGCCAATGTTTCTTAGAAGGGAAAATGATCATCTTTCAATTTGACCAGTCTCCACCAGTAAGGACACAGTACTTCCGACTTAGTGATTACCTCCAGCACACTAGCAATACTCTGGGATACTGTTTAAAGATGTTCTACTATCCTATCTGGTATCTGGCTGTGAGTTCGTCCTATTTGTTTTTAGATGTCCCAAGTTTAGCAGGTTTCACCTAGACCTTTTCTTTACAGCACAATCTAATATATTTGTACCAAGCAAGGATACACGTCATATCAGAGAGAGTTTATTTGCATTCATAGATGGAATTCCAATATTAAGGAGTCTATTTATCATGCTGTACAAAAAGTGGAGTGAAACATTACCGTGGTGTTGCTCAAAGCAATCAATCATATCTATGTATTTGTTTACTAATGTTGAAATCTAATTGCTGATTGGTTGCTCTGGCCAACCGGTAATTCTTCACTCCACTTTTTCCACAGAATAAAAAATATTCCCATATGTGTCCACCACTGGGCAAGACATCCTATGTTGGTCTGGGCAGTCTCTAGTCTCTCTCTCTTAAAAGCTGCAAGCAGGGGAGGATTAAACCATTGGAACCAAAGTTGTGGTTTAGACAATATCCCTCTTTTAAAAGCTAATGGTGGGGGAGGACTAAGCCCTCTGACTGAAACTAATGCCCATGCCAGGAGACACATCCCAAGAAATGCTATCATGCAAGGATGTACCAGCTTTTGAATACTATGATCGGAGGTAAAGAGTTTGGAGGGTGCCAGCCTTCAATAGTATGGAGGTAATAGAGGTAAATAGTTATGGACCACCATATGGGATTAACCTTGATGTGGTATGGTGGCTTACCAATTTTATTGATCATAACTTTGTAGCTAATAACCCTTGTTGTGAATGCATCATCCACTTGCATAGATACTAGATTGCTTGTGGGGATCAATACCCGTTCATTTTCTCTATTTGTAGAATTTGGCCCAATCATAGTACTTCCACTGTATTTAAATATATTTTTACTTAGCCTTGGAGTGCATCCACAACCTCCCTTTTTTTAAGACATCCTATGTAACCTGACAGACAAATGAGCATGTCATTGACACGTGTTGCTCTTTAAGAATATGGATCTTTGTAGACAGATTGAGCAAAATGGAACATATTGGCTGATTGTGTGTCTGTATGCCAACTGTGTTGCATATTGGATGCCCAGTCATGTCCAGACTCCAGCTTGTATGCTCTCATATAATGTCCTATGACAGGGTAACATAATGAACATTATCCTCTACAATCATTAACACTTGAGCCACACTAATTACAGTAAAGGTGTTATTTTTTTTTTTAATAAATCACTAAGTTTATCCTAAAAGCTAGGATATTCAAGCCATCTTTGAAGCAGCACATAGCTAAAGGGACCCTATACTTTGTAAACTGCTTTTTACTGTAAGAAAAGTTGAAGGGTTCAAGTAAGATGCATTTAAATCAATTGACCAATTTTTGATGGTTTTGCTTACTTTTATAACAAATTTAGGGGCAGATTTTTTAAGGAGATGTTCTTCTGCCATGCACATAATTGTGCTGGTGCAAATGAGCACCTACGTATGTTAGTTAATAACCCCAGTGAGTCAAGTGATACCACCATTACAGGTTGCTAGTGGCAGCTGAATGAAATGCTGTAAGTTTGCTTTTAGTTTTCCTTAGCAGAAGGGATTCACACAATTTTACTAATGTATTGATATTCAAAACAAAAATGGCTAAAGAAATGGGTTAAGTTGTCTTAGGAAGCTGGCAGTTACTCTTTTACAGCATGTTATTCCTCAATATTATTGGTTATCTGAAGTTTATCATTTACACCAGATAAATTACTCTATGGGAAAGTCTTTCATCATTGGTGCATAGCTTTCATGCACCCAAGTAATTAGTATTAATTTTTCAGCCTACGCAGTACACCCTCTTAATGTTTGAAAAGTGCTGGGGCCAGTCCTTCTTGATTGTAGGAATAATTATGTAGCCTCTCTCATCAGCAAACAATTATGCATTAAAAAACAAGCTGAACAATATAATTAGGTTGCTTGAATGCAAAAAAATTTGCGAAGCTGGATATTAATAGTTTTGTTTTAAAATCCAACATGGAAAGTCTACTTAAATTCATCTTCGAGTATAGATGACTAGCATGTAGGATATTTTTAGAGCTCTATTTCAGGCACACTGAATTATGAATTGACCTTCTACATAAAATAATGTGACGCTTGAAACATGGGGTTTGTGCAACAAATTCCTTCACAACTTGAACATTCTTCCTGCTAACCAAACCATGAGGTCCTGTCAACGCTTTATGATTTTTGAAATTTGAGCCCATAACTTTTATTTTTAATCTTAAAGCCATAAAATGTGCAAACACTATTCTATAGCACAAACATATTCCACAGGGCTGTACAATAAATATAAAAATTGATTTTCATTTCAATTAAACTGAAGAATAGAATTCATTGGATACAGTATGTTCATTGACTAGCCAGATAGGGGCTTGCACAGCAAAACTATGATAGCACAAACTTAATTTGAAAGTTATTCAACAGAAAAGTGTCTCTGGAAAGAATTTTGGACATGCGCATATGCATGGGTATCTGAAACATGTTACCTGTAGTGCATTGCTCCTTTTGGAGTAAGCCTAGTGAATGCATCTACTACGCCTGGTAGTAGTTTACGCTTAATTTAGGCTCTTAGAACTGGCCACACATGACTATTGCAAAATAGAAATGAATGATATACATGGTTGTTGGCCTTTTATATGACTGTCCCATTGTTTAAAATACAGCTTTTTAGCATGAATGGTAACCTAAGAGGGATCATCTATAAATGTATTGCTAATGGTTAATAGTTATTAGTATATTACAATTAATTAAACAGAGAACTATCCAGATTAGAAAGCACTAGTGTGGAATAAACCTAGTTTATTTGTTTGGGACTTTTATTTGTTATACATTTCTTTCTTTTTTAAAGAATGCTTTTTATTGATTTTACCAACAAAAAAAAGGGGGAGGGGGGAAAGTTAGAGAGAAAAGAAGGAGATATAGATGCTGGAGGATACAACTTAAGGTGGCCATACACGGGCAGATAAAAGCTGCCGACAGACTGTGTCGGCAGCTTATCTGCCCGTGTGGGGGGCCCTCCGACGGGCTTTCCCGATCGATATCTGGCCAAAAGTCGGCCAGATGTCGATCAGGCAGGATTAAAAATCCGTCGGATCGCGGCCGCATCTGTTCGTTGATGCGGTCCCGCGATCCGACCGCTCGTACTGATCCGAACGTTGGGCCCTAGGGCCCACGATCGTATCAGCCCGATATCGCCCACCTCAAGGTGGGCATATAGGGGAGAGATCCGCTCGTTTGGCAACATCGCCAAACGAGCGGATCTCTTCGTGTATGGCCACCTTTAGGTTACAATGAAGTTGCAGGTGAGTCAGTCCATGGAGGCCAGATGTCGTCAAATTTCTTCAGGCATCCTCTTGCCAGGTAAGTAAGTTTGTAAAGTTTCAGTTGCAAATCCATGTGTGCATGGTTGGTGGTGAAGGGCCCATCCAGTGCAGTGTGATGGTTTTCTTCCCATAGAACATAAATAGTCTCATTAGTTGTCCAGTTCTTATTTTGGGCACCATGGAATCTACAAGGCCCAACAAACATGTGGCCGGATTGAGCACCTGTGGTAGGGCTAGTTCTGTGCCCATAAAGTGAGTAATTTGTTGCCAAAACCCCTGCACCACAGGGCAGTTCCATATAAAGTGAATAAAATCAGCTGTTTGTGCATTGCATCTCGGACAGCTCTGAGTATCTCCTTTACCCATAGCATGCATTTTTTTTGGTGTCAGATAAATTTGGTGGGTAGTTTTAAACTGTATGAGTTTATCCCTAACGCTTACTAAGGGTTGATACAGACTGTCAATGATCTTTTCCCAGTCATCGGGATCTAAATGAATCCCACTAGCCTCCCACTTGTACCTCACCCTGGGCCGTGGATTGTACCGTCTGGTAATCAGTAGTTTATAAGTGTTCGAGAGACGTTTAGCCTTGGTAGGCTGGGCTATAAGGCTTTCTATGTTGGAGTGTTGTATTGATGGTGGTGTTGGGAATTGCGTTAAGCACAGATGTGTTATCGGAATGTGTCTAAATTCAGGTTGGGTCGAGAAATGGCCTCCTGCAGAAGCAGTGTTGTTGGTATATAGATGTTTTATGCATTTCACTCCCAATTTAGCCCATATATCAGCTTCCTCAAAGGTTGCAAAGTGTGAGAAATTGCTATTTCCCCATACTGCCCAGTCTGGAGATATGTCCCCTGCCCGGTTGGTTAATTGCATCATAGTATCCCAGGCTTTTTTAGTAGTGTCTAACACAGGTATCATTGGACTTACATCCTTTCTGCTTGTTGTTTTAGCACAACATTATATATATATATATATAATTTGTTTTTTGGACTTCTAATATCTGTTATATATATATAATATATGTTCCTCCCTGTCACTCTCCCTGCCATCTTTACCATTCTAAGACTGAGGGCACACAGAGCGTTGACTCCGCTGCTCTCAGCCAGATTTTTCTTTTGCAGGCTGAGTGAAGCACATCAACTCCTGCTTCACTGAGCTGTATAGCTTCCATTTGCATGCAGGCAGACAGTGCAGAGCAGAGTGGAGGTCAGCCTGAAAACACAAAAGCAGGAATTTTTGACCTGGATGTGGGCATTGAAAGTACAGTTTCTATTTTTGCAGATGATACTAAATTGTGCAGAACTATAGGTTCCTTGCAGGATGCTGCCACTTTTGCAGAGTGATTTGTCTAAGTTGGGAAACTGGGCAGCAAACTGGAAAATGAAGTTCAATGTTGATAAATGCAAGGTTATGCACTTTGGCAAAAATAATATAAATGCAAGTTTAGAAAGATCTTGGGGTTTTTATAGATAACAAGTTGTCTAATTCTGGGCAGTGTCATTCTGTAGCTAATAAAGCAAATAGGGTTCTGTCCTGCATAAAAAAGGGCATAAACTCAAGGGATGAAAACATAATTATACCTCTTTATAGATCCCTAGTAAGGCCTCATCTGGAGTATGCAGTGCAGTTTTGGACTCCAGTCCTTAGGAGGGATGTAAATGAGCTGGAGAGAGAGCAGAGACGTGCAACTAAACTGGTTAGAGGGATGGAAGACTTAAATTATGAAGGTAGACTGTCGAGGTTGGGGTTGTTTTCATTGGAAAAAAGGCGCTTGCGAGGGGACATGATTACACTTTACAAATATATTCAAGGACATTATAGACAAATATCAAATATTTTTACCCATAAAGAGGATCACCGCACCAGAGGCCACCCCTTCAGACTAGAAGAAAAGGACTTTCATTTGAAGCAGCGTAGGTGGTTCTTCACAGTGAGGACAGTGAGGTTATGGAATGCACTGCCGGGTGATGTTGTGATGTCTGATTCTGTTGATGCTTTTAAAAGGGGCTTGGATGATTTTTTGGACAGACATAATATCAAAGGCTATTTTGATACTAAACTCTACAGTTAGTATAGCTATGGGCATATACAGTTTTTGTGAAAGTGTGAAGGGGTGTGTGTGTATGCTGGGTTTTAATTTGGAGAGGTTGAACTTAATGGACTTTGTCTTTTTTCAACCCAATTTAACTATGTAACTATGTAAACTTTGTTCTGTTGCACTGTGTGTGCCTGTGCACAAGAGAAAGCTGCACTTTTGAGTGCAGATCGAAGGAGCTGGGGCACAAAGAGGTTCTGCTTCACTGAGTCTGCAAAAAAAAGCAGACTGAGAGCAGTGGAGCCAACGCTGTGTGTGCCCTGGTACTAACTGTCACATCAGCACAGGAAGAGAAGTACACATATCTGGAAGATCAGTATTAAGCTTTAGTGAGACAGCAACCAGATCCTAAAATCTTCTTCAAAACAAATAAAGCTAAGAAACAGCTATCAGGCAGAGCAAAGAGCTGAAAAGATCAGCAGAGGGACAATAGTTTATAGCAGTAAATAGCAGAAAAACAAAGAAAAAAGAATGACAGTACTTTATTAGGACCAAGAGGGGTTTTTATTAACTTTGAAACTAAATGCAGAATAGTGAATCTGTTGATAACCTTGATTTTTCTGCTAACTTTATGCTTTGAGTATAAAAAATATATATAAAATAAAATGTGTATAGAATATATTGTAATTTACAGGATCTACACATTGAAGAAACAACATTCATTCTTTGTGCCACTAATATTTTTCATTAAATATCTATGGTTTGTCACATAAATGCAAAACTATGGGATACATACAGTAGTTTCCAATTCATGTGAGAAACAATCAGATCATGGCTATTAAAGCCTTCTGAAATCAGATGATATGTGTATGCCAAATATGACACACATAGGGGGCAGAGGCATGCAAATCACTCCTTAAAGGAGAACTAAAGTCTAACTAACGAAGTAGGCTAGAAATGTTGTACATTATGTTTTGGGCTTCTATACAAACCGTAGACAACCACAGCCATTTAGCAGTAAAGATCTGTTATTTGCATGTTTGAAGCCTTTCATTTTTGCTTTTAAGGTAGTGTTATGTGTGTAGCTTGAGACATATAAAAATACCTTCTGGTTTCAGAAGGCTTTGCACTACATGTCCTGTAATGTGTAGGGCTCTTTTGCTACTTTTGACTATTATTTCCATAAGTTGAATGGTTTCTATACCAAGGCTACTTTAAATCACTACTTTACAAACCTGAAAATTTGCATTTTACTAACTTCAAATCCACAAATCTAATGTATATAAATTGTAAGGAAAAAGTAGGAAGCAGGGGCTGGATTGTAGTTTATAGAACATAGCTGCTAGGGCCAAGAGTATAGCATCCAGATTGGGGAGTTAAGGGCCAGGCTGAAAATATGTGTTATGCTGGAAGTTTTAATTCAGCAACAGATGCTGTTTGAGACTCTTGTTGTAGAGCAAAATACAGGGAATTAACATTTTGTAAATGTCACATTTCCATTCAGAAAGCTTGGTATGTACTACAGCAATATGGCTGGCTTTCAGGTAGATAATCTTTCTGCACTGCTCCTATTTATCCTTTGAGAATTCTTTTGACAAACCTCCAGTAATTATATCATCATCTAGCACCTCTCTTTCTATATTTGTGTTCCATACTTGACATCTGCCCTGCTTATATAATGCTTATATACTGTATCCCCATCCTAGACATTTTTCATGATCTGCCGTGGGATGTTAACAAGAGACAAACAGGAAATAAGCATTGTATCTGACAGCCTGTGTTATCTCATTGTCATATCTTTTATGGTTCAGAAATCAGAGCTCACACATGGTTGCCTGGAACATGAAGCTAATTACTCAAAGAAACCAGTCTCAGGGAAATATGTTTTCTTCCTCAGGTGAAACATGAAAGGAGCTGACCTCAAAATTAGTCATTTTCATTCTCACTTTACACAATATAGCTCATAGACTGTAATGAGGCAAAAGAAAAAAAAAGAGTCCAAAAGAAGAGTGAACAGCATTTCATATGAAATAAATTTTTATGGAAGAAATGTGTTCAGTGTTAAATGTGTCCATAAAAGATTTAACAGACTGATCAAGAACAATCCTGAATTATATATCTACCCTTTCCAATTATAAACATATCATAATAGCATTAGTTAAATGTGCATTGCTTGGGGGCTTATTACACTTGAAACCTCATGTCCAACATCAACACTTGATCAAAATTGAAGCATTCTAAGTATTTACATCATTAAGGAGCATGTTTTCTTTGTACAGGTTTTTTTTCCCCTTTATTATTATAGACATTGAACAATAATTGGCCTGGAGGGCTTATTTTGACGTTTTGGTAATAGGAATGATTTTGACCTTTGGGCTGCTTCTTATTTGAAAGAATGGTTAGATGTGATAATCAATTTCTAGAAAAGTTATTGATTGAATGTATTCCTTGTTTAAGAAAAAGCATCTCATTAAGAGCCTTAAAGGTCATTAAAGGAACAGTAAGCACCAGCAAATAAAAATGATTAATTTTACCATATTTATTTTTATTGTGATGTGTTTCAAATAAAACCCTTTTTTATGTGTTCATCAGCCTTATCTGTTGTCTGAACAAAGTCACACTCAGTTTGTGACATCAAGATCTTTGTTAAACTGATGTGTGCTGTAACTTGTAAATGCTTTTAGGGCACTTATATTTCCCACTTTCAATGACTGTAATGAATAGATCATAGAGTTTTTTGATCGATGCTAGAAAAGTTCCTTAGCAATATTTGAAGAGCAACTTATTCGTGGAAATGTAGAAAATGGAGGTTCTAGCTCACTGCCCAACTACAAAAGTATATGGTACTTCAATTATCATGTAGGCATACCACAATTTTGATGCAGAATTACAAAACTGAAGGGTTGAGGAGAGCACTTATTAGGCAGTATGACTGCTATGATTACACATGGCACATGCTTTGTGCCATTACGCGGCCATTTTCCCACTTAAGAAAGGACAAGTAATGGCCTAAAACATTTTGTGTACAGTAGTCTACAATAAAATGTCATCACAACAGTCATCAGGGTAGATTCATCAAAGAGTGAAGTTAAGAGTGAAGTTCCCCCATACTACCTAATGAGTGCTCCCAGTTTGCTATGCCTGAAAATAACCAAGTCAATCTTAGAGCTAGATTTGTTAATTTTTTTTGTTCAGCCAGATAAAAAAAATAACAAAACAACTTATGTCATAAATTCCCTGATATCTGTGTAGAAAATGCCCTAATTAATATTTTAAATGAATATTATTTTATGTGTTGTTCTAGTAAATTATTATAAGCACATTATCTATACAGTGTGGTCCCACTTTGGTGTCTAAATCTGAAATAATTAATATAAACAGCATCCGCATAGCTAATGATCACATTTGGTTCTATGATACCAAGTAATTATTCACTGCTCATCTAGGGCAGGCAGTTATCACCTGAACAGGTTTCCCTAACCATTGAGCTTGGCACTGAAAATAATAATGTTTAATCCCTCAGCTAGTTGTCTACTCCATTGTCTTTGGGGCAGATTTAGAGAGGAAATATATTTGTGAAATTTCACTCAGTGACTTTGAGTTTGTTGCAGCTTACATGTTTTTGTTTTAACACAACCAGGGCATAGTGGCGCTAAACGACTGGTGACATTTATTTATAAGGGATTTAAATGCTTATGCAAAATTTACTTGAATGTTTTTCATTTATTAAATCAAGGAAGGCATAACCATGAAACAAGACGTATAACTGAAAACTCCAATGGATAATTTAATCAAGTACTTCTCATGCAAAGCAAAATAGTGAAATTGATTTCTTAGCACAGACTTCCTTTTTTGGGACATAAACTATATTCTTTGTTAGTCTTAGGTCCTGAAATGAAAGCAGTATTTTTGCATTATTTTGGGATGGGTTGTAAGTCTTGTAAATGAGGGACCTGCAGATTGATTGTATCTCTCAATTTAACAAAAAGGCCAAGTTGGAAATCCTGCCCCCAGTGTGTTAAGCAGTCACTGAACTGAATTAGGCCCACTTTAAGATAATTCTGTTATCTGTATTTTATTCCTGACAATATTCAATTTTTATTTTGGTACAGTTTAAACAAGAGGCTAATAATTAAATTAGGTGATTACACATTTCATTTCTGAAAACACTTCCATCAAAACAGTCTCTTTACAAATGTAGTTAAATGAAAATTGGTGGTCAACTTTATATGAGAAGCCAAATCTTAGGGGCAGATTTACTAAATTTGTGTGAAGGATTAGAATATCCGCGCGAATAGTCGCGAATAGTGTCAGTTTGATCGGGCTACTATTCAAATATGCAAATTAAGTATTTTCGTCCATCGAATATAGAATATTCGGGCGCATCGACTATTCGCTAGTGATGGGCGAATCTAACCCGTTTCGCTTCGCCGAAAATTTTGCGAATCTCCAGCGAAATTCGCGAATTGCCGAAAAAATTTGCGAAACGAGTCGCGGCACATTTTTGACGCGCCCATAGGCTTTTTTTTTCTAAGTCTTTTGCCAAAATGTAATCAATTTTGGCGAATATTCAAGCATTTTTTCCTGCGACTATTCCTGCGAATATTTGATCGTACAATTCTGGCGAATATTTGAATATGTGCTCAATACTGGCGAATATTCTATTCGATTTTGGCAAATATTTATTCGCCGAATATTCGCCAGTCGAATTCGAGGGCTAATAGCCCTCGACAATTCGACCCTTAGTAAATCTGCCCCTTAGTGTCATTGTACAGGATATGTGTAGCAATTATCTTTTTTCATTTTAGGTTCAGCAGGTACAGACTGTCCAGCAGGTGCAGCATGTTTACCCAGCACAAGTACAATATGTTGAAGGAAGTGACACAGTCTACACAAACGGAGCAATGTAAGTTTGTATTCTTTCCCTTTTAAAAGAGCCATTAAATCTTTCATATGTAACAAGTCGTGGCTTTGACCTGCTTTAAAGTTAGAGACATGTAGTGTATTAAACATTAGACAAGAACTGTATTTAATATTTGTTTAATAAAATCGTGCTTTGGCAAGGATATATAAATATATATTTGCCTATTATCAATCAGAAAAATTACTTAGTATGATTAAACTGCTATTAAACAGAAATGTCTGCTGGAGACACGTGATTTGTAGCCTTGCTTTAGAGTTATGCATCAATTTTACACATATATTGCTGATTTAGTGTATACCTTTCCATTGTGCAGAAGCCAGAAGAGAATTTAGTTTTATACATATTATGTAAAATATTGTTGACTATATTGTATAAAGTATCAAAACGACATTGTTCTTCAGTCCTTAAACATTTGAAGAACCTCTGAATCTTAGATTGAAAGTCTACCTGAAAAGTTATACCCTTAAGTTGACTACCTCTGGTTACTGATACTTTTGTGGTCAGGATGTTTTATCTGATATGTGTTATCCAAGTTCAGTTTAAATTACTGACAGAGATGGGCCAATTTGCACATAAAGGAGTATTTAATTGTTAATTGTTGAGGGTCTGTAGCAGAAGAAAATACATGTTAAAAAGATATGACTTAGTTCATCTTCAGAGGGCTACATTGTGCAATGATGTTGTACTCCAGGTGAGACTGTAAACTGACAAAGCAACAAAAAGGTGTTATAATAACCTTTTAATCACAATATTGATTGGTAAAAAAGGAATTGGAAATATGGGTCATTATTAAAACCTTGAAGGATGCGAGGCAAACTCTGGGTAAAGCCCCTTATTTTCCTTGAAACTCCTATGTCTCTAATCATCATCGTTTCTTTATTTAAACTGCTTTCTCCACCAAAATTACTTAAAAGAGTGAGACAGAAATCTCAGATTATTTGTAAAAAATCGTGTTTGCTATGGACTTAAAGTAATTGATGCATTGGTAATTAAAAGTTGGATTGCATATAGTGTGTTATAGTCTAGCAGTTTTAGTTTAATTATAGGTAGATCTGACTTTTAGCAGGCAGATTTGGAAGTAATACAGTCATGAAAAGAAACCTATTGGATAAACCACTTTATTTTTCTTTTTAGTAGAAAACTTATAGCAACAATGAATTGTGATTTAAGAATATACATTTTATCGAACGTTATTAAATTCCTGCCACAGAATGTAAAAAAATACTTAGCAGTGTCCCAGGTTCCTGTCTTCATTTATATCGTGTCTCAGAGAACATCTTCTAATTGTAGCTAAGGTCATGGAAATTAACAGAGGTTGCCATATCTAATGTAATATTAACAATAGAAAGGAACTGAGGTACAAGTCTCGTTTACGATTCACAAGAAGTGTTAATTAAAGTTCAGGGACTTCTACTTTTGAATGTCTTTCTGCCATAATGAAGCTTTCTTTTCATTTTATATTCCATCAGAAAATGTTGAAAAGAGATCTATTAAGAATGCAGAATGGTATTTGAACATCTGTAAATGTTTAGAAGTAGATATGAGTATAGATACATGACCTAATCATTGAGTCCTATACCAATATATATGCTGACACTTGTTTTTTAGCCCTAGCCTTACTATAATTGCAGTTTTAAATTGCTTAAAACTTGTCAGTACAAAAATACGATATAATGGGAGGAAATTCCCTTGCAAGAATTTGGCAACGGCTATGGCAAAGAAGTTAAATGTGGTCTAACATCATTGGAGTTGTGACTACCGGGAATGGTATTAGTTCCTTAGACCCTATGCCCATTAAGAAGACATTATGCATAAATAATTAATAGAAGGGTTTTATTGCATGTAGTAGGTTGATGAGACTGCAAATGTGTCTTGGAAGAGTTATTCCAAAAGTAATAGATGTATTAATGTTAGATTTACTCCCCTAAAGGGACATCTTACCCTAAATATTGACACCCATTTTCTGGCAGTTTGGTTCTGATGAGACCTGTTTACTCTCCACCTGTTTAAGAATTGTAAGAATTCTTATTCATTTAAAGGAAAATATAAAATCATTAAAGAGGATTCAAAACCGTTAGATAAGTTACTCTTGTTCTGTGCTCCCAGGTATCCCCTGCAATGCCATGTGCCCCTTTGGACTACACATACAGATAGATGTATACAGACAGACCAGACAGAGGTTAAAGTGGACCCATCACCCCAAAAAATATAAAAAATCATATTTTATCACATTGGTCAAGCAAAATGAACATTAATTACACTATATAAATTATTTTATTCTTGTTTTCTTCACTCTGGGAATTCACAATTATAGCAAGCAGGCAGGAGCCATTTTGGGGACACTGTTATTAAGGCATGCCTTGCATCATCTCAGAATCTTGTTTGTGCACCAGAATGGGGGACCCATTGTCTATCCCCATGTCCTGGCTACAGAATTAAGAGAACTGGGGGAATGTGTGGGGAGCAGTGACATCTAGGAAGTGCTGAATGGAAAGTGAAAGTAATTGTCTTCCCCGCCTCTATGCCTAAGGCATAAAGGAGTGGCAGACAATATTTGATTGACAGCTGAGATTTTTAAACAAGCTTGAAACAGCTATGAATGCTTTAATAAAAATTTTAAATTGGATTTCATGTTTAATTTGAAAGGGACTTTTATTATACAGATTTTTGTGTCTGGGTGACGGGTCCACTTTAAGGTGCATGGCATTATTATGGGTGAACAAAGCTCATTTCATATGAAGGAATGTTCCTTAAGTGGAAGAGTACATGCTTTACTTTTAACCAAAATAACCTTCCATTTTTTTGTTTTTCTATTTAAGCCGGACAACAACATATCCTTACACAGAAACCCAAATGTACAGCCAGAATACTGGGGGAAATTACTTTGATACCCAGGGTGGATCAGCACAGGTGACAACTGTGGTCTCAACCCACAGCATGGTGGGGACTGGAGGAATACAAATGGGTGTTACTGGAGGACAAATAATTAGTAGCACTGGTGGAACTTACCTGATTGGCAATGCAATGGAAAACTCAGGCCATTCTGTGAGTCATACAACTCGAGCCTCTCCAGCAACAGTAAGTACATATTGGAACAGCTAACCATGTATATATGAACCATGTATTGGCCTTCTGCTTTAAGTAGAGGCTCGTTTCTTTTCTTTTTCACTTGATATTTTTTAAAAGATATTTTTTCTTGGTGTGTGAAGGGAATAAGACGGAGAATACACATAAATTATTTTGCATTTGTGTCATTGTAAAGTAGAGGAATTGTTTGTGTTTTTCTGAGGTGTGTTTGTCCATTTCCGTTTAATGCACCAGCCACAAACTGAATGTAATGTGTGTCCCTATAAACTGTGTTAAGTGTTACCTGTTATATGTTAAGGCCAACTACTTCAACTCTAACACCTCAATACGGCTATTAGAAGTGACCTGTTTCCTTGCGCCTTATAGGCACTTGGAGCTGCTCTGTGATTTCTAGTGATGTTTATGATTCAAATTTTCAAAAGGGAATATTTTATTGCCTGTATCAGTTATATTATTTGAGTACCACACAGTTATGTGGTGCATAACTTTTGCCATTGATACACTTCAGTGACGCTTGTTCCATTGCAAATGATACAGTGAGTCATGGCTGGTCATATAAATGTGTGTATATCCTGCGGCATCATTCTACTCAAGTTGCTGGCAAATACACAAATATGTTTCTGGGTGCTGTGGCTGAATGAGAGTTAAGTGCATTCCATTGTGAAATGTCTGGTTGTTGTTTTTTTAAGTCTATGTTCTAGCTGGAATGTAATTGTATAAATTGCAGGATGAAATTATTCATCCAGCTATGAATTGAAACAACACAATTCTGTCTAGCCTGTGCAGCCTTAATCATTTCCTTTATGCTACTTTTTATTCATATGCAGAATTAAGTGTTCACCATTGCGTTTGAGACCTATTTAATTGGCATATTTTTTACATAGTTGAAATTATATGCAATTCCCAAAGTGAACTGGACTGCTTGCAACTTATCATGCTGTGATTCTGCATTTTCATTTTGTGTATGTTCAGACAAAGGTTAAATAAAAGATTATTAGACAGAAAAGGTCAAATTCCCAGTTGATAGCGAAAAGAAATGAATCATGTTGTTGGTATAATGAAAAAGAATTTTTGTAGATGAATGCATCACTGAATAAATATTCTGACTTATTACATTGGAACTGAATTATTCTAACTTTCTCAGGTGTAGCTTAGTGTTTTTTTACAGGCTAAGTTTAGGTCTTCTTGAGTTTCAAGTGAGTGAGTAGCTGAAGGGAAACAAATAGTATTGTACTTTAAATACTTCTAGAAAACCACTGGCCATCCATGACCAAATAATTGTCTTAGGTTACTGCACTACTGGAAAATGTTATGCAGCTTAAGTGATAGTCACACTAGTCACTCGATTGCTCTAAAATTATTAATGCCTTATCACATCCCCAGCTATGTATTTTCTCCTCTAGCAATGACACATTGGCTGGTACTTACTTCAGCCCCTTTTAGAAACATCACAGTGACAGCAAATGCTGGAAATAGCTATAAATCACCAATGTCCATGGCCATGATCAATCTTACGTTTGCTGTTTTATACAGATGTCACACATTATAGGATGATACTAGGGTGTAACGGAACTGTTACTACATGGAAATGGTGCATTAAATCCTGTAATACATACCTTGACAAATCACAGGCTCAATGTACATGTCCTGTTATAATAAAAGTGTGAAAGACTTTGCCTGGGGTTAGGTCACAAATAGTCATCTGTCTGCATTCGTTTTCTGTAGTCTTTCTCTGGAAAAGTCTTGGTGACAAAACATGACAAGGCATAAACTAATTTCCATGTATGAGAAATAGTTTTTATCATCTACCTACTTATGTGAACTTATTGTGGGAAACACATAAAAGATCTCAACTTGTGAGGTTACCTCCTTGCTACTTATGTTAAACAGTAAATGTAGAGGCACAAAAAGCAATTAATATAACTTGGCTCCATAATACCACACAGACACAAAGGGGCAAATTTACTATTATTCCCCAAAAAATATTCGTTTTTACTCGATATTCGATTAGCATTCGATTTTTGAATGCTAATCGAATAGTTTTAGGCTACCCTTTTATTCGATCTTCGATCATTCAACGATCGAATAACGATCATTCAAATAATTACTACGATTCGAACGATGGAAGACTTCGATCCTACGAATCCTATTCGATCAGGACTTAGCCTCAAAAGCCTATGGGAGGGCTCCCATAGGCTTATATTACAATTCGGTAGGTCCAATCTGGCGAAGTAGGCAATCGAATAAATTTAAAATTTTAAATCCTTCGCTGATCAAATGATCGAAAATTCGATCATTCGAATCTATTCGCTATTCGATGATCAAATAAGCCTAATTTGCATATTCGACCAATCAAATTAATCCTATGATTGGAATTCGATCGAACTTCGATCTATTCACGTGAATTTAGTAAATCGGCCCCAAAGTGTGCTAATGTATTGAGCTGCAACAAAATTATATTTGGCATGAAGATAAGTTTGAGAAACATTGCATCAAACGCTGGATAGATTAAAACATTGAAGGTGCCGCTTGCTGAACTTCTGTAGGTGGAAAGATGGCTTTAGTAATAGACAAGTGTAATCAGCACATACCTCTATGACTGTTATTTTTATAAACGTTTTAATATATAAATATATATACTAATGCAATATATAGTTTTCTAAATGAAGTAGTCATAGGAAAGTTATTTCTCATGTTGAACTTCTCCTCAAATTAGCAGCAGTGGAAGTATCATTTACTCACACTCCCTCTTTAGCTCCTTCCATCTACCTTCTCCCTGTAATTTATATCAGTCATTACACTTGTTTTTATTCTAACAAGGAGAAAGAAAAGGCAGCTCAGTAACATTTGTCTTTATTAATTGATGAAAATCTTATATTAATGTCATATTTAACAGCAGAGTCAATTGAGCCTCTAAATTGCAAGCCAATTAAACACTACTTGGTGTTATTTACTATTTTTTAAGAACATGCAAGATTAGACAGGACCATACACGATATATAAAAATATACAATATTTATACTTTGAAATGGGGGTTGGCAGGCCCCTTCTAATCTGTACATGTTTCAGGATCAGCATTTAATGAGCAAGTGATTAGTTCTGCCAAGCTAAAAATAGTAGAGCACAGCAGCTAAGCATTGCAAGGCCTTGTCAAGCCTGTGAAAATGCACCAACACCATCCAGTTTCCTCTTCCTTTCACTCTCAATGAGTTACCTGTCTACAAACCTATTACTTCAGCCCACTCTGCTCTTCTCCACTGCTTCTCTGCTGTCAAAACAAAACCATGGTTTGCTGGGAAAGGTGACTTTCGGCAGCATATGAGATTGTCTCAGACACTCCTCAGCCCTTTCAGCCGCTCCACTTGAATAAATTCATCAGTACATCTCACGCACCTCACTTGTCACATGTTGATTAAATCCACATAAATATACATGCTAGTCACAAAAAAGGAGGTGAGAGCACTGGAACTCAGAAAATTGTTCCTTTGTCGATGAACATTAGTATACTGTATAAAATACTTTTCCCTGCTCTTTTGTAGTTTCATTTATAGCTGGATATGTCAAATGGAGTTATAAATACAAAAAGTATGCCATTCAATTTCAGCATGTGTGATGACAGTAATTATGCGAAGCATTTTGTCTGACTGTGCTAACCAAAAGGATATCCTTAATCCAGGCCTTGGTTAGGTTTTTTTAGCACAAGTAACTGAGAGCATCTCTAAGCCTAGATCCAATCAGTATAGCAGTCCCCTATTCCTTTTATGAAAGCAAATATAAAGAGAAGAAATGTTCTCTGCAATTTAATCTGTGCTTGTGTACACTATAAGGAAATATTAATGTGAATTAAACCTTACTTACAGATTATTTTCTCCCTCAAAAGTGAGTTTCAAAATTCTGGCACTGTTTAGGCTACACTTTCCTTATCACTATTCATGATAATGGTTTATTTTAAGTTCGCTTACATTGATTCTGCGCTGTCTTTGTGTATAGACTACAGACTATAGCACACCTAGTGGAAAAACTGGACCCTTTGCACAGTGTCGGGCAGATTACATGAATACCTGTCACTATGCTAATGGGACAGATCTGCCTTTGGAAATGACTATGTGGGCCATTGGCCTAAGGCACAATTTTCCAATATCTAAGAGCCAACAGTGCCGAAGGGTCTGGCTTTTCCACTACAAATGCTATAGCCTAAGTGTATACACAAAGACTGAGCAGAACCACAAGAAACTAATTTAAAATAAACCATTATTATGAATGAAGCCGTTGGCTTAGTGGTTAATAATAAAAACAAAGATCATATTTATTGATATAGTTTTTATTGGAAAGTACAACCTTTGCTACTTTCATTACCTACATTTTAAGTGGACTTGTCACCCAGACATAAAAAGCTGTATAATAAAAGTCCTTTTCAAATTAAACATGAAATCCAAATTCTATTTTTTAGTTTCGTACGATATTATCTGTGCGTCTATGGATACCTTCAGGCATAGAGGCGGGGCAGGCAGTTACTTTCACTTTCCATTCAGCAATTACTAGATGTCACTGATCTCCACACATTCCCCCAGTTCTCTCCACGGTTTAATTGTGTAACCTGTGCATGAAGATGGACATCAGGTTCCCCATTTTGATGCACAAACAAGATTTTGAGATGATGCGAACAAAGCTTGCCTTAAAAACTGTGTCCACAAAAATGTTTGCTGTAATGATGAATTCCCAGACCTAAGGAAACACGATTCAAATAATTTATACAGTGGAATCTAGGTTAATGTTGCTTGCCTAACATGATAAAATAGGATTTGGAATTTTTTTTTGGGTAACGGGTCCTCTTTAACCTTAAAAACCATGTAGGTCTTTCCTTATGTATGTATTTTTCATAGCCAATAGCATAATCTTATTAGGCTCTTATTCTCAAACACTGCAAACTCAAAAACTGGCTCATTGGAAGCTTCTGTACCAATTACATCATATCCCTGACTGCTTTAACTCAGACATGGCCTGTGTGGCATATAGTTGTCATTAAACTTCAATTTCAGGCTTCCCTACAGAGGCACTTGAAAGATGCTGCAAGGTGTTATATAGTCCAAATCCATCTAGAGTTTCAGTTGCTCCCAAATATAAAATAATATACTTTCATTTTTACTCTTACATTTCCTGTCCCTGCTTTTGGTTTTATTCATGTGATTTTGAGGGCTTTTCCTTTCTTTAATTTGGTGGTGGGAACTGGGTCAATGAACTGCATGTTGTAGCCTCTCTTTAGTTGTCTGGATGTGGGATTACATATAAATCGCAAGCATTTTGTTAATGTAGAGGTTCTTCTTAATGCAAGCTTGTCTTGAGCCTTTTTTTTTCCGATGACATCTATTATCAGATTGAAATGGCGATCGAGACACTGCAAAAGTCTGACGGTCTGTCGAGTCACAGAAGCTCTCTTCTCAACAGCCATGTAAGTCCTTCTCTAATTATTTTCTCCTGAATGTTCTGAATGTTCTGCATGTTCGGTGAGTCACTAATGCTATAACACTGCAGCAGAATAGTACATTCATAGAAGAAATGGAAACATTTTAAAGCTACTGTATTTCTAAAATACTGCTTCATCATATAGCATTTTTAGAACTTTTAGATTGCGTACATTTTCAAGATATGCAACATAATGGATATTTACGTGTTAACAGTTTTCAATGTACTTTACACAGAGTTGTCTTCTGATATAGGTGGTGTTGCTAAAACTAAAATTGAGTAGACAAAGAGCACACAAGGAGAACACAAAGATACTGTGGCAAGAATGTGCCTGTTCCCACTAGCTAATTAAAGTAGAGTACACATTGTACTTTTATTATTATTATTAATAATAATAATAATAATTATCCATGGAAATATGCTTCTTTTTTCATACTTTATTGCTCAGTAGTTCTAGCTCAGCTATGAAGAACTGACCACATATACTAAGCCATAAGCATCTGCCAAGACTGACCATTGTATATTGGTCTGTGCCAGCTTAAGGGGGATTTCGCTGTTTGTTTTTAGAAAATGTCACCGCCAAACAGTATTACATATACACTGTATATGACATCAGTTCATGCAGTATTATAGCATCAGCATTCCCTTAAATCTTCTATTCCTTTCTGCTTGCAATCTGTTTTTAATTCCTTCTGTTGCTTTTTTATGTTTTCAATTTACTGAACAAAACACGATATTGCTTGTTACCCTATTCCTGATAGACTATAGAGTATAACCTTAATTGGATGAATATTGTAGGCATGATCTCTTAATACAATTTAACATAAATACCATACACCTGTATTCTAGACATTGAGTGCTGGTTTTATTCTATATTTTTGCATCTTTTTGTGGTATTAAGACTCAAGTTAGACAAGATTTGTCTCTACATTTTTCTGAGACGAGGGACTGCAAAAAAGTCTTGAATTGTCCACACAAAATGCTAATGAGAAAGTAGTTTTTTTTAATGTAACAGATACATTACGCTGCTAGGTATGTTCTCGGGAACATCACACAGTGTATGATTGCTACAAAGTTTGTGAAATATCGCCACATCTGATTTACAAAAATTTCTATCAGAATTTATTGCTACGCAAAAAAGTTATAAAGTGTCTCTTTCTGTCTGTTTCATAATAATCACCAGCAGTGAAACCTGGATGCAGAATTAATTAATATATATTTAGGGGCATACTTATCAAGCCTCGAATTTCGAAGTGAAAAAAACATTGAAATTCGAGCAACCACATTTTTTGTCGAATAGGTCCGTTTTCGATCAAACGATTAGCGCAAAGTCCACCAAAAGATTCTATATAGGTTATAGGAGGTCCCTCATAGGCTAAAACAGCAATTCGGCAGGTTTAAGATGGCAAAGTGTTTTAGTTGAATATTTTAAAGAAACTATGCATGATAAATTTCGATATTTGAATAGTCAAACATTTTCAATTCAAATCTTTTAGAGTCATTTTGAAACAATTTTTTTAAAATTCAAATCGATTTTTTTCAATTCGAATCAAATTTTTCTCTATTCGATAATCGAAGTACCCAAAAAATACTTAAAAATTTTAAATTATTTAAATTCTAATTTATTCAAATCTATTTGAATTTTCACTGTTACCCTTCATAAATCTGCCCCTTAATGTACTTATTTGGTCAAGATCATACACGAATTGAACCCAAGTCGACAACAACAGAACCTACATTTCTCCTACAGACATACTGATTTAGAGTCAGTACATGTATGTGGATTTGTATGAATGGATTGGATACTCTCCTTTTTGTCTCAGCTTAAATGAATTTGGGTAGAAAAGGGCACAGTTTACGCTATAGATTGCAAAGTGTGTTGCCTGATATTAGTTGTCTTCTTCTTACCTGTAGACCAACCTGCTGGCTTGAATCCTTAAAGGGCAAGGAAAGGCAAAGAAATAAAATCCCATTTTTACTTTCTTTAATGAAAAAGAAATCTATCTCCAATATATTTTTGTTAAAAAATGTGTACTGTTTTTATAAGAAACCTGACTGTATGCAGTGAAATTCTCCCTTCATTTAGTGCTGTGGATAGGAATTTGCAGAAGGTCCCTAACTTCTGGCAGGGAAACAATCAGGCCCGCCATCAGGGGGGGACAGGGGGGACAAGTGTCCTGGGCCCGGGGGCTGAAGGGGGGCCCGGCAGCTCTGCAATATTCAAAGAGCCGGGCCCCCCTTACGAGCGCAGCAGCAAGTGCTCACCTCTCGCTGTAGTCCTGCGTAGAATGCGGAAGTGCCGGATGTTTGCGAAGTCCTGAAGCGCCGAAAATACCCGAAGTCACGAAAGGAGCCGACACTGAAGTCCTGAAGCGGCGAAAATACCCGAAGTCACTAAAACAGCTATAACTGAAGTCCTGAAGCCACGAGTTCAATTCTACTGATTTTGTTTTTTTTTTATAATCCTCTGGCCACCAATATTTATTTTATTACTCTATAGGCCCCTGCACCAATTTTTTTTTAAAAAAAAATTTTTTGGGGCCCCAATTTATTTTAACTTGTCTAGGGGCCTGACCACCAATTTTTTTTAAAAAAAATAATTTTTTGGTGCCCAATTTTTTTTTTAACTTGTCGGGGGGCCTGACCACCAATTTTTTTTAAAAAAATTATTTTTTGGGGCCCAATTTTTTTTTAACTTGTCGGGGGGCCTGACCACCAATTTTAAAAAAAAATATTTTATGGGGCCCCAATTTTCTTTTTAACTTGTTGGGGGCCCTGACCACCAGTTTTTTAAAAACCATTTTTTTTAATGGGAGGGCCTGGCGCCAAATTTTTTTTTTACTTATAAGGGAGCCTTGGGGGGGTTACCTTTTTAGCGCTGATGTCTGTGTGATCTTTTAACTTTGATGTGGAGTGGGCAGGGATTAGGGGCGGGGCGCGGTTGGGCGGGGCCCAGGGGGCCCCGGAAATTTTGTTGTACGGGCCCCCATGATTTCTAATGGCGGCCCTGGAAACAATCAGCCCCTGCCTTACTTACCAGCCATGCAGAACTCAAGCAGCTTTGTTTTTTGATAATTTATGATGATCCCTAAGAAGCCCAGACCACACTGAGCATTTGTATGTAGTCTAGTCTTGCAAAGATGTATAACAAAGTTACAAGATGACAGCCCCCTGTGGCCAAATTTGAAAGCATAAAACATATGTTTGATTAGGCCTGTGGTGCAGTAAGTTCATGTTTATGTTTAGTATACAAAATACAGCATTTCTAACCTTATTTTATGTTACACTTTCCTTGCCCTTTAAGCTTTCCTGATACAAATTTAAATGTATTTCTGGCTAGGGGGCATGTTGCCTTAACAATTAGTATTTAAGGGCTAGTCCAGACAGGAAGATTTGGGGAGATTCTTCGCCTCACGACATATGGTCTCACGACTAATCTCCCCAAACCGCTTCCCCCCTGCCTTCCAACTGCTTAATGAAGAATCATCTGCGCCTATTCATGCGCAGCGCTGCGCTTTCCCGAAATTGCACAAAATTGTCTCACAAGGCAACTTTGAGCGACCCCGGAAAACACAGAGATTAGTCGCCCCAAAGAAGAGGAGATTATTCGCCAGGCGACAAATCTCCCCGACTCTTCCCATGTGGCCTAACCCTAACATTAGTGTTAAAAACCACAAATAGGAAGCAGATTTATAATTTTTATTTTGATTATGATTTGGCATTCTGTAATACATCTGCATTCTGCAAAGGGTACATTTGTTTGGCCCTGCCATGAAAGGATGAGGGATGATCTCCTTACCCTGTTATTAGGCTTCTTGCTTTTTCTAGAAAGTGAAAGGCAGTCACCAGAGATCATTCAAACCAATATGATGACATGCAAATAAATGTAGCACCAGGAAGATGTAAATGTCTGAATCTTGCAAGCTATTTAGCAAACGCCTAGATGTTCATATACATTTTACTCAGAATAGTTTAACAATGTGAATGCCATCATTGTTGTTACTGAACTGCAGTTCCCGCTGCCTGCCATTTTCATGCTACAGAGGGCATTTCAAATACAGTTAAGAGCTGTAAGGGCAATGGCACAGAGGCAAAATCTGCAACAAATAGTAGCATGTACTTGTGAGACGATTAATGCTCGGAAAGTCTGTCCTGTCCATTCCTAAGCCATATTCACCTGGCTAGTGAGTGCTTTGCCCTACAAATCAAATGTTTTCTGCCCCATGCATTGATCTACTAATCAATGCATACCATAAGACACAATGATTTTTATTACTTAAGCCCTTTGATTTAAGCTTTGATAATTTTGAACACAAGCAGAGCTATACTGATCTTTTCTCCAATATGGTAAGCAGGTCCCTGGCAAATCTGCAATAGCAGAAGGAAGCATGCAAGGTGTTGCCCTTTTTTTCATTTTTCACATGTTAAAAGAGAAGGAAAGGCTACATGAACTTGGGGGTGCCAAATGTTAGGCACCCCCAAGAGATTGTACTGACTTACCTGAAACCCCGGGCTGGTGCTCCTATCAGCAGAAAACTGCACCAGCCGAGGGTTATACCAGTGAGCACTAAGGAGCATTCCTCTTCCGTCTTTCTTCCCGTGGCTGTGCATGCGCAGTAAAACAAAAAGCAGAACTTTGTTCAACTGGTCATGTGTTTGCCCTGGGAAATTTGAAAAAAGAAGAGGATCACTCTGTGGTGCTCACTGGTATAACCCAGGGTCAGTGCAGTTTCTGCTGATAGGAGAACTGGCCCAGGGTTTCAGGTAAGTAAGTACAATCACTTGGGGTTGCCTAACATTTGGCACCCCTAGTGCACAAAGCCTTTCCTTCTCCTTTAAGCAACCTCTATAAACTATATTATATTTCATGATATGCAAGTAAATGTAAATATTTAATCCTAATAATTCCGATTATCTTTTGTAGAACAGTATTGTACAGCATGTGATTATTAATTGTAGGTGACAGCATCTGTCTGTAAGCTTGTTTTATATAAAGTAATACAGTGGCACCTCTAAGCTTTAATATCACATGTGCTGTGTGTATATCATATGTAAAATTATGTTTTACATATGACACACACGAAAAGATGTATACATTACATTTTCCACTAACTACAGTAGAACCCCAATTTTATGCTTTTCAGGGGACCAGAAAAAAATTATGTAAAATCCAGGAAAATGTACAATCAGGGAAATGTATTATACATAATTTATAGGTGGGACCACAAAACAACAATGTAAAATGAGGGAAAACTTAAAATCAGGGAATGTAAAATTGGGGTTCTACTGTATATTAGAAACTTTTTTATTTTGCACAGCCTATTTATGTACCCAGTTTTATTTTTACATTGAACTGTTCCTTAAAGAAAATCCATGTGCACTTCTACTTTACACCAAAAATCCTTAGGGGTATTAAGGGATATGTAAATGGATACGTTTTTCAAACTGCTAAGTAAAATGTTGCCATATTACTATGGATTCAATTAAGTTGTACAGGCTTGAAAAATGGATGTGAATAGATTATAGCTCTATATATGTATATATATCAATAATATACCACATGATGTAGAAATTTGTGCAGTTAAATAAAACAAGATGGAGGAATGCAAAACAATGAAATGAAGATTATTCTTTTGTACTCCTTTTTTTATTAATGTATACATGGATTATGAAAAAATAAAGTATTGTATTGTAATTAGATGCACAGGAAATGCCTACTTAATTGGTACATAGACAGACTTAAATTCATTTAAAAAGGCCAGTGTGTTGATATTAAGAATATTCTGAATATGTTAAAATAGCAATGAAGTGAAATTCACTCAGTTTCAACCATTGAGTATTTGGATGCAGTACGATTTATGGAAAAGGAGGATGTAGTATTTAAAAAAAATAAAACGTGTATAGCAATGACTGTTAGTCATCCTTCAAAGCAATGCATAGATAATGTACCATTTGGAGAGTTAAGAGGAATAAAACAGTTCTAAAAAAAAAGAGGATAATGAAACCAAGATATTAATGAGAAGTTGGTAATAAAAGAACATGATAAGAATAAATTGAATTCTGCATGTAATAAAGTAGATGGGCTGGATAGGGATGTCTTTTTAGAATAGAGAAAAAGATGAGATATGGGTTATTGTTAGGCCTTATATTTATTACAGGATACATCAAGTACTGAAGGGATTATTGCCCCCACTGAAATTAGTGAGGGTAAAAATAGCCAATAATATTGGATTTAGGCTAGGTAACTAATTTTTGGATGTCTAAATGTGCAAAGAAGAAGTGTGTATGCCCATAAATAAAAAAAAAAAGCAAGAGATGCTATAATTATTAATAATTGCTTTAATTATAATAACTTTAATAATTAACATGGTTTACTTAATGGAGTGTGGTTGCTGATTATAATATCTATGTAGGACTTTCTGGAATTTAAAAACAACCTATTAACAGATATATTGATACAGTTAGGGGCAGATTTACTAATGGTCGAATTTCAAAGTGAAAAAAACTCCGAAATCGACCATCGAATTTTTTTGGGGGGTCATTTTCGATCCAATACGGCCGTATTCGAATTGAATTAAAATCGTTAAAATCAATCAATCGCATCATTCAAATCGATCGATTCGAAAGATTTTTTCATAACTTTCAGGACAAGTTCTAGGAGGTCCCCCATAGGCTAAAATGGCAATTCGCCTGCTTTAGCTGGCGAACACTCGAAGGATTTTTAAAGGCCAGTACCTTGAAATTCGAAAAAAAATTTATTTTTTTCAATTCAAAATGAATTTTGGGCTATTGTCAAAGTAGCCCAAAATTACTCTGAAATTCGAATTTAAAAAATTCACATTTTATTCAAATTTTCACTTTGACCCTTAGCAAATGAGACATAATGATGAAAAACATAACAGAAATCCCAATTGGATGGTTGATGGTTAATTTAAATAAGAACCATTATAGAATGCAGTGGTTATGGAAAGGAGAAACATTTTGGATTTACTAGGTGGAGATTGACACAGATAAGACAGCTCTTATTGAATAGACAGATTATACCGCATACATACAATATGATTTTTTAAACTGTGCAAATATAGAGGGGAGCAAACATTTATATGACATCACATTGCACATATGGCATAACACAACATTTCATAAAATTTATTGAAAACAGGTTTGACAGTCTATTTAAATGCAGGGATAAAATTGGACATGGTGAGCCATCTGTGCACATAAACTTTGCTTTATCAGAAGATAAATAAATGACCAGTACATTTTGGTCAGCAAGATATGGCTTTGAAAGCAGAAAATATTATAATTGTAGCTGTTACAGTAGAACCCCAGTTTTTCAGGAGACCAGAAAAATATGGTGTAAAATCCAGGGAAATGTATTTTCCATAATATATGCAGGATCACCGAAAACAATGTAAAATGAGGGAAACCTTAAAATCAGGGAATGTAAAAGTGAGGTTCCACTGAATTTGCAACTAATTCCAAGCAGTTCTTGCTTCACTAGATGTTTAGGGTCCGATCAAGAATAGATCAGCTCTAATAATCCTGTCTCTTGCCTCACAGATGACTTTAACATTACTTCAAACCATTTAATATGTTATTTATTTCAATGTTTGAACTGTGTGATCACAATTTTTTCAGCTCTACTGATCACATCTGTTAGAAGAAGAAGGAGGACATCATTTGATTAATGGGCTGAGGCACTTCAGTTCAGCAATACAGAAAAATAGATTAACCTGTATTAAAAATTAACCTGTTTTCAGAGCAACCAGGATTGGTTTTTTGATTCCCAAGTAGTGCTTGCAGTGTTCAAGGGTTATATAATGTAGAATGTTGTTCAGCTGAGCTGCAGTACAACATTGATAGATAACAATAATTTTGTATGACCAAAAGATGTGATGTTAGCAAGTTGAATAAAAGAACATATTGCCTTTTTGAACTAACCCAAAATAAAATTTCTAAACACTTGCCGGATTGTGTGTGAGGAATACAAGAAATTAATTAAATTAAATTAACGATTGCGCTAGTAAGAGGTTCAAGAAGTAGGACAAGTATGTTTTGTGGGATAGTTCTGAGAATATGGAGGAAAGGTAGATAAAATGATGGAACGAAAGCTTCATGTCAGATCTGATTAACACTTAAAATCAAAGGCATGTTTATCAAAAGTTGAGGAAGAAATCTTTTTTTCTTTTTACAGCGGAAAATATCAAGTTTGTAGGAAATTACTGAACCAAGAGAGACAAATGTGCAGCAGTTCTCCTTTAGATTAAAAAGGTTGTTCACCTACAAACACTTTTTTCAGTTCAGTTGGTTTCAGTTATTTCACCAGAAATAAAGACTTTTTCCAATAAGTATTCTAATATTGAAGTGTATTGAAGTTTAATTTTTCACCTTCTTTTGTGTTTCTAAAGCAGCTCTGGGGGTGAGGGTCACCGACTCTGTAATTGGTTTAAATTGATACATTTAGTTGATACATTTCTAATCTTTGGCCCTGCAGAGCAGAATCCTTGAGTTTCATTAAAGGCAGCTGTAATTGGTGCAATAGTTGCTAATATTCCACTGAGGTTGCTGAGAAATATATCAACTAATGTAGCAAATTGTAATTGTTCAGAATTTGCACCTGGATTACTGAGCTGCCAGATTGAAACACCAGAGACAGGAACATTACATATTAAAGGGATAGTGACACTTCTACTTGATTATTGGTTATGTGGCCCTTGTCTGCCTGTCTTCCCTGAACAAACCGAATGATCTGTGCCTGACCTACCTCATAGACAATTGCTTAATTACAGTACAAGCATTGGATCCCATATCCGGAAACCAGAAAGCTCCAAATTACGGAATGGCCATGTCCCATAGACTCCATTATAATGAAATAATCCAAATTTTTTAAAATGATTTCCCTTTTCTCTGTAATAATAAAACAGTAGCTTGTACTTGATCCCAACTAAAATATAATTAATCTTTATTGGACGCAGAACCAGTCTATTGGGTTTATTTAATGTTTACATAATTTTCTAGTAGACTTAAGGCATGAAAATCCAAATTATGGTAAGATCCGTTATCCGGCAAACCCCAGGTCCCGAGCATTCTGGATAATAGGTCTCATACCTGTATATGACGTGTATAACATGGTAGCATATTACATTATATTTACACAGATCTTTACAGTATATTTCATGTGTTTATTAAAACAAGGAATGCCAGGGTATCATAGGATATTTCTGTTAATAATCCCATTTATTCAGAAATGCAACTGGTTAAACCTTAAATTAAGTGATATGCATACTGTAGGGTAATTCACAAGGTATCAGTTATTTTCCGCATGAAGAAAAAAAGAATTTGGCTTGGTTCCCTCCTGTGGGAATTATATGCATAATTACATATGCTTCAGGGATATTTAAAATAACTTAAATAATAGTGGTTTAAACCAACATGGGAGCACGTCTCCTTCTTGTATTTCCATGATACACAAGGGAATTGCAGTGTTTCCACAGCTGATAAGAAAAGCCAATTAAAAATATAAGTGGAAAATGTAACATTGTTTACTATAATTTTCCTTGCATTTTATATCCTAAATTTGTATTTACAGTACTGTACCAGAATTTGTAGTGACAGAATAGGTCTGACAGAATGTGGTGTGTAAATGACTACACAGTGGATCGATTTCAATGATCTCCTTTACTAAAGGACCATTAACATTTAAAATTAAACATTATTTTATATTAATATTATGTTAATATATTTGTTAACAACTATTTTCAGTTTGTGTTAAAAACTTTACTGTTTAATTATTACGGAGAAAAAAGGAAATCATTTTCAAAAATTTGGAATATATTTTTATAATGGAGTCTATGGGAGACGGTCTTTCCGTAATTCTGAACTTTCTGGACAATGGGTTTCCCGATACGGATCCCATACCTGTAGTGCAAACTATATGAACATTACCAATAAATGATTTTATGGCAATTTTCCTTCTGTTACTGGCCCTTAAATATTTTCCTGTCCTTTTGAAAACTGGTTTCAAAGGGCAGGCATTTTACTATTCTCTGTATGAGTATCATTGGTATCTAGCTGCTTATTATTCAAACATCTTTATATTAAGCTAATCTATATGTGTTTGCCAATACATATAGAGGTATTGATCCAGAAGTTTTAATTATTTTCCAGTCTGCCTGTAGGCTTTTACAAACCTTATAGGTAAGCCTAGTTTATAGATCAAGATTTGCTTAAGAAGGTCAGTTTCAGTTCCAGGAATTGCTGTTTGGCCATGCTGTAGCAGTAATTCTTTCAAAAAACATGCAGAACACAAGAGTACTAGAGAAATCATTCTGCTTTCTGTTGCACACAAAGTGTTTCTACTTCACGTTAATGTCCTGTGCAGACTTTATGTACTCTAAGCTCCAAGGTCCTTTGATCACCATAATTATTTTTCTTTCTTTTTTTTCCCTTCAGTATTCTTAGATTGTACACCTGGGACTAACATTTATTTTCTGCATTTTGAGAGATTCTGTATTCTCTACTTGAAATTTAATTTCATGCAATTAAAACTTGTGCATGACAAATATTCCTTGCCTTGCTTGCCTTTCCACACAGTTGTTCATGATGTATGTTCTTAAATCAAAACTCAGCCCTCACTTTAAATACTTGTTTTTGGATAAAACTTTAAAAACATAGGTAGATCTGTAAGAGGAAGGGGTTGCTAGACATGTTTTTGAAGCCATGTTTTCTTAATATATTGAAAACAAAATAAATCAAAACAATTCATTATTAATATAATAAGAAAATGATACAAAAGCAAATATAATACAATTTATGATAATATGTATTTATAAACCATCAATGGTAGGTTGGTCATATGTTTGAAGTTGGCACTTTGTGAATTTTGAGGAAGCAGAAAAGAGGTTCAGGGTCTCATGTGGAGGGGGCAGCAGTGCAGGTAGTGATTCTTGTAAGAAAATTAAGAGATAGTATGACTGGCACTGGGATTTATGCACCAGAGTAAAGGTGCTAGGAGTTCATGTAGTAGTGGCATGCATGGGAAATAGCTAATTAGGAGAGGG
Source organism: Xenopus borealis (assembly GCA_024363595.1). Classification (NCBI taxonomy): domain Eukaryota; kingdom Metazoa; phylum Chordata; class Amphibia; order Anura; family Pipidae; genus Xenopus; species Xenopus borealis. The sequence goes on from CM044431.1 coordinate 138,337,793, forward strand.
GGCAAGTTGTGCAGAAGTTTTAGAATTTTTTTTTTTACCACAAAAGTATTATTTTTCTGCAAATGAACATTAATGAGGCCTGGAGTTCTTTAATCTTCCTAATAGCATTTGATTGGTAGCCTTGTATTTTTATATGATCATTGAACTCCTCTATGACTTTCTAATTGCTTTAAAAATGACAGTAGTGGCTACATTCTCCTATATATATCAATATTACATGTGATACCAGTATTCAATAGCACATCATTTGCACAGAGAGTGCAGCAGAGTGACAGTGTTCGTGAAGCACCCAATGGTGTCCACCCTATATTATAGCAATTAGGATGAAGACACTGTGTTCTTCTGTACGCACTTCTGTAAAGTCACCAATACTAAAGTCACTGCTCAGGGATCCTAGAAAATTAAGTCTTAGAATTGCTTGTTCCTTTTAATCACTCACAACTATCCACCCACAGCCTTTCACACGTCGCTTTTGTGGTGGAACATTGGGTCAGTGTAACACCAGCTTGCTGCTGTTGCTTACTCAGTAGGCTCAAACTTCTTGATACTGCATGAAAAAGAAAACATCTTACTTTATAGGTCATAAGGCTTAAAACAAAGTTTGCGCGTAAACAGATCTTTGAAACATTTGATTTTCTGATGTCTTCTTGTAAACACGAATATGCAGCAGCTTCTAGTGCAGATACGTATTTCTGAAAAATAAACAGCAGAATATGTTATTTATACATGTGTTTTTCTTGGCATTTACAAATTTTTTTTCAGGAAAAAAATATCAGTAACTAAAAAAAGGTAAAAACCTGGAAAAACAATTAATTCTACAGTGGATATAATTATAAGACTAATGTCCACCATGGACAAAGGGGAATTTGGAAGCACTTTCTGGTAAATGGAGCAAAAAAGATTAAATTGCAGATTTCCAGCTGTTTTTAAATGAACAGAATTGTACTTTCTGATATCATGTTCGTTTGAATTCTGGCTTACTATAATGGCAAGTCTTTTTATTAGTTCTTTTATTATGTATATTAATTCTATAAGTACTTGGCATGCTAAAGGCAAACTGTCTGCCTGTTTTAGCTGGAATTTTACCATTTTTATGTTTTTTTTCTTAATGTACTAATAGAGACAAATCGTTGGTGAAATATAATTAAATATGCACAATAGATGCCATTGTGTCAATGGTATGTATAGTTGTTTTAATCTGTAAGGCTATAATCCATTAAATAATATCGAGTCCCAAGTTGAAAGTACCTTACTTTTCCCATAGCTCCAATGGCTATTGGATAACTATGAGACAGCAGAAGGAGTGAGTCTCCCTAGAAGCACTCTATACAATCATTACCTAAGACATTGTCAAGAGCACAAACTGGATCCGGTCAATGCTGCATCTTTCGGAAAACTCATACGGTCAATTTTCATGGGACTGCGTACTCGAAGACTAGGGACCAGGTTGGTACTGTCCTGTTTTAAAACGTATAATTATTATTCTGCTGTAAATACGTAATGTAACAAAATAAAAAACATCACCTGAAACTTATTGAAGTGGAGTGTACATATTAGTCCTTGGCTAATCATAAAACAGATATTTTGAAGTTTGAGCAAATACCCCATACATTGGTCCAGATTAGTGATGGGCGAATCTGATCTAGTGTTCTTGCACATTTCAATTTGTGCAACATTTTTTAACTATGCATTAAAGTCTATGGCTGTTTATTGTGGCAAAATATTTCCTTCATCCCCAGTCCAAATTAATTTTAGAGGAACTTATCTCAAGGTTTATCTCATGAAATTGAATTGGGGTCATTGTATAATTTATATTAAAAAAGTAACAAAAATTATGTTGCCTAGTTTTTAACCACATTAGTTGAGTATTGTGGTTCTGTATTTCATTATCATAAAAGCAATTACTGTCTTTAAAGGGAAACTGTCATGGGAAAACATGTTTTTTTTTTTTTTTTTAATGCATCAGTTTATAGTGCTCCAGTAGACTTCTGCACTGAAATCCATTTCTCAAAAGAGCAAACAGATTTTTTTATATTCAGTTTTGAAATCTCACATGGGGCAGGCCATTTTGTCAATTTCCCAGCTGCCCCTGGTCATGTGACTTAGGCCAGCACTTTAGGAGGGAACTGCTTTCTGGCAGGCTGTTGTTTTTCCATCTCAATGTAACTGAATGGGACATGGGTTTTACTGTTGAATGCTGTTCTTCGATCTACCAGTCAGCTGTTATCTTGTGTTAGGGAGCTGTTATCAGGTTACCTTCCCATTGTTCTTTTGTTAGGCTGCTGGGTGGGGGAAAGGGAGGGGGTGATATCACTCCAACTTGCAGTACAGCAGTAAAGAGTGACTGAAGTTCATCAGAGCACAAGTCACATGACATGGGGCAGCTGGGAAATTGACAAAATGTCTAGCCCCATGTCTGATTTCAAAATGAAATATAAAAAAATCTGTTTGCTCTTTTGAGAAATGGATTTCAATGCAGAATTCTTCTGGAGCAGCACTATTAACTGAAGAATTTTGAAAAAAATATATATATCTTTTCCCATGACAGGATCCCTTTAAGATATAGTTCTGAGCAGTGTTCCTTCTAAGCCGTGCACAAATTTTTAGTCCAGTGCACATAACAAATTGTGGTGCACATAAAGCATTTTGTGTGAAACACAAAATGTTATATATATTCTGACCTGAACACACAATTTTTAAAGGGAAACTGTCATGGGAAAACATGTTTTTTTTTTTTTTTAATGCATCAGTTAATAGTGCTGCTCCACCAGACTTCTGCACTGAAATCCATTTCTCAAAAGAACAAACAGGTTTTTTTATATTCAGTTTTGAAATCTGACATGGGGCTAGACATTTTGTCAATTTCCCTGCTGCCCCTGGTCATGTGACTTGTGTCAGCACTTTAGGAGGGAACTGCTTTCTGGCAGGCTGTTGTTTTTCCTTCTCAATGTAACTGAATAGTACGCAGTGGGACATGGGTTTTTACTATTGAGTGCTGTTCTTAGATCTACCAGACAGCTGTTATCTTGTGTTAGGGAGCTGTTATCTAGTTACCGTCCCATTGTTCTTTTGTTGAGTGGGGGAAAGGGAGGGGGTGATATCACTCCAACTTGCAGTACAGCAGTAAAGAGTGATTGAAGTTTATCAGAGCACAAGTCACATGACTGGAGGCTGCTGGGAAATTGACAAAATGTCTAGCCCCATGTCAGATTTCAAAATTCTCTTTTGAGAAATGGATTTCAGTGCAGCATTCTTCTGGAATAACACTATTAACTGATGCATTTTGAAAAAAAATTTTTATTCCCGTGACGGGATCCCTTTAAAAACTGCACACAAGTTTAAAATGTTCACACAAAAGCATTTTTTCTTAGCCGAGAAGGAGTGAATACTGGTTTAAAGCTATGCTTGCTTCATGTTAGTAATGTGTTATTTGTTCTGTGCCTTTTCATTGGTGCGTAAAAGATATCTTCAGTCATGGGTGCATGTACTTTCCCAAGCATTAATGGCAAAAATGAAAATTCATTTATACCTTGATGCCTACCTCTGTATTACAATAAACAAGATGATTTACCTTTTGTAATAAAAATAAATATATGCCCTAAGCATCTAATTATAATTAATTTACGTACTGTAAAATCTTTCACAATGCCTGTCAGTACTTATTAGTAGATTAGATGAGTTGCTCCTAATCATGATTCATATAACTGAATTTATAATGAATACGTTAGCTTGTGATCTAAATCTTACTATGACATTTGTTACTTTGTTATTTGATACTCATCATGCATTTTTTCTTTTATTTTCTTGAATCTAAAAATATTTCCATCTCATATTATACAAACAGTTGGAACAAAATACCCCTCTGACAATTTGTGTAGCATTTGAAATGTGCAAGTTTACATATAAAATGTGTTAGTTTTGTTGTAAGCTCTTTTAGGCAGGGCCCTCTTTACCTCTTGTATTGGTTATTGGTTTATTGTAAAACCCAGTGGAATATATTTTTGGGAGTTTTAAGTCCCCATTATAAATCCATTAAATCAGTACCCCACTGCTTCAATCTATATAAAGACTACAGTTGTGTTCATAAGTTTAAATACCCTGGTAGAATTTATGATTTCTTAACCATTTTTCAGAGACTATGAATGATAACAAAAACTTTTCTTTCACTCATGGTTAGTGGTTGGCTGAAGCCATTTATTGTCAAACACCTGCGATTACTCTTTTTAAATCATAACCACTACATAAACTACCCAAATGACCCTGATCAAAAATTTTACATCAACAACAGCTTGAAGTCTTTTGTGGTAGTTGTGGATGAGGCTCTTCTCAGACGGTAAAGCTGCCCATTCTTCCTGGCAAAAAGCCTCCAGTTCCCGTAAATTCTTGGGCTGTCTTGCATGAACTACATGTTTGAGGTCTCCCCAGATTGGCTCAATGATAATGAGGTCAGGAGACTGAGATGGCCACTCCAGAACCTTCACTTTAGTATTTTTTTATAACTTACTGCATTCATTTTGCCATCAATTCTGACCAAATTTCCTGTGCCTTTGTAGCTCACACATCCCCAAAACATCAGCGATCCACCACCATGTTTAACAGTAGAAATGGTGTAACTTTCATCATAGTCCTTGTTGACTCCTCTCCAAATGTAACATTTATTGTTGTGGCCAAAAAGTTCAATTTTTCATCACTCCAAATGAGTTTGTGCCAAATGGTTTGAGGCTTGTCTCTGTGCTGTTTGGCATATTGTAAGCGGGATACTTTGTGGCATTTGCATAGTAATGGCTTTCTTCTGGCAACTCAAACATGCAGACCATCTTTCTTCAAGTGCCTCCTTATTGTGCATCTTGAAATAGCCACGCCACATTTTTTCAGAGTCCTGTATTTCACCTGAAGTTATTTGTGGGTTTTTCATTGCATCCCAAACAATTTTTCTGGCTGTTGTGGCAGGAATTTTAGTTTTATTTGGTTTCAACAGAACCCCTAATTTTCCACTACTTTAGTAGAGTTTGAACACTGCTGATTGGCATTCTTAATTCCTATGATATTTTCTTATATCCCTTTCCTGTTTTATAGACAACTACCTTTTCCCGCAGATCCTTTGACAATTTTTGTGCTTAGCCCATGACTTAGAATCCAAAAAACATCAGTGCAGTACTGGATGAAAGATGCAAGGGTCTGTCAGGAGTCCAGAAAGTCATTTATAAACACCAACTAATTACAAGCAAACAGATAAGAGATGAAGATGGTTACCTTTAATAGCCATTCTAACCCTTTTGTGTCAAGTTGTGTGCATGTTATCAGGCCAAACATATGTACATTTTTGATCGGGGTCATTTGGGTAGTTTGTGTAGTGATGATGATTTAAAAAGATTAAACACAGTTGTTTGACAATAAATGGCTTCAGCCAACCACTAACCATGAGTGAAAGAAAAGTTTTTGTGTTATCATTCATATTCTCTGAAAACTGGTTAAGAAATCATAAATTCTGCCAGGGTATGTAAACTTATGAGCACAATTGTATATATCTGTAGAGACTATATAATAGAAAGATCTTTATAATATTTCAGCATTTTTATTATTAATAAAAAATAAGAAGAAAACAACACTATTCTATGTTTTAACCAAGCAATAAGACATCCATTAGCCATTCTTTCTCTCCATTCAACCACAGTATTGCTTCATTAATTTGCCCATGACATAGTAAAATATAGCCTATACTATTTAATTTGAAAATAATAACTGCCTCTGCAACAAAGGTTTTTGCTTAATAAGTTTGTTGTGATAGCTTGGCCAGAAGAAGCTTCAATTGATTCAGCCCAGTTTCATTTTATGGGTTACAACTGAAGCCTTCTATGGTGTCCTTCTTTTAGATACTGTATATGTATACTCAAGACTAGTGTAAATTGAAAAGAATGTGCAGTGCTAAAAATCAGTACTTCTGCTAAAAATCTGCCTATTTTGCATAGGGGCAACTCCAAATACCATTATTATGGGATTCGTGTCAAGCCAGATTCCCCTCTTAATAGGCTACAAGAGGACATGCAATACATGGCTATGAGACAACAACCCATGCAGCAGAAACAAAGGTCAGTATAAACAGAATATTTTGTATGTTTCATTGCTATTTAGCATTTATCTATGTAGAATAATAGTGTGTGTTAATGAATAACACAAGGGCCATCTCCAGTGTAATCTACATCACAATGAGCTTTCTAATTGTTAAATTAGATTATTTAAAAAATGAAAATGATTCTATTATTTTTGCATCAGAAAACGTTTTTAAGGTTTGGCCCCTTTTCAGCCAGTGCTCTATTTTGTAAAATGTTACTTGACCTAATCCCCTTAGACGTTTACTCCTTTATAGGGAATTTTAATAACTGAGATTTTCCAAAGGATGTTGTGGCAAACTTGTCCTGTGTGCTGTATTCCATATGCAAAAAAATATGCTGAGCCTCTCTGTTAAAACTTCTTACAACTTCATATATTTGTTTTGATGGGAATGACAAACAGCAAAACAATAATTCAGATCATGCCACTTATGAGTTGAAATATGATTTCAGTTGGTTGCACACTATAGTCCTAATTATAAAACAGAGGCCTGTAAAGTAGGTCTTCAGATACTTCTCTTAGGATGCTAACTACAATGTGTTTATATAGTGTATATTAGAATCAGAAGTACAAATCTTAGATCTACTAGTTGCTAAATGGTTTTGCCAAAGCTTTTGCTGAGTTGATTTACACTTATCAGCACCCATACCATTCAAGCAGTCATGCAGCATCACATTTCTAATGTTTTTTTTTAAGTGTGCTGAGATTAGGTATTCTATCTGCTCAGTAAGAACCCACTGTGAAAGTTGTATCTAGTTTCAAGTGGCAGGCTTAATGAAATGCTTTTAGTGAAGGTTGCCTGGTCCAAACTTTTTTGGATTTGTTATAAAGGGATTGTTCATAACAAAATAAGAATGATATAACTTTATTGGATGATAATGAAAATCTACACTTTTGTATCTCATTTCTCTGCCATTGCTGCTCACTGAATTCTCTAGATTGACATCAGGATGTAGGTTGATTGACATTGATGAGTTGTCTGCTACCTGCAATATTCAATCCTTACTAAGTTGTCACAGTGATAAAAATGAATGAAACATCACAGTGATTGTATTAAACAAATTGCTATTTTAATAAGTAGCTTTCTTCATTGAATTCAACATTTGGTTTTTTTAACATTTTATGTTATGCTAATTATGACGCTGTGAGATTTAGGGTGGGAAGTAAATCAGGAGATAGGCTATTTTATACATGTGTATTACTACCACTGTTAAATGTTTCCTTCCCTTTACAGTAACACACAGTGCATGTTTTGGGGATGGGGGTGGAGATTTCAAATTCATATTCAATTCTTTAGAAGATGTTTTTACAAAGGCTTTACAGAGTGGCAGTGAAAGGCTAATGAATAACACATGGGCCATCTCCAGTCCATAAATTCTATAACAATAATATTTTTTTGCAGTGACTGATTAAGCATAGTATATAATCCAAATGTTTATAGCATAATTACTTTTTGTTAAAGAACCATTTAGGACTTTTTATTGACTGATAACATTATTTTTTGGTAAAACGTTGCTGAAAAAGGCATCAGGGTTTTTCTGTTTGGATGAAGTAATTTAAAACCACTGTACATTCTAGTAACTGTTAATGAATAGCCTCTTCTTTATAGAAGTCTTTATCAGTATCAAAGGAATGGCACAAAGCACAGGGTACTCTTGTTTTTTTTTTCTTTTTTTTCTTGTAGGTACAAGCCTATGCAGAAAGTGGATGGAGTAGGAGATGCATTTGCAGGCAGTGGGCAGTCTGGTGCCTCTGTTGAGCAAACTGTGATTGCCCAAAGCCAACACCATCAACAATTTTTAGGTAAGATTGTTAGAAAATAACGAATATCCACTTAGCTTTTATTGTTCATTATTACCTGGCAACTCCACCTTTTAATACATTCTGTATGGTAATTATACTGAAACCTAATGAAATATAAATATGCATTTACCATACATTATAAAGAATAATATGAGATGATGAATGGTGTGATATAGCTTCATACTGTCATTACATATAAATCCTTTTATTTGTGTTGATATATGTTAGAGCCATTGCAGTGACCTAATTTATTTTCATAAAGGAATGTTACCCAGTCCCTACTAAACTACTCTGTCATGAGCTCCTTAACTGAAGATGTCAATTAAATAGCAGAAATGTGATGTTCCTCCAAAGAAAAAAATGCTATAAAGTCTTGTATTTCAGTCTGGCCTAGGCCTCTTGAACGTTGTTAAAATCCCCAGCAGAGAATTGCTATTAGGGTGCACAGTTAATGGTGTATTCACTTAGGTAAAGCATAGACCCTGACCTTTGTACTTGTGTTTTCCTTCAGGGATACAGACCTATTATCCATTGAGAGCATTTCTTTCATGTGCTGCTGCTGCTTTATTGAACACATTTTTTTTCTTAGTTAGAGACTAAAAAGATATCTAAAATGATACATATGTGAGAAGAGAAACAATGATCTCTTCCAATTGCCACATTTTTCTACCTTTAATTGATCCAATGCATATCCGAAATGTATAGCTCTTCCTGATGTATCCTGTTTCCTTTTGGGGCTTTACTACAAAGAAGAGAATATAATATTTATTTGGAGCCCACTCTTAGTAATGCAGCCTTATAATGGATTAATGAGTGAAAGCTGAGCTCTCTTTTACATTGTGCATGTGAAGCTGGGGAAGGCTGAGACTGTGTTGATTCACTTCAACTTGCTTATTCCGTTTTATTAGAATCGATTTTCTTCATTAAAGGAAGTTTTACATTTTTATTCAAAAGAGATGCATAACAGTTTTTGGGCATGTTGCCACATGATTGAATGCAAAGCAACTGCAGACAGACATCCATGCTTAACTTTATTAGTAGCTTCCTGCCAAAGGAAGAATTATTCACACATCTATAAACTGTATCTACAGATTTAGAAAAACTTAGGTTAACATGTGACATAAGACATTACACCTGTTTTGCTTACTGAAATGTTTACTTTGCTTTTAGAATTGTAGTTTAATTGTAGTTTAATGATTTTTTCTTTAAGTAAAACACAATAATGTCGTATGTGTATTAATGTACATTGAAGCCGTGCTGTCCAGTAGTCTCATTCCAGCTGTGTACCGGGGAGAAAGGATTTAGGCAATACCAATTGTGTTGACTGGCTGGGTAGCTAGCTGCCAAAGAGTTAATCAACTGACGGTGGCTTGGGATACTACTCTGCAGGAAACCCAGAAGGATTCCTAGCAGTTTTTCCTTTACCAACTTGCTACAACTTTGCTGACTGTCAAGAAAATTTTCTAGAGAGTCTGAAAGGTTTTTAATAAATTCAAATATATAGCAAAGCGGATATCTGTTTGTGGAGCAGAACACATTTATTTTCTTTGGGGCATTAGTGCTGAGTGCTCCACAGCTTTATCTTTTTGAGCACTAACACATATCTGAGTCCTCAATCCCAAATCTGAATCAGGTGTAAGGATTCAAGCAACTAGTCTATGCTGGAACAAATTCCAAATTGTCACATACAAATGCATCAGTTAAAACTCAAGTATTTCAATGTACATTATGGCCTGTGGCTCACAGAGCATTTTGTCTGCAGGTGCCATATGGCAGAGAAAACTGCAGTCAAAATACTCCTCTCTGCTTCATATCACTTTGAATACTACAGAATGATGAGCACCCTGTTGAACACACACAAAGCAGTGACAGTTGGACATTTGCACCAAAACAATCCCTTCAGCTTTTTGGTGCTGAGGTCTGCCTGCCACTGTTCCGTGTGTTTCAGACTGGGATTTTTTCATTTTGCAGTATTTAGATTTAGAGTCATCACAGGTGTATTAGGATGTTTCTTTTTTCTGCCACTGGTTTCCATTTGATTGCATCTGTAAATAATATGCTCCATGTGTCATAGGCTTAATGGAAAAGAGCTCCAAAATGTAGTCTGAGCAATTTTACATTCATTTATTTTTAAAGTTTAGTAATATTTAGTAACAATATATTTTGTGACGGTGTAAGCATTTTCACAGTTTGTATTATTATTATGTATTTATAAAGCACAAACATATTCCTCTGCACTGTACAATAAAAACGGGAAAGTACAGAATAACATACAAAGCAATGAAAAGGTGAAGAGGGCCCTGCCCAAAATCAGTTGCAATCTTTGTACTCTATAGTTAAAAAAAGTGTGACTGTGTATTATAACTACGACTCTCCAACTTCAAACTCACCTTATATTTATCAAGAAACGGTATATATATATATATATATATATATATCTCATTACTTTAATATAATATATTGACAGTTCATTACATCATGAACTGCATTGGTTTTTCAGCCTGTGTTGTGCACATTTGTTTTCTTTTGGCCTTTTACTCGAAACCTTTTTATGTCCGACTTCCTTAACCCCCCCATTGAGCCATTCTGTAGCTTCTTTTCACCCATCTCTCCAGTGTCCTTTTTTCCTGTAGTTGTGGTGTTCACTATCCTTGCTGAGTTCATATAGCCTTTATAGTTCTAAGGTTTTGTTGGCCCGCAGGCCCCCAGGACAATGAATTAAAAAGACAGAGGCTTGCCTAGAACTTGCCTTCTTTTTATGATACAGCAGCAGCTGACACACTGTAGGCATATTCTATTAATAGTTTTGCACTTAACAAACAGTCTCCGTCGGATAAGCTATTACACCAGCATCTAAAAAACTATATAACTTATAAAAATATATATCTTCATGCACGCACAAACATACACTGTCTAACAATATAACATGAAATATTAACCAAAGCTCATTAAATTGCTGTGAATTGCGTGCAAGGCTGGTGCATAAGTGATTATGGTGAGTATTAAAGAAGACTATAATGCATTTTCTGGAGATTATTACTATTCTCTAAGTCTGCTAGGTTTCCTCTTTCCCCAGTGGCTTACAATGGCTTATGGTTGTTTGTTCAGAAGCTCATGCTTCTTTCCCTTGGGTTTCCATGAGAAACATAAAAACATGAGTTTGTTACTCTTAATAATCTTCATCGTTTTGTGTCCCTTATTAATTGGAAAACAAATATATTAGCTGGCCTCTTGATGGAATGATGTGGTTGCTCAGAGTTACCACACTCAAGATGAAGTAATAAAGATGAAGTAATGTTATATGATATAAATTTGTTTTCTAAAAACTTATTTTTAACATGTTAAAAACTTTCTGACCCTCCAAGTCATCAACAAAGAAGCCGCTATGCCCAAATAATTATGATCGGTTCTTAAAATGGTGGTGGGTGCACTGAAGGTAGTGTAAATTGCAGCAAAAAAGTTAACCATTTTTGGTAATATTGGACCATAAGCAAAACATAATCAATCATTATGTGTTAGTGTGTGAGGATATATATAACTGAATGCTATACACACAGATTTCGATTCTATATCATGTTTGAAAAATATTGTCTCTTTTTTTTTCTACCAACATTAATAAAAAAAAATAAAATCTGGCCAGCCTCTGCTCATTAAGTAATGTGACCTTTTTGAATGTCTGTCTTGCTATGCTTTTAAATATTTTCCTAATGAAGCTGTAATTGGCACCATCCACAATATCTTTCTTCCATTATGTTGTTATGGTAACAGATGCGTCTCGAGCTCTTCCAGAGTTTGCAGAAGTTGAAATATCTTCTCTGCCAGATGGTACAACCTTTGAAGATATCAAATCATTGCAGAGTCTTTATCGAGAACACTGCGAGGTAAGCCTTCTGTGGTACATTCTGGGGCCACTAATTCCACTTTTTCCACCCACTTTTGATTTTAATCAGAACTGTTTCAGAAAAACACTGGTCTGTGCAGCAAAATAAGGACAAAAGGCTAAAATACTTTAAAAAATAATTGCCACGGATGGCCGGAAACCAGTACCAGTTCCAGAAAGCAATAACCAAATCCTTTACTGGGAAAGAAAATGTCATTAAATGAAAGAAAGTGGAATAAATAAATAAATTAACTGAAAATGTTACCTCTTTTTCTTCTATATCTGACACTGACATGGAAGCCAAGTCTTTCCAACAAGACTGAATGAGTTTGAAGACAAATTATGAAAGCTACATTCTGTGCCCTAGAATTATTCTGGGCAACTTTTTTTTTTTTTACAATTCAGGGCACTGGAATTTTGTATACAGAAGAAATTAATAACCGAGTATGAGCCACTGGTTGCAGGGCTACTTACATCACTGCCAGGATAAGAGGCAATAGGATGGCCATTCCATCACACAGTTACAATATCTCAACTATGTATTTATTAATAGAGACCCAAATATTTAATGGCAGGAAGTTCCAGCTCATGGGATCTGGTTCATAGGGAGGGCTGTGCTGTACCTGTGCCCCTTTCACAGATGGAATACATAACAGCAGTACTGTAATCTTTGTATACTAAATATAAAATTATTTAGGGTTCTTGTAGCTGATGAAATTGAGGATTTTTTTCCAAATGTTTTGTGCATGACACAAGATGTTACATGGGATTTTGTGGTATGAATTACATTCTCTTGCCACAGCCAGTTGTTGGTATTAATACACAAACCTTTTCCAACACTGCTGCTACCTTTCTGATTACTCCAATTAACCACTGTGGGTTGCAGTGTTAAAGGGTTTGTTCACCTTTAAATTACCTTAGAATGTGATCTAGAGAGTGATATTCCGAGACAATTTGCAGTTGTTTTTCATTATTTGTAGATTTTGAGTTGTTTTTTTTTCCCATCAGCTTTTGTTTTTTTAGATGTGGTTAGTGACCCCCATTTGAAAGCTATAAAAAGTCAGAAGAAGGCAAAAACATAATCCAAAAGCTATTAAAAACAAATCATGAAGTTCAATTAAAAAAAAATGCTTAGATTTGGTAATTCTGTAACATACTAAAAGATAACTTAAAGGTGAGCCACCCCTTTAATGTATAAGTATTTGCTGGTGTTTAGTTATGATGTTGATTTCACAGTGCCATCTAGTGGTTCTATGCTATGCAATATACACACTGTATTGCAGTTAATGGTGGTCTACAAATCTTTATGGCAACATAGCATCATCATCTATAGAGAGATTTATTTCAGCCCGCTTCCTCTTGGTTTTGATAGATTTCCACATAAAGGAAAACTATACCCCCTGAACAATGTAGGTCTCTATAAAAAGATATTGTATAAAACAACTTGTATGTAAAATCCTGCTTCATGTAAAGAAACCATTTTCATAATATGCTTTTTTAGTAACGTGTCATTGAGTCATCCTACATAGAAAATAGCCATTTTATAAAAAAATAAGGAGAGCCTCCTGGGATCCTAGGATTCAACGGTGCACACAAACATGCCAAACAAACTATAAAATTAGGTCACATGAGCCAATTAACAGACAGAGTTCTGTTATTTGCTTCAACACATTTTCCTGTTACAGTTAGAGTTGAAATATTTCTGGTCAGGTGATCTCTGAGGCAGCACACAGACCATCACGAAATGGTGGTTCAAGGCAAGAGATGTAAAAGGGCAATATTTACTTAAATATATATTCCAGTTTGGTAAGATTCTTTAATATGTCTGTTGCTCAAGTATTCATTTTCGGTGTATAGTTTTCCTTTAAGTTGAAATATAATTTCTTCAGCCTTGACACACCACAACCACCATCAGTCAGGCATTTTTGGTAATAAGTCTACTGTTGCATAATGTATGAAAGAGCTGTAAACTCCATGTACATAAAAAGCACAGAATGCTAACCAGATAGAAGTAGCCTAATCAATTTAAGTCACCATCTATAAGGGAGAAATCATCACATAAATGTTCTGCTTTAGTCAGCCACAGGGACAGAAAGGAATTTGCTTTGATTAAACACTGGAGGGAGCACTAATGATAAGATTTTATATTTCTGTGTAATGAAATTCAATTGTAAACTCACTGCTGTAAGTATAATTAACAGCTTGGGATGATACATTACTTTCCTGCCACAGATCATAAAATCTAGGGCACCTGTATTTAAGTACCTGACTGCATTTTATGTTAACATATATATTTCCATATATTGTTACTGCATGTTGCAAGGCAGTGCACAGTTCATATAGTGACCACCGAGTCAGGTGGGCAAAAGATGAAAATAGCTTTGCAGGCTTTTGTTGTTATGCCTAATTAGGTATGAATAAATGTGTGCAGTAGTGTTAAATACATTGCCTTCCTTGAGTTTATATATTACCCAGATGTTTCACAGTGATGAACCTGCAAATTTTTTTAATTCAAACAATTCATTGATCAAGCTTTTGTGAACAAATCCAAAAATCATGGCTTTTGGGCATGCCTAGATTCACATAATTTGTATTACCTACTTACAAACTTTATTTTTTTTTCTCCTACATTTTCAGGCGATATTGGACGTTGTTGTAAATCTACAGTTTAGTCTGATTGAGAAGTTGTGGCAGACTTTCTGGCGTTACTCTCCTTCATCACCAGCCGATGGTTCCACCATTACAGAATCAGGGTAATGCTAGCAGTTTTACATGATGAATGGTTTCTTACTCTGAGTAACTTTCAAGCTTACAAAAGGTTACAGCAACCCCCTAAAAATGATTTTCATTCAGTACCAGGAGATTTTCTATACTACTACAACAAGTTCTGGCCCACAGTATATCCCAGCTACAATACTGTTTTGAACAGTAAAAGAACATTTAATTTTAAGCAACTTTTCAATGTAAATTAATTACAGATAGGGTTAAATAAAAACCGCTTCCAGTGGCAATTACATTTACAAATAACAATAAAGCCATTAAAATCGTTAATGTATACTCGAAAGTTCCTTAGAATTGCATTTTCTTTCTCAATCCAAAAAAACTACAACAGTTTTTGGGTGCCGTTCTGCTTGAAGAGTAGACCTTTGTTTCTAATAAAAATTTGCTTTTTCTCTTAACATTTCTGCAGAAACCTGAGTGAAATAGAAAGCAGGCTGCCCAAGTCAAAGCTGATTTTGCTCTGCAAAAACGAGTCTATTGTGAAGTGGATGTGCAACTGTGACCATATGATGTACCAAGCCTTGGTGGAGATTCTCATTCCCGATGTCCTACGACCAATTCCTAGTAGGTTATGAACTAACCAAAGTGATTGTTTCTGACATTTCATCTGATGTTACATTCTATCTTCTGCAATCACAGTGTAAGAGAAAAGTACTGCATTAGCAGCTCTGTTGCACTTCTTAATGCCTCCACATTTTCATAGAGCCTTTGAGCACTTACAATTTCTCACTTTTAGGGCGCCTTGTTATTACATACAAGCAGCATTATTTTTGAGTTCCACTTTGCCAAAGTAAAAGGTGTCGTGACCTAGAAATAATCCAGCTGTCGTTGAACAGTACAGGTACAATAAATCCTGGCCCTGAGAATTTTACAACCTGTTTTTCTGCTCACTGTGGCACAGGAACAGAGTGACTTGTTCAAGGTCTCACTGAGCTGGCAATGTGTCTGATAGCGATTCACTAGCCAATCCACCTACGTAATGCTTGGTCACAGTGGTCTAATTACAGACTTCAGCTTTATTCCTTTTTTTTTTTTCTTTTGCCTTATTCTGAAAATTGTACATCATCTGTATCAAAGGCAGGTAATCTCACTAATGGGGATTACAGCTAATCTTTTTTTCATGCCTTTTATATCTGCATGTACTATTTGTGAATAAAGGTTTATAGTTTACTGTATTATGTCCTTCTGCCTTTTATTGTAAAGCAGCCTGGGTGACTATGTTCTGCCTAGGAGCCAAGCAGCAGGAATTTGAAAGTCAATGTGATTTTTGATCCCCTTTTTATTCTGAAGAGCAGAGAACCTTGTGGTAAACAAAGCTACTTCCAATTGATGTCTATATCTGTACTGTAAGGACTAGTTACATGCTGCATTGTGCAGAACAATTTAATGCCTACAGCTTTATGCAACATGGACAGGCTTATGACCTTCACTGTGCAACCAAAAAAACTGAGGGAATAAATGTCTCTTCTTCTGCCCCTTAATTCTGAAGATCTTTCAGTAAAATGAATATTAGCACTTTCCAGGCTTGTTTGTTTTGCTTTCAGTTTTTTTTTTTTTAATCTTTTGCTGTTTCTTAATGTTGGGTGTGAGTGCATTTTTCATGCATTTAATCTACAAATATCACATTAGATTAAGCTAAATAAATCATTTGAATATTTTGTTTGACAATATTAGAGGTAATTGGTGTTCCTAACAACAAACATTAAATAAGCACTTGTTGTGGTTAAATGGAAAGGACAAGTGTGCACTTGGATATGATTACAATTGTTTGAGGTACACAGGGGTCTAGTGATAGTGATCTCCAATATACTTTAATTAAAAAATGTGTATCGTTTTTATAATAAACCTGACTGTATGAAATTCTCCCTTCATTTACTGCTGTGGATAGGAATTGTCCGCTGCTGTGCAGGGAAACAGTCATACTTATGAACAGCAGGGGGAGCCCCCGCCTTACTTCACAGGCTTTCAGAACTCCAGCAGCTTTGTTTCCCTATAGAGCAGTCGGCGACTATGTAGAGATTTGTTGGATTTTATTTTTGCCTTTACATCCCCAACTCCAGCTGCAGGGACAAAGATCATGGATCCAGATTTAAACTGATAAACTGGGATTTTCTTTGGAGGATTATTTTACTGCAGCCACTTGTTGGAGAAAGTTTTTATTAAACAATACAAAAACTATCAAATCCACATTAGATGACATGACAACACAGGACCCAGTGCAGTCTGTATATTCTGATTATTAATCAGTCTTGCTGTATAGGCTTCTGTCAGATATTATTTGACTTGTGCTGTTTTGATCATTTATGATGATGCCTAGACCACACTGAGCATGTGCACAGCTTTGGTCTTGCAAAGATGTGTAATGAAGATGACAGCCCCCTGTGGCATAAAAGCATAAACCATTTGTTTGATTAGGCTTGTAGTGCAGTAAGTTCATGTTTATGTTTAGTATACAAAGTACAGCATTTCTAGCCTTTGTCTATTTTACACTTTCCTTGTCATGGGATTCTGTTATGATTTGTATGGTATTGTTTTTAATAATAAATTACACTGTGTACATAACATGTAATTCATGCTACAATTTATCAGAGCAAAAGTCACATGACTGGGTACACCTGGGAAAGTGACATGTCTAGCCCGATATCTAATTTCAAAATTAGGCTCCTTTATCACACACTGCTCTTTTACCAGTCCTAGGAAAACCAGTACAATTGATATGTATATGTTAGGGCAAAGCTAGCAATATTCCTGTAACCCCATAGCAGACATCCAATTTGTAGAACGGTATTGCTGGTATTGAATAAACTGGAATATGAAAAGGAAAGAACCAGAATAGAAAAATGAGTAATAAAATTTAGCAATAACTATAGAGGTGTAACCTTACTGGGCATTTGTTTTTTAGATGGGGGTCAGTGACCCCTATTTAAAAACCAGAAAGAAGAAGGCAAATAATTAAAAAAACTATATCAAATAAACAATGAAGACCAATTGAAAAGTTGCTTAGAATAGACAATTCTATAACATACAAAGAGGTAACTTAAGGGGAACCACCCCTTAAAACCCAATAGTACTGTTTTGCCTCCAATAAGGATTAATTCTATCTTAGCTGGGATCAAGTAAAAACTACTAAAGGGATAAGCGCTACGCAATATGTTGGCGCTATAGAAATACATGTTAATAATAAAGGAAATAGTTTTTTAAAAAATTGGATTTTTGATTAAAATTGAGTCTGTGGGAAACAAGCTTCCCATAATGCGGAGCTTTCTTGATAACTGATCCCATTCATATCCATCCTAGGCCGCATTTGGCCCTCGGGCCACAGTTTGGACACCCCTGCTCTATTGCCTTCATTTTTGTCATTTTTGGACCCAGTGCTTGGGCCAGTGCCGGGCCAAGTGTACCTGGCGCCCCAGGCGCCACTGCAATCCCCCGCGCCCTCCCCCTCTGTGTGCTCGCTCTCCCCCTCCGTGCGCTGAGCACGCGCATGCGACTTTCGCACAGAGGGGAGGGGAGAGAGCGCCAGCGGGGGGCGGTCAAACGGGATGGGAGAGCAGCAATCCTGGGGTAGGCAGAAGACAGGCACCTGCCAAGCGCCCCCCTTTGGTTGCTCCCTAGGCAGGTTCCTCTTCTGCCTACCCCTAGTTCCGGCCCTGGCTTGGGCAACAATCTTCAACCTGCTATGCGATATCTAGTTAATCCTATTTGCCCCACTTGAATCTTTGTAGATTCCCAAGAAACTGCATCCACTACTTTGTATTATGCTATGAATAATCCAACAACAACAGCTTGATTTTAATGATTTTCCATAACTTGCTGCATTTACAGTTATCGCTTGCTTTAATTTTTTTACTTGTATTATTTTTTTACTTGGACTATTCTTTGTTAGGCTGGTTTTATTTAGTTTTTCACTCCAAATCTGGGTTTCTATGGTAATTTATTGAATTCCTGTTTGGTGCCATGTTTTGCACCGGAGGAGGGTTCTTAAGGGTTGCACCGTTACACTCTTGTTAGTTTTTTTCCCTGAGGAAGATCACTACGATGTGATCGAAACATTGGAATATCTTTTGTTTTTCTATTAAAATCAGTTATCCCAACTGAGCCTGTTGAGTGCAGTATTTTTTTGCTATTTTGTACACATTTTACCTGCACCCAGGCAAGCTGTGGTTTTTGTTTGGTGAGTGCTATATATATATATAAAATCAGGAAATGTACATGGTTGTGAGACCTCGTTTTCAATTTTAAAATTAGCAGATATCATTACTTAAATAATCCATTTCTACCATCAAATAACAGGGCAGTGTACAAGCTTGTGGTGGTGTTAATCCTTTAAAGTATGGTTTCCAAAGATGGTTCTTATCAATGGGATGAGTTAAAGGAAAAGTCAATGTTTTTTTTTCTATCTGTAAATTTGCTCTAAACAGCCCCCCAAATTAATGTACCTTAGTCCCTGCTGCAAGTCTTCTCTGGTCTCTGTGTTATCAGCAGTTTGTTTCCCCTTCTTCCTGGTGTAGAGTGAAGCCCCGCCCCTAAGCTTACAGAGCAGTGCATTTGCATGCTGTGACATAGCAGAGAGGAAGGGGAGCCAGTGTTTGCAGCACCAGCAGCTTTTTTTTTTCTCCTCATGTGCACTCCCTGCACAAATCCCTGAACCTTTACTATAAATTACAAATGCCGCAACATACTGCCGATCTAATTCTAACACATTCCCCTGTACCCTAAATGATTAGTAAGCTAGTTTCCCCCAGCATCACTAAAAATTTCTTGCAAAAGGCTCTGAACATTCACTGTAATGAACAACTCCCAGAACAGGCTGCCATTCTGATTCTAAATAAAATCCCCACTAACTGATAATAAATCAGCTCCCCCAGCCTCATCAACAATCTATGTCAGTATGCATAAATGGAAAAAGAAAAAATCAAATAGCTTTTGTACATAAATTGATCAGTAAATAAGACAAAGGGACACATGAATGAGTTAATCAAACTCAGTAAAAAATCAGCTTTATTCTCTACATAACCAGGCAGAAGATCAGGCATAGCAATCAATAGCATTATAAAATGTGTTATAAATTGAGAAAGGGCTGTTAATTTACCTACAGTACATCAACAGTGTTAGAGAAATATTCCTCTCAGTACTGCTGTGATATGGAATGAACCAGAAAGAGCAGGGAGTGCACATGAGGAGAAAAAAAAAGCTGCTGGTGCTGCACACACTGGCTCCCCTTCCTCTCTGGTCTCTGCTATGTCACAGCATGCAAATGATCACCACGACTAGTCACAGAGATAAGGTCAGCTCAGAAAGCTAAGGGGCGGGGCTTCACTCTGCACCAGGAAGAAGGGGAAACAAGCAGCTGATAACACAGAAACCAGAGCAGACTTGCAGCAGGGACTAAGGTACATTAATTTGGGGGGCTGTTTATAGGAAATTTACAGATAGAAAAAAAAAAGTTTACTTTTGCTTTAAGGGTGCTCTGACAAGGTAACCTTATCTTCAGACAGTAATACAAAGTGGTAAAGGTGGCCATAGACACACAGATAATATCGTACAAAAATCATTTATATTCGGTGCGGGTATAGTGGGAAAGGAGCAGACAGATATTGGCAGAAGACTTGGATATCGGTTGACTGGTCAATCGGGCTAGATGGAAAATTTGGATCAGATGCCTTTGAAGGCACCGGAACATTGACCACTGTTTAGTGCTGAATCATCAGATACAGGTAGAATTCTATTGTTTATACCTGTTTATCTGACCATTCAGCTCTACACGTGTATATGGTTTTTTGTATTTCTGTCCATGTTAAGGTTCCTTTGCACACATAGCATCATGACAACTGCTTTCATCAGATACGGTAGAAGTAGTTGTGATTCAGATAAAAGAAATCTCAAGTCCAGACATCTTACTGTGCTTGACAGTCAGATTTTGAAAAAGCAAAATATATTTTCTCTATAATTTCATTCCATGATCATGTCCTAGTGACTGAACTTTGGTTAAGCAATATAATGAGGAAGTCCTGCATTGCTTACACTGTGTTCTCACCTGTTTAGGTGCCTTGACCCAAGCCGTTCGCAATTTTGCAAAGAGCCTCGAAGGTTGGCTCTCTAGTGCCATGAGTAATATTCCACAAAGAATGATACAAACCAAGGTGAGCTACATCCTGCTGTTTATACTTTTCTTTTAACAATTGATAAGCAAGTATTTTGGTGGGTCTGAATTTAGTTCACATGCATTTGTTTATCAGAAGAGACGCTGAGGAGGACTCCATTGTACTTTAATGGGACTATCACAGAATGAAAACATAATGGTTATTATAACTAATAACGGGAATATGCTCTAAACCATACACTATAAAATGGGGGACAGGAATAGTCTAATAAAACTCAATTGTACTTTAATGGGACAAACACAGAATGAAAACATAATGGTTATTATAACTAATAACGGGAATATGCTCTAAACCAGGGGTCCCCAACCTTTTTTGATTGTGAGCCACATTTAAACTTAAAAATGAGTTGAAGAGCAACACAAGCATGAAAAAGTCCATGGGGATGTCAAATAAGAGCTCTGATTGGCTTTTTGGTAACCCCTATATGGACTGGCAGCCTACAGGAGAGAATGTTTGACGGGATATCTGTTTTTTTATGCAACCAAAACTTGCCTCTAATCCAGTAATTCAAAAATAAGCACCTGCTTTGAGGCCACTGGGAGCAACATCCAAGGAGTTGGAGAGCAACATGTTGCTCGCGAGCTACTGGTTGGGGATCACTGCTCTAAACCATACACTATAAAACGGGGGACAGGCATAGGCTAATAAAACTCCATTGTACTTTAATGGGACAATCACAGAATGAAAACATAATGGTTATTATAACTAATAACGGGAATATGCTCTAAACCATACACTATAAAATGGGGGACAGGAATAGTCTAATAAAATAAAGTAAACCACACAGGTCTAAATTATGACACAAAGATTTTGCTGCTGCATTTGCTTGCTCAAGTATACTATTAAAGGAACAGTTCAGGGTAAAAATAAAAACTGGGTAAATAGATAGACTGTGCAAAATAAAAAATGTTTCTAATATAGTTAGTTAGCCAAAAATGTAATATATAAAAGCTGGAGTGAGTGGATGTCTAACATAACAGAATACAACACAACATCCTGCTTTTCAGCTCTCTAAATCTGAATAAGTCAGCGACTTGAGGGGGGGCCACATGGGACATAACTGTTCAGTGAGTTTGCAATTGATCCTCAGCATTCAGCCCAGATTCAAAAGAAACAGTTATGTCCCATGTGGCCCTCCCTCAAGTCACTGATTGGTTACTGCCTGGTAACCAGGGTAACCACTCAGTGTAAACAAAAGAGAGCTGAAAAGCAAGAAGTACTGTTCTGTTCTGTTAGGTTAGACTTACAGTGACTCCAGCCTTTATACATTACATTTTTGCCTAACTAACTATATTGAAAACATGTTTTATTTTGCACAGCCTATCTATTTACCCAGTTTTTACTTTTATACTGAACAATTCCTTTAAATAGTGACTTAAAAAAGGAAGAATATTCTGCAATCTAAGAGTAGAGAGTTTTAGGGTGTACGACCATCAGACTTGTGGCCCAAAAAAATTATATTATTCTTATAATTATTATTAATAATATAACAGTAAACAAACAAAAAATTGTACTGGAGTCAGAGAGCCTTTTCTTGTATTGGATTTAAATTTCAGATTGTAGCCATGCATGGACGTTGTCATAAAGTATTTGCATGATGCATTTACATTACCTGTCTGATCCCCCATGTTCCTGTATGAGGGGGCTGCCATATTTGTGCAGCAGGAGGAGTCTGTTAGCATTAGAAACTGTAACTAACAGACTGAGATGGAACTGTCAGGTTGGCAAAGTGAGAGTGTCAGAGAGTCAGGCTTAGGGACTTCAACTAACAATTATATACAAAAACAAACCTCTCAGCAAAAAATTATCAACATGACCTATAGGTAACATTTAGGGGCAGATTTACAAAATTCACGTGAATAGATCAAAATTCCATCGAATTCAATCGAATTCCGATCGTACGATATGCAAATTTGGCCACTTCGATCATCGACTAACGAAAATTCAAATGATCGGA
Source organism: Xenopus borealis (assembly GCA_024363595.1). Classification (NCBI taxonomy): domain Eukaryota; kingdom Metazoa; phylum Chordata; class Amphibia; order Anura; family Pipidae; genus Xenopus; species Xenopus borealis. Next base: position 138,360,489 of record CM044431.1, read on the forward strand.
TATTCGACCAGTTGATGATCGAAGGGCTTTAACTTTAAAATTTTCTTCAACTGCCTACTTCGCCAGATTGAAAATACCGAATTGCAATAGAAGCCTATGGGAATAGCTTTTTTTTTTCCAAACACCTGCTCGAATACCATTCGTACGATCGAACAAACGCCTCAATCGTTCAAAACGTACTAATTTTCAAGCAATCGGAGGAAATAGAATTTTTGAAAGAATTTCGAGGATTTTTTAGGGAATAATAGTAAATCTGCCCCTTAAAGGGGTTGTTCACCTTTGAGTTAACTTTTAGTATAATGTAGAAAGGGATATTCTGAGACAATTTGCAATTGGTTTTCATTTTGTATTGTTTGTGGTTTTATAGTTATTTCGCTTTTTATTCAGCAGCTCTCTAGTTTGCAGAGTCAGCAATTTGGTTTCTAGGGTACAAATTACCCTAGCAACCCTGCACTGATTTGAATAAGAGACTGGAATATGAACAGGAGATGGACTGAATAGAATGATAAGTAATAAAAAGTGGCAATTATAATACATTTGTAGCCTTACAGTGCATTTGTTTTTAGATGGTGTCAGTGACCCCCATTTGAAAGCTGCAAAGAAACAGAAGAAAATTGCAAATCATTAAAAAACTATGAAAAATAAATAATGAAGACCAATTGAAAAGTTACTTAGAATTGGCCCTTCTACAATATACTAAAAGTTAACTTGAAGGTGAACCACCCCTTTAATGTACATTCATATGTTAAAGTTAATTTTTTAGTGTCAGTGTCATTTTAAGCGTTTGATAATGTTTTATGAGGAACCCATTGCTGCTGTAGTATTAGAGTTCCCTTCTTACAAATTATACCCTTTCTTGCTACAGCATTTACTCTCTGGTTTGTAAACAGGCACTACAACACTGAAACAAATGTTCTTATCATTGACAGTGAAAATAATATGTGTACAGACACATGCCTATTAGCATTTCTATTTTGACAGGTTGCTGCTGTAAGTGCCTTTGCCCAAACTTTGCGCAGATACACATCCCTTAATCACTTGGCTCAAGCAGCTCGTGCTGTGCTGCAGAACACATCTCAGATCAACCAGATGCTGAATGACCTCAACCGTGTGGACTTTGCCAACGTCCAGGTAAATCACATAAGGCTTGTAATAGTCTATAAATATAAGTCAAAGTGTTTTTATTATAAGGCAAATGATTCTTGGATGTAAAATGTTCATTTGCTGCCACTGTTTATAAAACGGGCAATTAGCAAATACTGTATGTAGGGTTTTAAATGATAATATGGAAATTTTGTTAGAGCTCATGGTTACATGATCTTTTTGTCCAATTATAGGAGCAGGCTTCCTGGGTGTGTCAATGTGATGACAGTATGGTACAGAGACTAGAAACAGATTTTAAAATGACTCTACAGCAGCAAAGCACTCTGGAGCAGTGGGCTGCCTGGTTAGACAATGTGGTTACACAAGCTTTGAAACCGTATGAAGGACGACCCAGCTTTCCTAAAGCAGCCCGACAATTTCTTCTCAAGTGGTCATTTTACAGGTACCTTCACTCTACAGCTATTATATAGACATTGCAGCTCCATGTGCTCTTTGTTACAATCCATAAAAAAACAGAACTGATTTTTACATTCTGTGTGATAATGTTTAAAATACATAGAACAGCAGTAACTGTATGGTCCTCCAAAGTTTACATGTGTTTTGGTACTTTGACTGGGCTACATTTTGCAACTACCGGAAATATAACAAAGGGGAAAAAACACACAGTTGGGTTAACTTAAACTGATACTACAATCAAGAAAGTGTTATACCATATAATTGTTTTTTTAAATTACATAAAACTTTTAAATGAAGGAACATAGAATAGTGCATTCTGAATTACAAAACATGTCTGCAACAGTCATTCCATATGTAGTCCCAAATCCCAAATAAAGAGGTAGTTTTGTAAGCATTTCATAGCTGTCCAGTTTTAAAGGGATAATAGTAAGGTCTCCAAATCATCAAAAAGACTAACATGACACACTGAACACATGCAGTGCAAGATCTGGCTATGGCAAAGTAACTAGATAAGATTATATGAAGAAAAACAGTAGGATCTTTAAGTGGGGGATATATGTACATATGCACACAAAATTCCCTAACACCACCTTTGAGACCATCACTGCATAAATAAAACAAGCACAGGTACAGGTAATGAAATAGTCCTAGGAATAAACTACATAAATATACAACTAGTCAAAGTACAATATCAGACAGTATATGCTATTTGCAGATAATTTGTTGCTGTTTTAGGGGATTATTTATCAAAGGTTGATTTTTTACCCAAAGAATTGAGGTTTCAAGGGTTTTTTTCAGTCAAATCTCTAATTTTCAGGTTAAAAAAAAAACTTGATTTTTTTTTGGGGGGGGGATAAAAAAGACCTCAAATTTTTGAGATTTGTTATACCCTAAAGCTGGAAATAACTTGAATCCAAAAATACTCCAGCTAAAACCGTTTGAGTTCCATTCAACTGTTTGAAAATGTTTGCAGCCTTCATTATGTTTGTTTTTTTTTTTTATTGGGTTTTTCTCGAAAACTAAAGTAATTTGATTGATTCTAGTTTTTTTTCCTCTGAAACTGTGATCAGTTTGAGCATTTCTTTTTTTTACATTCGAGTTTTTTCATAAATCAGAAACAATTTGAGTTGTGATTTTATTCGAGGTATAAAAAAATCTCTTTTGAAACTCAATCTTTCGTTAAATAACCCCCCTTAGACTTTCTTGAAATAAAGCTGCATCCATTATCTACTGCCCAAAGCAGGGATGAGTCTTTAGAGTTTTACTTTCTTCAATATCATACATTTAATCTGTAGCAACTGAGAACTGAAAATGAGAAAACAAGAAGAATCCTGGGTGGAAGAATGAATACTCCTAAGCATGACCTGACCTTACAGCAGAAGTAACTTATTTCAATACACTGAGGATCAGTACAGCAAACGTTTTACTCATAAATCTATGCAAGTGACAAAGGGGCATATTTTTTAGATAACTAGCGAAAGCAAGGATTCTCTGATACTGTAAATATAGTAGGAGATTGAACTAAAATGTTGACCATATAATGGGGTGTGCTACCAAAACAGTATACATAATAAACAAGCTGCTTCCACCAGCTCTGCTGTTTCTGTACATTTTTCAAATAAATTAATTCAGGCAAAGAAATATGTTATTTTATTTTTAAAAATTACAAAAGCACACACTTCAACATGAACACAATAAATAGGTTAAAATTAATTTTGCCTTAAAATTGATATTTTCAGTACAATAGATCATTTGGTTTTTTTCCTTTACTACCTTCTGCTGACCGTGGGCTAGTAATTTTATTAACTACATTCTATTCTTTTGAACCATCAATGTTAGTTTTTTAAAATCATGTTCACCTAATCACAATATTAGAAACAATACACCAGGCTGTATATATATTTACAGTCATGCTAAATTACAAATGCAATTATAACTAATATCAGGGGTACCTCATGTCTACTTCTATCCTTGCCATCCTAATCCCAATATGTAATAAAAAGTGCAAAGTTTGCCCATGTGCAGTAACCATTATCACTTAATCAATTAAATATCTGCTTTAAACATATTATCTGCTACCTGCTGATTGGATGCTATAGTATAGATCATTAGATCTGTAGCAAACCTTGCACCTTTTATTACATAACCACTTAAAAGTTTTAAAATTGTAATTACTGAACAAATCATCTTTTTACTTATGCCAAAGATTGTCTATACTGGACAAATAGCCAGGTAATTGCACGTGCGGTATGTATATTTACAGTTTGGAGTTTAAAAACATCATGGGGATCTAAAACGCGGCAAAAATTTCACATTATCCTGTTTTTATTCCTTATTTCCCCGTTTTTGGACTGTTAGCTATCCCTATAATTTCCTTGTGGTATAGTTACATAGTTAAATTGGGTTGAAAAAAGACCGAGTCCATCAAGTTCAACCCCTCCAAATTAAAAACCCAGCACACACACACACACATCTCCACTCTTTCAAACACAAACCATATATGCCCATAGCTATTCATTGCATTATTTATATACACAAACTGTGCAAGCTAGCATTTTAAAATCTTTTCCAGAAGTAATTTATGCTCGCTTGACTTGTTCGAATAGAGTTAATGCAGTCTTTATATATGATTTTCAACATTTATTGTACTCCAAAAAGGCATGAGAGTCAATTTACAGGGGAGCCTAAGGTTTATTCACTAGTTTTATCCTATTAATCTATATTTGAAGCTTCCAAAAGGTTAATGAAATATCTTTAAATATCTTTAAAATTTGAATTATGCACTTATGATAATATTTAAAACTGTACTACTTTTCTTTTTGTTTTTCCCTTTCATTGCCTTTTTAAAACAGTTCTATGGTTATTCGAGACTTAACCTTGCGCAGCGCTGCCAGCTTTGGTTCTTTCCACCTGATCCGCCTTCTCTACGATGAATACATGTTTTATTTAGTTGAGCACAGAGTTGCCCAGGCAACTGGAGAATCACCAATTGCAGTCATGGGAGAGGTGAGTCTGTCAACAAACATTTAATTTACTGGCTTTTTTCTAATGAATACACCTTTACTACAAGTATGTTTTCCATCCTGTTTGTTAAATAAAGAACATTTGGTGTCTACACAAAATCTTTTCATTTAAAGACTTGACTTGATGAATGAGCTTTCTTTCACTAATTTGTTTTATCATTTTGTAACCCTCCTGCGAACACAAACATTTAAAATCTCATCCTGTCATTTTTGGAGCTTTTTTTCCCCAACTCATCTTTTCCAAACTGCAGTAAAGCCCTTTTTATCATGATCCGAATTTTTCTTTTTTATTGTAAAAAAGTCCGACCAAACTAGAATCCACAATTAGACCTTATTTATTATTAAAAATGCACCATTTAACCAGATCAGGGACAGACATGAAAAAATCGAGTAAAAACCTAGAGTTTTCTCCCAAATCGCTCGATTTTTTTAGGGTTCTTTCCCAAAAAAGCCTGAATTTTGCAGATTCTTGTCTGAAAAGTCAGAAATATTTGGATTTTCTGGCTAATTTCAGCACAGACCACAGAAACCACCAAATAGGATAGGGACCTTCCCCATTGACTTATACAACCTCGGTAGGTCTGAGATGGCAGATTTTTGGATTCTGACTTTTTCCATCCTCAAAGTATTACAATTCCTGAAAATTTCAAGTTTTTTTCTTCCACTAAAAATTTGGATTTTATAGTAAAATAAAACTCAACTGGCATTTGGACTTTAATAAATAACGCCTTTAATGTATACTAATATAATACATGTAGTATTATGAGTTCACCTTGCTTTTTGGAAAAAGAAAAGTTTTCTGTATTATGCATTGTGACGTGTCATCATTCTTCAATCACAAAAAGTAAGGAACAGTCTAATTCATCTTTCATTTATTGAAATAGCTCATGGGCCTCAGAAAATCGGAATAAGTCTGCCACTCTTCAAAACATTTCAAAATTATTATTATCTGGTTTCATTCATTTATTTAAAATGTTCAAGGCTGGACTTCTATCATGCGCTGTATAGCTCGGCACTTTTTTGGATCTGCTGTCTTTATTGTTATGTTATTGCTGGTTGAGTTTGACAGAAAATTATGAAGAACAGCTCAATAAGTAAAATATTACTATAGAAATCAGTCATTATGAGTTGTATAATATTAAATCTTCTGTTCTAATGCGTTTCAAAGCATATACCGTTGTTGCATAGCATTTAAAAACCCCAAATTGTTTTATTTTCACATTTTATCAAATGTTAACCATAGGCAGATTTTCATTGAGGCTTGGAGAGGCTAAGCCTCCCCAAACCTGTTTGCCTAAAGAATTAAAATAAAAGTTAAAACAAAAAAAAAAAAGTAAAATCTTTTGTCTCACCAATGTATCTGTTTGAGCTTGTCTGGGGGAAGGGGCAGAGGGTATTGCTGACTATTGGCTTTAGAAGAAAATCCCTATCTGGTGAATCTAGTAATGTCAGTAATGTCTAATCTGTGGTGAATCTAGTAATGTCATCATGAGATTTTGCACTGAAAATCCTATGAGATTGCGGATGTGAAAGCTTATTAGATGATCTGTGTGTCAAGCACAGTTGGGGAATAGGTAATTTCGAGAGTGCTATGAATATTATTTTCAAAATAGTCTGGACATGGCAAGTAGAAAATTACTTACTACTTCTCCATGCGGTCTGTGGGAGCATCAGTTAGAAGCTTTAAGCCAGCCATATATGGGACAGATTTCATATTGTAGTGCATTTTTAGACAAAAATCCTGCCAGTGTGCTCAGACAGGTGAATTACAACGTTTGCCAACGCTTATAATATTGGGCTGAACCAGCTGTTTCTCTACCAGTGGAAAATTGCTGGTGAAGAAACTGTTGAAGTTTTATTTCTTTCAAAGTGTGTTAGATTTACATGTGCTCTACAATACTGTCTATAAGAACTAAATGATTAATATGGTATTCAGACAGTAAAATTCTTGCCCTAGTTATGTGTATGCATTAATTACATTCATTAACTCCTAATACTTTTTATTTTTCATCTCTAGTTTGGAGATTTAAATGATGCATCACCAGGAAATATGGAAAAAGGTAAGTAACTAGATATGCCAACACACTGACAGTGTGTTGGCATCTACAGTATATGTGTTTGTGAAGGCTGCTGCATTCATCTTTGCATGTGTGGCTGTAGCATTCTTTATTTATGTCTTGTGAATGCAATTACTTCTTTTCCTGCATGTAGAGCCATGTATGTACTGGAAAAGCCAATGGCCACTTTAGACTGCTCAGTTTGTCCTTTGTTCACATAATTAGTATATATTATCTGCGATGGAGACAGTGGCAAAGAGGGGGGCAATAGCAGTTACTCTTTGCTTTCTACACTGGAGCTGTGTCTAACAAATGCCAACCTCTTGCCTTGTTATGTAAACATTTAATAATATACATAAATGTTTATGCGGTGCATTGATTTGGCCATCACAATCATAGTACTTGCAACTTTTTAATCCTTTGCACAAATTATTTATGAAGACCATGTACACAAGATGGTGACCTTATCATTCAAGAAACTCATGCGTCAGGGTCATGTTGACAAAGACAAGAGGTCCTCTGCACTCAACCCATTATCAATATATTTAAAACATTGAGACATTCTGTGCATACAGCTACTAAAAAATGCCTTACCCTTTAAACAACAGGAATTGTTTGTCCATATATTGCAATATATTTAAGCTGGCCAGCTACGTCAAAGTCATCCCATATCTGGCCAGTCCTACGCTCAATTTTTATCTGATTCATTAAGAATTTTACAAAGGGACTAAGTTTTACCTGCAACTAACTTTCTGCTTTAAAAGTAAATCTCCCAAACATGGTTGCCTTTTTATTAGGTCATGTTGCACTTGGGACCTCACACCGGATCCAAGTTTTGCTGCGAGGTGCAGAGTACAGTGCTGGTGGGTGCAAAGCAGCCCTGTCCTTACTGACTACTATACAGTAGGAGGTAATCTCAGGGCTCCCACCAGCACTCTTTAACATGTACAAGTTAGAGGGTGGGACAGGGGTACAACTAAATAAGGGAAACATTTTGCTCCCTGCCCTGTGAGTATTGGCTGTAGTATGCATTTTCTTATCATTCCTATATTAATATTACAAGTGTTGCAGCTATTGGCATTGACAGTTCCAAAATATACAGTAGCAGCTTGTTTTTTATTTTTAAATCATCATATTTGGCATGCAATGTGTTGTTTGGTAGCCATTTGTTTCAAAGAGTTTTTCCCTAATTTGTCTGCATTGGCTTGTAGCTGTGCTAAACCTGATCTTTTCACTAATAGATGCCTGTAGCTGACAAATACTTGTACTGAGATATATTCTTCATCCTTTTTGCAGATAAGAGATAGCAAGGTATTTTCTTGCTGCAGTGCTGTACATTATATAATTACCCCTGGCCTGCGGTTGGTGCCATTGCAGCATGCAAACTCTAACCTCGAGCAAGAATTGGTCAAAGTTCCTAAAACTGATAGCCATTTAATCAAAGATTTAGAAGCAAAACAATTGATATAGATTGGGAATGTAGGTACAAATAGAGGCCTTTGTAAAGCTTCACCACACTGCCTGAGGGCTCCCTAAACTGCTTCAGACAGAAATATTGTTTAAGTATCACACGGTTTTTCAGATAATACAACATGTGGCTTGGGTAACTTCAGTGATGGAATCCATTATAACTAAATTTAAAAAAAAAACCAACAACAAAGAAATGTGAAGAGGTGTTAATTATCAAGTTGCAAAAGAGGAGTCATAACGACTGTAACCTCCTTTGTCTCGTGAATTAATGCATTTAAGTATTTACTGTGCTAAACTTAAAAAATACATTTGCTGGTATATTGATATACTAAAATGTTACCTGTTAAATTGTCTCTCAGTTTTGTCTGCCAAACTGTACAATTTTGCCAGTGTAAATCTGTATAAAATCTGTGTGCTATATAAATGAAAGGGTTGAACCTTGTCAATGAGTCAATGTAAGGTTTTTGGCAAAATGCACTGAAAAGAAACTTCTGTTTTAATTAGGGATGCACCAAATCCACTATTTAAGATATTCATGAAAGATTCTATGGAATACTGAACCAAATCCTAATTTGCATATGCAAATTAGGGTTGGGAAAGGAAAAAAATTTTACTTCCTTGTTTTGTGATGCAAGTCACATAATTTCCCTCCCCACCCCTATTTTGAATATGCAAATGTTAAAGGAACAGTTCAGGGTAAAAATAAAAACTGGGTAAATAGATAGACTGTGCAAAATAAAAAATGTTTCTAATATAGTTAGTTAGCCAAAAATGTAATGTATAAAAACTGGAGTGAGTGAAACACAACATCCTGCTTTTCAGCTCTCTAAATCTGAGTTAGTCAGCGACTTGAAGGGGGGCCACATGGGACATAACTGTTCAGTGAGTTTGCAATTGATCCTCAGCATTCAGCTCAGATTCAAAAGCAACAGTTATGACCCATGTGGCCCTCCCTCAAGTCATTGATTGGTTACTGCCTGGTAACCAGGGTAACCAGTCAGTGTAAACAAAAGAGAGCTGAAAAGCAAGAAGTAGTGTTCTGTTCTATTAGGTTAGACTTGCAGTCACTCCAGCTGTCATACATTACATTTTTGCCTAACTAACTATATTGAAAACATGTTTTATTTTGCACAGCCTATCTATTTACCCAGTTTTTACTTTTATACTGAACAATTCCTTTAAGATTCATATTTGATTTGGCCAAATCCAAATCCTGTTGAAAAAGGTTGAATCCTGGCTTCGGTGCATCCTTAGTTTTTATTTTAAAAAAAACTTTCTGCTGTTTAGACATTAAACAAAAAAAAACCACACTATATATTTTCTTACTATTTATAAAAAACATATTAACCTGACAGGCTTAATTATTTGGATATTGTACAGTATTATTTCATCATGGGAGTTAGGCTCTAGCGTATTTCCTAAGGACTGATGGAATTTCTCTCTTCTAGACAGACAAAACTCTCTAGTTTATTGCTTTTTACAGTATTTCTCCCATGGCATTAAAGAAAAAGAAGACATCAGTGGCCTGTGTCAAATATAATGCTATACATTTGGGGCATGCAGTATGTCTAAATATTAGTCAAACAAAACCTTGTCTGTAGTAATGCTTGCTTCTATAACTTAGAAGTTATAGACAACATGCAGTGTAAATTGTTTTTATTTTCACAAGGGATCATGGCATGGGCCTGATCTTTTATATAAGGTCTTTAACTCTTTATTTAACTCTTTACTTAAAGCTTTCTCTGTAATTTTTTCATGCTGAGAAAATAGAAATTGTATTCATATCCATATAGTTTTTGCATTGATATTCTGAGACAATATATAGTACTTTTTTTTTGTTTGACTCTTAAATTTCTATCTAGTTGATGGGACAGTGTTACCCAACAAATAGGGGTTATTTACTAAAATCTGATTTTATCTCATTATTTTAATTAAAGGAGACATATTGTGTAAAATATAAGAATGTACCAGTGCATTATACTCATTTAGCTATAGAAGAATTGTGCTTAAAAAATTTGTGTTTCAGGCTGATTTATTGAATATTTCTGCAAAACCCCTAATAATCCCTCCCTTCTCTTCCACTTCCTGCTCTCTGAATTCCCAGGCTGTGCAGGGGAGCCGGCGGCTCTCAGCTCACTGCACTGTAGTACAGGAACCAATCAGCAGCTAGCAGGACTTGATAGGGAACTGAAGCCTGTCTGTGCTTGTGTGACTGCAGGGCTGTGATTGGCTGTCCCCCTCCTACTGTTCTTCTGGCAGGGACAGTTAGGACACACCCACCCCTCATTTGAAACACAGACAGGGACCAGAGAACATCTATAGGGAGCTCTAATAAAGGGGCTAATTTTTAGCACCATGTAAAAGCAACACTATATATTATTTATTATTGCCTACAAAATTAGAGTTTTTTCATGTATCCCATATGTCTCCTTTAAAAAAAAAAAAAACACTACCAAACTCCCATTCCCATTTTGACTTTATTTATTATTTAAAAAGCAAAAATTTTCAGTCTCTTCCCGAATCATACACTTTTTGGGGCTCATTCGACCCTTGCATAGTCGTAACGTATGAAGATCCAAATTAAGGAAAGACCTGTTATAAGGAAAACCCCAAACAGTAGGTTTATTTACATGAAGCAGGGTTTTACACATGAGCTGTTTTTATTCAATATCGTTTTATAGAGACCTACATTGTTCCGATGTATAGTTTTCCTTTAATATTGTTATATTTTAATGAATATTTGATTTTCCTCAGTCTCTCACACTCTCCTCCTTTCTCTTTGTGCTAGTTTCATGGTTATTTGTTTGTGCAGATGAAGGCAGTGATGTGGAGAGTGATATAGAGGAAGAGCTTGATGATTCTGGAGAGCCCCCAGCCAAGAGGGAAAAGACGGAGCTAAGCCAAGCGTTCCAGGTGGGCTGCATGCAGTCATCGCTGGAGGGGAGTGTTCAGCAAAACCTGGTCTTAAATCAGCTGCACAGCGAGCACATTGTTACCAGCACTCAGACCATCAGGCAGTGCAGTGCCACTGGCAATACCTACACTGCAGTCTAACGGATACAAAAGCTTGCAGAAGTGAGATGTAGAAATATTTGTATGCCGGGCTTAAATGAGTGGCGTCAGAACAGCTTGTGACTGAAATGTGACTGTTTCTGGCCTTTCTGAAACAACTTTTTTTATCTTTATCCCAAGCATTGGCTCATCCGACCCTTGCATTGTACAATAGATTTTCCAGACAGCTCATTGTTTTTATTATGTATATATATATATATATATATATATATATATATATTGTTTATCTGCAAACCTTTCATTTGTGAACTTGAGTTTGCATTTCTATTTTATTGTTAGCTCAGTAGTAGGTTATTTAGTTGCACTTATGTAACAGTAAATCATCCTCATTTACACTGGAAATATAAAATGTGACAACTGAGGCATGGGGGGACCCAAAACATGTGCAAGAAAATACTGGTGTAAGTTGTTTAAATGTGAGAAGGTATATGTTTTTGGTTGTTGTAATATAATACAAAGGAGTATATATGCATTCTCTCCTATGTTCTATAAGTCAAGTATCATGAATTACTTAAGTAAAGGCAGCAAGCTAAATTAGTGCGTTGTAATGCAAGTGAAAAAAAGTATAATTTTTGTCTATTGGTCAGCAACGCAAGCAGTTTCCGTTAATTGTGTTCATTAATTTTTGGCTTGATATGTTTAAACTCTATGGGAGTTCGCTAAGAGACTGTATAAGTGGAAAAGAAATTGACAGCGCAGTGTACATAGGCCCGAGAACGTGTTAAATATCTGTAAGTGTTCCCTTGCTTCTCCGTTGGAAAACTACTGATCCAGTAATGGGCACACTTGCACAGATGTTATATGCTGTTAAGTAAAGCCTGTATTAAATGGGTAAAGAAGTCCATGTAATTTAGTCATGAAAAGTTATGACCTTGGATAAAAACTAAATGGTTTACCTCTTCCTCCCTGGGTGCTAAATGTGTGGATTAGAGTGTTGTAACAGCACAACTTGACATGCAGATGGCTGTGATAAGGCTTCTGAAGGAGAAAGAAAGCCAGGGAGATAGGGTTAAAGAAGCACATACTTGATAGATAGGGTCTGACCTTAGAAAAATGGCTTTCCTGTGTCCTTTGTTAGAATTATTTGCTTAAAACTGACTCTATGGGAGATGGCCTTCCCATGACTCTGGATAACAAGCTTCCAGCGGCTAAGGGATCCCATTCCTGTATATATATATATATATATATATATATATTCTAGACTGCTAGGAGAGCAACAGCCTGTGTATAATGAATGTGGTTTTATATCAGTTATTCTTGATACCGATGGTAAAATACTTTGGAACTGAGAACACCATTGAGTTTATTTTTAATTACCAATGCAACCCTTTCTTTATTCACCAAATTAGGGAGTCTGTTTCACCAGTCTCATGTATGGTTAAAACATTGTTTAAAACAACCTATAAATGATGATTGTGAATTATTAGATGACCTAAACGAACACTTCTATAAGTCATCCCACTAACTTCCTAGTAATTGGCACATGGTACTGTAGGTAACATTCTCCAGATCTAATTATATCAATGCTATCTACCATGTACCTAGTAGGGTGACTCACTGTAGGCATTCCAAATGGTAACCTTTAAAATATATCAAATACAATTATACAACAAAATTGAAATGAGGAAGATGCTAAATCTATGAGCAAAATGTTAACATCCTTCTGGCCACCCATTATTACGTTAGTTTTTTAACAGTTACTTCCAAAATTATGAAGACGCTCTGAAATGCTGTACAGAAAGACAAAATTTTGATTGTAGAAAAATAAAGAAACCCTTTGTGATTTCCAATGAAAAAGAAAAGGAATATTTTTACTTCTAAAAATATTTTAGTTGCTCTTTGCTAAAATGTCTGATCCTGGGATAAGCTGGATACATTTATAAACTCATCCCAATGGCTTTCAAGGTCAAGGCCTGTAACAAGGCATACCTAACCACCCTAAGGCCCCTGGTGAACACTGAGTGCCACTCTCTACGGACTGGTTATGTTGTCTCAAAATAATGTAGAACAGACTACTGCTTTAATTCTTTTGGTGAAAAAATACTAGGTTTGTGGTCTGAGATGACCGGTACCTCAGGGCCAGCCCTATTGCTAAGTAGACCAGGGCTGTACAGAATGCCCTTCGACCTTTAGTCTCCTGAAATAAAGTTGTTGTTGAGGAATGCAGGTTGGACATTCCATATATAGGAGGTTAGATAAATAGCCCTAAACAAAGCTTTATTGGATGAAGCTCTTGCGTCGTTCAGCCACGGCATCATAGATTTGTGTGTTATAGCAAGTAGATGAAAGTATGTGAAAATATTAAAGCATAATACATTTTAGGCAGTGTACCTGGCCCACCTCAAAGGAACTTATTCCCGTTCATGAAGAATTAGAACGGGTGGCTAGACAGACCATTGCCAATTAAGAATGTACTTCAGGGATCACTGTACCTCGCCTATTTCACAGTGCCTTAAACAGAACTGAAGCTAAGATTTAGTTGTTTTTGGTTTCATTTTTCCTTTTTAACATCACTCAGCATTGTGTGTCTGTTTGTTATTAGGGTCTTTTTGTATTATATTAGTAGGACATTTTGCTATAATGGACTGTGAATAGACTGCTCCTCATTTCTCGTATTTTACATATGTTATTGGAATCACCGATATGTGGGAATTGCTGATATTGTTTTGATAACTATCACTTAAGCTAGCATGTTGATTTATGAACATAGGTGCTCAATTGTCAGTTACCCAGTGCCAACCAAACAGTAATTTGGTTTGAATATAGAAAATAGGAACAACAACCTGAAAGGTTAGTACTGGCAACCACTCTTGTGCATGTTATCAGCTTTGTAAGTTATTAACTTTATGTGAGAGTGGATATGGCATTTCACAAAGGCTGTTGGATAGTGGTATGATTTGGTGACATGTAGATAGTGGAGTTTAGCTTTAATACGGGGGTCAAGCCTTTCTCCATTGCCAGGTCCAGGTATTCTGTTACTACGGCCCTGATTTCAGTAAGGCTGATAATTGCACAAAGTCTAATATGCAATCAGTCTTGCAAGTTTCTGAGTACCTTTAATTCCACGTCCATCATGGTGTACCCTAAAATCCATTATCCATATTTCCATAATAACACCGATGTTTAACTGCTACTCATGTGTCCATCCCATAGCGATTTAGGAGCAGATTTATTAAGGTTTTGTTTTTTCCATGAAAATGGAATGAGTTGTATTTTTTTGGTCAAAACTCACATTTTCTGGTTAAAAAAAAACTTGAATATTCAATATTTATTTTACCTCAACCCTGGCAATAGATTGAATCCAAAAATAAACCACCTAAAACCTGTCGAGGTTTTGTCAGTGGCAGAGATTCCTGAAGCCAGCCTGATTCTATCTATTCCATTTTTTCCGTCAAAAACTTGAGCAATTCAAGTTTGCGGGACTCAAAACTCCAGAGTTTTTCCTTAAGATACCATTCTAGGTTTGAGCTCATTCAGGGTAAAAAAAAAACTCTAGCACTCGACCTTTGAAAATAACCCCTTTACTGGTTTTTTTTTTTGGATGCAAATGAATACACATATAGAATTAGTAACTAACACTAATAGTAAAATGCATTAAAAAATCCCTTATGTTGATAACACATATGAATATACATAACATTTGAATACACAAATGTGGATTTTGAAATTCTAAATTGCTGATCTTATGTCAAATAATTAAATTCATTCATGGTTACTGTCCTCAAATTTAAAGTTAGCAGATTCCCTTCATTATTTTTATTAATGAAATGAGTAGCTATGGACTTTGTGCGGTATAAAAACGTATGATTATTGTTGACTGGAATGAGAATGCAGTGTTCGTCATTGGAGGCATGCTGCTATACCCATCTCAGCAGTCACTTAACGTCACTCCTAAACCTTTAAATCTGCTAGCATAAAATCATAACAGTCTGGTGGGTGCCATGGTGCCCAAATGCATTGTGGGTATCATGCTTCTAGAAAACCATAAAAAGAATGTACCTGAATATATAGAAAATCATTTACAGACTTTAATAATAGTTGCTGACAGCTTTTGGCCATGTGGCCAATAATGATCTTTTATCCACACTTTTAGACAGAAAGATGGGTAGAAATAATAATGTACTAATAATTCACCTTCCACACCAGCATTTCTTGTGCACTGGCATTAAAAGTTGTATACACCTGCACGAACACACAGCATAGAGGGAATATAATTCCAGTTGTAATAAATCAGTGGATGAGGTATAGTTGTCCTTTGAAGAGTTTTATGAAAGCACAGAGATCATTGGCTGTACTCTGCCACCGTTACATCATTGGAAATGAATTATGGAAATTTTAAATACATGCAAATTTACAGAGGAAAAAAACTAGTCTCTAAATAAAAGTGCTAACACTACTACTTATGTAGAGGAAAAATAAAGTCCATATGGTCTGGAAAAATGCCATAAACCGCACAAACTTGTAGTGAATATTTAATCTGATTGTAAAATGTTTTATTTTTGTGTTTGATCTGTGACATATTAGACCATTTATTAACATCTCTTTTCCTCCTGGCCCATGCTAAAATCAGTATACTGTATATTATAGTCTAACAGCAAGATTTAACCTTGAGCCTATAGCTGGGGACAGACAGGGAGATTCGGGGAGATTCTGTCGCCTGCCGTTTAATAGCAAGCGACAATCTCCCCGAACTTCCTTCTCCCTGTCCGTCGCTAGTTTAAATGACAAAGCGCCAGCGCCTGTGCACACGCGGCGCGGCGATTTCCGGAATCGCCCGAAGTTTCCTCACGAAGTAACTTCGGGCGATTCCGGAAATCGCCGTGCCGCGTGTGCACAGCGCTGGCGCTTTTCCATTTAAACTAGCGACGGACAGGGAGAAGGATGTTCAGGGAGATTGTCACCTGCTATTAAACGGCAGGCAACAGAATCTCCCCGAATCTCCCTGTCTGTCCCCAGCCTTAAAGACCAGGTTGAGGCATAAAACAGGCAATGACTCTGGGACTGGGTCAGGGTCTATAAAAAGAGTGAGTTGTGAGCAGAAGAAAAAAATTGTTGATGATTAACATTACATTTATTAAACGTAATATAAGTTTATTGTTGTTGTATTTAACATTCACCACTATTTGGGTTCATTTTACTGCTGTGACAGCTCCCATTTACAGTCAATTAAATCACTTTGTAGCCATCTTTGGCTTGTTCTGAAGTGTTGTCCAGAATCTCAGCTTTGCATAGCAAGGCCTATAGCCCAAGTGTGCTTAATACTGGCTATCTCATTTCAGCCAGATGTGGAACCATGTTTCTTTTCTCCATATTTTTATTTACCAGGCTGTATGCTGTAACTAAATGCATGGGATTAAATATCTTTCATATTTTTTTCATCAGCTTGTGACACAAGACATACATACATTTCATTTTGATATTTCATGTTTCCGCTCTGCTTTTGAGTATATAATTGCTGGTTATCCTTGTGTGGTAAGTATTTATCTATTTATGTAACCAACCTTCATATGCCATTGCTTTTATATCCCTTTATAATGATGCAGTACTGAAGGTCTAAACCCATACATTAGTGAAATGAGGGCAGAGCTAGAGGTTTTATTATTTATTACATGACAAACACAGCCTATGGGTGGATTTAATTAAATGTCTCTTGTTTACTTTTTCTTAATAATATCAGGTTTAAGGCATATGACTTCTGTACTGGGCCCATTTATGATTGTTCAAGCTCAAGCATTCATAAAAGGAAAACCCATATGAGTTTACTAATCGTTTGGGTTTTTTAGCTAAAAAAAAAAAAAGCTTGGAAATCTTTCTAAGTTTACCTCAATGGCGTTTTGGTTATGAAGAAAAACTTTGGCAGCCTTTACAGCAAACTTACAGAGATTGTCAAGGTTTTTTTCACAAAACCCTGTGTGATTAGTAAACTCACCCTGTGTTTGCTTTATGATGGCCTGTGCATGAAAGCTTGGGCAATCAAAATATGCAAGCTCACTACAACAAAATATGTCACAACTTTCATTTTTAGTGCTAAGTATGTGATACATGTCTAAAGGTAAAAATAAAATTAGTTTCATCTGTTCCTTAACTCCTCGCCTCCAAGCCTGTGTCGAGGGGGAAGTACCTGGTGTCAAATCTGGGCATGCATGTGATGTAGGGGGAATAGGTAATGTCTGTTGTTGGTGCTGTTGGACCTGGGAATTGATTATCCTCTTGAATATAACCCATTCACAGGGGCATTTCTGCCATGAGGCAAGGTGAAAACCCCTGAAATTACCAGCCATGGCAAAAAGCTGCTCCTGGTAACTTTAAGGGCTAGTCCAGACGGGGAGATTCGGGGGCAATCCGTCGCCTGGCGAGGCAATTTGGAGCGATTTTAAAAATCGCGCTGCTCCGGGTGGACACGCGCCGGCGCTTTTAAGCCTCGCCAGTGCCTAGCTATTCGGGGAGATTCGGGGGTGATCCGTCGCGGCAAGAAGTCGCCAGGCGACGGATCGCCCCCGAATCTCCCTGTCTGGACTAAGCCTTAGAGTCAAATTTCTGGTTAGTAAACTGAAAATGCTGCTTTTCTAGTGCACAGAGCACAATGTTGCTCTCTGTGCTAGTGATGCAGCCCCTCTGGACCACTGCTGGCTATGTGAAGGTAATTGCGAGGAGTTGGGGGGCACATTTCAATCTCTGCCTCAGGCGGCTTTAATGCCAGGAACACCCCTGCCAATTCAGGTGCCCTTCCAAGTCCATTCACAGCAAAAAAAAGTATACTTGTTACGCACTGGTTATTTCTATTTTTCATAAACATCCTGTTTTGTACCATACTCAAATCATTAATTTACTGTTATTCTATTAATACAGAGTGCTTGAATGCACTGTTAATTTTAATTTGTATCTATTTTCAGTAGAGAAAATATCCTTCTCCATCTTAAACAAAAAAGTACCACTGCAATCAATATTTTCAAAGGGTAGTGACACATGGCAGATTTGGGGAGATTTCACCTGGCGATTAATCACCTGTTCTTCTGGGTGACAATCTCCCCAAAATTCCTTCGCCTGTGCTTTGCTCACACAGCGCTACATTTTCCGAAGTTGCCTCACGAGGAAACTTCGGGTGACTTTGGAAAACAAAGTGCCATGTGTGCTTAGCGCAGGCGTCTTTTCATTGTAGAGGAAGGGAAGACACGCAATGGTAGTTTGGGGATATTGTCGCCCAGAAAAACAGGTGATTAGTCATCAGGCGACTAAATCCCCCCGTATCTGCCAGTGTGTCACTACCCTAATGATGTATTAATTCTCTTCCACCAGCTCAGTGAGGCCCTCCGTGCATTATTTGTATTGTTAGTACTGCAACTTCCCTGTTTTATTCATTTTATATATTTACATATTGGATTTGTGTTCTCTTTTCATCTCCGGCCTTTCTATGAAAACAGATTTGATTACCCCATGCCGCCATTGATTGCTAGCAAATTAAAACACTCACTTTTTTATCCCTGGAAATCAATAAGAGAAGAGTGGTCCTTAGTTTGGACACATTAAAATCCAATTAATGTCAATGCTGTTTGTGCAGGATTCACAGCATACCATTTTTTAGGACACAGGATTTAAGCATGAAGGCTACCTACCAGGACAAATAGACAAGATTACTTTGGTGCTTTCACTTCTGCCTTTCTATGCTGATAAGAGGCTATAAAAAACCCACAACCAGCTTTGTATTTTAGTAAGTGTTGTGCTTATAATATAAATATATATTTTTTAAAGGACTGGCTAAGTCAATTTGTGACCAAATATTCATGTTTGAATTTTTCTTCAAAGTTTCAAAAAATATGAATGGAATAAAGGAGTGTCTTGGAACTGTAGAGTACACGGCACAGATGTTTTGTAATTCTCATACTGTAAACTCTTTAGAAAAGGGCATTTTCCACATGATGCAACATTGTTATAGTGGTAATATACAAATCATTACTACTCTTTTCATTCGATTTTGAGTAGGCCCTTAAATGTAAATGTGGTGGTTTGTAGCCCCTGCTTTCTCCCAGGGTTTAAATGATTGTTGACATACAGCTCTCCAAAAATTCATTCACATTTCAGTTTTACTTTAATTTGTGCTTTCTGTTGTGTAGCCTTGGGTACAAGGAAGGTTGGTCACACATTCAATAATGCACAACACTGATTCAGTTCTGTTGAAATGGAAACTACTTTTTTCAAGTCCCTAAGTTCAGCCAACTTCTCTACAAAATTGTAGTAATTATGTGGAATCCTAAGATCTGCACTATTTATTTTTCATTCTAACAAATACTAAAAAAACTGGAATAGAAACATAATTCTTAGTTTCTAGTATTAAGAAGTTTATTTATTGTAAAGCTGTTTATAACCCTTTGAGCATTGTAAAATACAGAACTAATAAGCACTACTTCTTACTTGGACCCAAGAATCCATGTGTGTTTAGTAAACATCTCTACCCAAGATGTGTGTTTTCTCAGAGTGGCAGTAGGTACCGCATTACTGGTTTATCATGGTATGATAAACCAGTTGTTGTGGAAGAGAGAAAGCCAAGAGGTGGAGAAATGTAGTTCTTCAATAGATCTATAATGTGTTCCTTAAATCAACTGACCAATATTTTTTTAGGAAAGCGTTTACTCAACACTTTTCAAGACAAATATAAAATGCTGATAAATGTGTTGAACACAGTTGAGTACATTCTTTTTTAAATGGGTGTATAGAAGATATATCTTTTGTGTGAGTGGCGCCCATTGCTAAAACTTCTACAAAATCACAATAAATATCCATTATCAGAAGAACTTAAAGGAAAACTATACCCCCCCCCCCGAACAATGTAGGTCTCTATAAAAAGATATAAAACAGATGATTTGTAAAACCCTACTTCATGTAAATAAACCATTTTCATAATAATACACTTTTTTAGTAGTAATCATAAATAGAAAATAGCCATTTTAAAAAATAAGGACAGCCTCCTGGGATCCAACAGTGAACACAAACATACCAAACAAACTATAACGTTAGGTCACATGAGCCAGTTAACAGACAGAGTTGTGTCTTTTGCTTCCACACTTCTTCCTGTTACAGTTAGAGTTACTGGTCAGGTGATCTCTGAGGCAGCACACAGACCATCACCAAATGGTCTGTTGTTCAAGTTTGGGGGTATAGTTTCCCTTTAAACATTGCAACCAGTTGTGTAAAGGACACAAATTCATATAAGCCAATTGTGACCTGGGATGACATTATCCACTTCCTAGCAATCACACAATACCTGTATTTGCTTAAATGAGCAACGCAGTGCCTACTGTTTAACATGTTTCTGGGTAGAGTTTAGTAGAGATTTTATACCGATTGTGCCCCTCCTTTCACTTTACAAGGCAAATCAAAGAGACATTGGCTATACACTAATGATATTCATGACATCCCTGTATATGTTTAACCTTATTCTACTTGTGAGGAACTTTGCTTTATCTGTGCTAACAAGGAAAATGCTATATGGGTTTTGCATAATGCTGCATTTAAATGGAACCACAAGTTACAAGCTTCAGTTTATTGCAAGGAAGTGCTTTTGTTACAGATGGTGTCATGATGGACTATGTAGCACCGACAGGCATTATTGTGACACCAGTGGGAATGCATGGTATAGTCACATTTCAGATAAAGGGATGTGAAGCAAGTACTCTTGGTCTGTAATGTATTAGACTAGAATGATAAACTGAAACCAAAAAAAAAAAAAAAAAACAATCTCATCAACCAAGCCTACAGGTTGAAGTGAAAATGTACTGTATATATGGTGTCTGGCTATGGGACACACTTTTGCAATGCACCGTTCATGATAAATAGTTTACTTTCCCTTTTAAAACAAAAGGCAGTGGTATCCTTTGAATACATAAAACAGAACCCCTTTTTCTCTTAATAACGACACTAAATATGAAATGCCTTTAAAAAAAAAAAATGCTGGATCAGAGGCCTTTGACAAAACCATGTGGTGGCCCTCCTTTTTCTCTGCTGTTCATTTAGCTGTACAATACTCAAAGGGTTGGACACTTGTTCTGTTGATCTTTACAATGATTTACTGTAAATGCTCCTCAGTTTGCATGCCTTGATCATTGCTGCTAGTGATTTGTACGTGCCAGTAGAAATGAGTCGTGTTTATCTGATTATGTTGAGTAAAAGCCACTTGCAAAGTGACTGACCTGCTTTGGTTCTCTACTCTTTCATTTGACACCTATGTACATGTACCTTTTTTTGTTTTTTTTTGTACAACATGCCTTAGCGACACTCCTGGGATTGAAAGCCCTGGGTTAGAATACTACATTACGTGAGCTCTGATTGATTCCAAAAGGAAAACAATGGAAAATCATATTGAAAAAAAATCATGTTGGGGCCTATTTCAGTATCTCTGTCACTATTAGCCCCCTTAAATCAGTTTCTGCCAGCATAATGCTACTACAAGATGTAGGGGGTTGGAATTCTACAATAGTTGCAGGGCTTATCTGATGACTATACTTGGCCTTTTAAGTGGATTTCAAAGCATTCCAGTCATTCGTGGCACAGTTTCATTGAGCCAATCACTGGAACAGGGCTGGCAAATGAAAGAGTGCCTTTAAAAGGAACATTTTGTCGCTGCTGTTGCAAGCTGAGCTATTATTGGCCCAATCATACCACTTAAGTCTCAGGGCTTTCCTATCCCACAAGCTTCAAAAAGTTCACCTTGTTTTAGGTTAACAGTTCTTTTTTTTTTTTCATTTAAGTGCCATTTATTTTTTTGATGTGACTCACTTGGTAAGTGGCCTAGAACGTTCCTTCAGTCTACAAGCACAGAGGCACAGTAACAGTAGATTTTTACTTTTTCTTACTAAGATCTTCATATAGGCTAAATATATTCTGTAGTAAAGGTAGGCAGCTTTATTTTGTAGCGATTGTATCAGTGATGTTCTTTTCCAGTTTTTGCATTACAGTTGAATAGACTTTTTATTTAAAACCTCATTGGACAATACCACGTGCTAATTTTGATTTTTCTTTAGTTCTTTTTTTTTCTTTTTTGTAAAATTGTATTGGATTTTGTAAATACGTATTTCCTGATGTGATTTTTTTGTGAGAAATGCTAAATCTTTTTAGTATATTATGTCCTCTCCAAATTGGCAGGAGCTAAATGATAGTTTGTGGGCAATTTGTATTGTGTACTGTACAAATAACTGGGGAACTTTTATAATTATAAAAAAATATATATATATTAACTTTTAGTGTGTTGTTTAAACAAAATGACTGGAACATACTAAAGATATTAGTAGGATTTTTCTGAATATTTCAGACTTGAACTCAGGCTAGCTTTCTTGTGTTGTTTTTCAAAAGAAAATTGTGTCTTGTCTTTTCAAAATTAATAAATTTGTTTTCTTGTTAAATCTCTGAAGTTTCATTCCTCTGTTTCTTGAAACTACATGTGAACATTTTTCCAAAATATTAAGGAACGGATTTCCAATTCTTTATGCACAGTAGAACAATCACCTTGAATTATGGGTAAGCCTCTCAGATGCACAGAAATGTTATTATTAAATGCTTTGCGTAATCAACAGAATGTTCTATGGATATTACTACTGGGAAATGCTTATCAAGCCCTGGCCCTTGGCTTACTTTGTAGAGCATTTCTTTTGAAAATACAGTTAAGGTTGTTATCTTAGATCAAGATAGATCCACCAGTGGGACAGTATATCATAATGGGGTTGTTAGAACTGTATAAATAAGTTCATTTCATGTAATAGTGCTAACTAACTTTTAATGGTAAAAGATTCAGCTTGTATCCATCACATCCTTCAGGAGCCATCATTTTAGAGGATCTGCCACCTATCCATGAACTGGATCACTGTACTGGAGAGGGGGGCAAGGCATTCCCATTATCATTCTTAATAGTTTTGAGTATCCCCCCAAAAAGCTTTCCTTAGGTTCCTGTTGCAGTGAACCTTCCCCCAGCTGGTGTTTATCCAAAAAATATCCACTCTTCCATGCAACAGAATCGATCTTATACAAGTTGATATTCATCCCGGTTTCCAAGGCCTTCCTTCTCTTCTTTCCCCAACTATATTTATGCTACACAATTTCCTCAAATTATTTTGTCAAATTAATCCACTGTAACAATTGTGACAATACATATATGTATTACTAATAGACCATCAGTTTTGTAACCATAACGTCTGAAGCATGGATAAAAAGGTCAGATAGTAGGGATCTTCCAAATCCTGCCCACCATGGGTAAACTCACTTTGATATCCTATGTCACTAACTGCAAGCATGGGTGAAATTGATTGAATTTGGCATTTTGTCTTCTGTTGAAAAAAAAGAAAAAGGTCAGGTGTGACACTGGCTTTATTAGCTACCCTGTTGTCTCCTCCCAACAGCCCCCATTACGAAATTGAGTCAGTCATTGGCAGAGTTGCTGTTCATGTTTTTCTGGAGTTTATTATGGGGGTAGGCAATGGAACAGGGATAAGTCCCACTAGGCTGAGGACAAATGCTAACAGCCCCAGTGTATTAAGATTAAACCCTGCCAACTTCAACACCCAACAGACTACAACCTGACAATATTGGGGAAGCAAAGGAAGAAAAAAAGAAATTTACTGTAGGCTTCTTAAAAGAGAACTAAAGCCTAAAATTTAATAGGGCTAAAAATGCCATATTTTACTTACTGAACTTCGTGCACCAGCCTAAAATTTCAGCTTGTCAATAGCAGCAATGTTCCAGAACTTCAAACTTGTCACAGGGGTCACCATCTTGGAAAGTGTCACATGCTCAGTGGGCTCTGAGCAGCTGTTGAAAAGCTAAGCTTAGGAGTTGTCAGAATGCTAGCATCTGATGTTAGTTGCACTGGTTTCTGTGCTGCTATGTAGTAATTATCTGTATTAATGACTAATCAGCCTTATACTGTGTCTATATTTCTATTCTAAGTGTACTGTATATTGTGAGTGGGTCCCTAAGCTCAGTAAGTGACAGCAGCACAGAGCAGAGCAGAAAAGAAGATGGGGAGCTCAGGGCCGGACTGGGAGGAAAAAGCAGTCCAGGCAAAAGTATCAAAGCATATATATATATATATATATATATATATATATATATATATATATATATATATATATATATTTCCAACCTCAAAGTTAACTAGAACTAATTAATTAATAATTAAAGAAAAATTAAATAATTAATTAATAGATATTACTATATAATCCACAGCAATATTATACACCCTATGTGCTTGAACTGGCCCTGAAAATTTTAGAAGAATGTTTTTTCATTGGTGGGTTGGCGGGTTAGGCAGACGAGAAGGCCGCTGGCCGTGAGATTTTCTTTACAAGTGAACTGTGCAGATTCTGGGGGAATACACTCACAGACAAGGTAAGGGATATTATAGCATCAAAACCGTAAAAAAACAAATAATGCATTGCAATTACAAATAACCTTATAATCATTCCTCAAAGCGTAGGAAAGATGATAGATTTAGACCATAGACCCCCTTTAACCTGTGGTACATGACCTAATAATGAGTCTCCAGGCTGAGAGAGGCTTTAGAGCAGAAACTCCAGGATCCATATTAATACATTTTTATTTTACAAAACAGAGGGAAAAGATACTATTTTGTGTTCAATAGAACATCTATACAATTACAAGTGTATTGTCCATGGCAAAGTAATACAATAGTTACATAGTCTCAGCTGCCTACACCTTCGCCAAAGCAAACCTCTCTGTGGCAAAGGCTAGATAGCAAGTTAAGCTCACCATGTAGGGAAAGTCTTTCTAACTCCAGGACTGTACTACTGCTGAGGGTAACGGCATACTCAGGGTAATATGTATGTGTATGGTGAGTCGATGGGAATAATTTATTGGGAGGGCCTGTTTTTTTTACTCTTCTATTATAGAATAGAGGCAGCATCAAAAAAGGCCTGCATTGTTTTTTCAAATATTCTGTCATGCTTTCAGGATTTTGATGAATAGAGGCATTGTCATGCAAATGCACTGGTGTGTGCTGTACAGCAGCTGGAAATCCATTAGGGGCCAGCGTTCATTACCTTGCACATGCACTTATTGATTTCACCAATCTCTGTCTCTCATCTGCTTGCTCCTGTGACCTGCTTGCCTTTTTTGTCCCTGCCCGAATGACAGACACGGGGGAGAGTGATCTCGGCTGCTTTTCACCTCCTGCGGTGGCATTCTTGTAGTCTCCTGATACTGCTACAGTTTCTGCACCAACTCCGGATTTCATTTCAATGCCATGACATCTTTATCTTTCTTATTCCCCTTTATAATAGATGACAGTCATGCAGATGAGTGCCCCCGTACAGAGGATTTCCATTAACCTTTATCATTTTTCATGGAACATTATCTTTCATTATATGGGTGACAGTTCATGGCAAAGCATTATTAATGGGGTGCTAGAAACTGATCTGCATAAAGGGACTTTGTTTCAATTAATACAGTTCAACTCATAATTAAATGAAAGATATTTTATTTTATAAGATACACAAGTGCCCACAATATTGCAGAATAGCTTTACAATAACCTTATAACTGTCACTCTCTGATAACCGCATGCAAAAAGGTGTATTTCAATCTCTCAGACACATGAATCAAGCTGAGCGTTTAAGTCTAAAGCGCCAGTGTTTTAGCCAGAAGACCTCCACCTCTCTCACCCACCAGATTCCTACAGTATATACATTATGGGGGTGATCTGGGGCTATATTATAATTGCACTTTGTCATGGCTTATTTCTGTGATTTCAAAGTGTGACATTTATTCACCAGTAAGGATAACAACACAGGTTTATAATTACACCATTTATTTTACACAAATATACATATATAATACACAAAAGCCGTAACTATCTTGCAAATTATATCCTTATAAACTGTGAGGTGAGTTCTGATGTCATCAGTAATAAACGGTGAGTTCTGATGTCATTTCTGTCACATGACTCACTGAAACTTGTGTATTATAATAAATAAAGTACCCCCGTTTGCAAAATATGAGGATATTATAAGTTACCTCGGAGGTCCATGACCTGTATAAAAACACTCGGCCTTCGGCCTCGTGTTTTTATATGGTCATGAAACTCCTCGGTAACTTATAATATCCTTATATTTTACAAGAGGGGGTGCTTTATTCACTATATATACACACACACATATATATATATACTTCTAAAAGCGGAAGCTTGGGAGAACAAAAAGCCATTGACAACCAATATACCCTATACTTATTAATACTGGCTACTGATTCCAGTCCCAGCTTTTAGGTTTTATTTTATATATAATGTGGGGGTTCACTTGCTGGTAAGGCTGCAAATGAGGATCAGTTTAAGGGCTTCCTGCTGCGTTTGTTTTCCAGCGGCCCCCTCGCAGGGAGAAGGTAACCGAAGTAGAAGCTGTTCAACAGAAAAATCCAGCCTCCTAGCTAACACAAGATGTCTTTCCTTTTCACCTGATGCTGAGAACTCCAATAGTTTCTCTCACACACACACAGCGCTGCTGCTCAGCATCAGGTGTACTAAATAGGCCTAGGGCCTCCTGAAAACCTGGCCTACGGATTTGGGAATCCATCTCACCCTACTCTTGCGGATTCCCAGTAAGACCCAGTAAGACCAGCCCTGGATCATCAATTACAAAACTTTGCAGAGAGATAGTGTTTCCCTGCTAACAACACTACTGGTCTCACCTCAGTAAAAATGTCTGAGAATCCGTGAACCAACATACATGCCATCAATCACTTTTCCCCAGGAAACTCGGGACCTTTTTGTCACAATACCACAATAATTATATATTACATTCCATTTTGATCACAGTGCAATTCTTTTGTTGGGAATCTGTGCAAAAGCATTGCACACCTTTAAGGACAGAGGCAGAGAGCCTGTGTCTGTGCGCTGTAAGCTGTTACCTAGCAACCAGCTATTCAGTGATCTCAGTGCAACAGGATGTGACACAGAAGCTAAGTGGCTGGCAGGAAAAGGAAGTCACAGATACTGGCAAAAGAAGAAAGCCTGGCATAGAGAACCGCATGGTTTACACAGAGGCGTCCGGTGGCCTCAGAGAGCTGAGAGTAGGGTTGCCACCTTTTCTAAAATTTTATACGGGCCGATGGGGGGCGGGTTAAAAAAGAGGAGGAGTAGGGTTGCCACCTTTCCATGTGGCTGAAGCCGGACAGGGGGGCAGGCCCGTGATGTCAGTGGGCGGGCCCATGGAAAACCGGGCAGGAAGCATTGACCCGGGCAACCCTAGGGAGGAGTGTGCTGTAAAAAGGGGTGGGGCATGGCATCACAGGGGCGGAGCCACCACGAGCGATCGGCTGAAGACGCGAGAAAGGTAAGTTTCAATTGGATTTAAGGCAGGGCAAGGGCCTATTTTAAGGGGTATTACAAATTTACCGGCAGTTACATTGCTGGTAAATTTGTAATACTGGCCCCGGCCTTGGCTGGTATTTTACCGGCCGGGAGCCAACCCTAGCTGAGAGACTGCACCAAAAGCATTCATTTGGATCAGGCTGGCACAGGGAAGCCAGATACTGTGCCTGGAGAGACAGAGAGTGTGAAAGGAATCCAGACTGGAGGAACAAACAGCAGGAGATTCCTATCTGAGCATCTAAAGGGGCTGGTAATCGCACAGCATGCCTGACTGTGCTAGATTCACCGGAAGAGAGCTCAAAGCGGATTTGTGAGTATCTGGTTTAAAGGTACAGTACCCAAAATAGGTGCTGAAGAAATTATTGTAAGGACATTAAAGGACTTTGTCTTTTCATAGTTAGCTAGACAGTTTGCGCTAGCAAGTCAGTTAGTGAGGCCCTATTGCCA
>CM044431.1:138430086-138486050 GCA_024363595.1 Xenopus borealis
ATGTGACCCCCTTTCAGCTACCAAAGCTGGTGTTGAAAAACCTGAGTTGCTGAACCTTTTTAAAAATTGGACTAATTATTAAATTATTACTTTTACGTCTGGTAATGTGAGGCAGAAGGGACTATTAAGCTTTTATTCCTCCTGGTCTAGTCACACATAGAAACCATTTGCCTTTAATTAGCTGGACAGTAAATAATGCAAGCTAATTCACACATTTTGACTTGATTCCACTATGCGTAAGGAATTAAAAAAGGGAAGAAAACTCTTTTTCTCCATTTTTAAGATGCACACTGAAATCATGTATATA
This sequence comes from Xenopus borealis, assembly GCA_024363595.1. Lineage (NCBI taxonomy): Eukaryota > Metazoa > Chordata > Amphibia > Anura > Pipidae > Xenopus > Xenopus borealis. Next base: position 138,430,394 of record CM044431.1, read on the forward strand.
CAGGTATGGGACCTGTTATTGCAGAATACTCAAACCTGGGGTTTTCCAGGTAAGGGGTATTTTCATAATTTGGATCTTATAATATTATTATATTATATTTACTAAAAGAAATAAAGTAAATTGTTTTTTACTAAAACCATGACCAAACTCCCATTAGATTGTAGCTTATTTATTGATAAAAAAAACGCAATTTATTAGGATCACTGAAAAAACACAATTAAATCGAGCTAAATCCAAATCGCAAAAACCCCAAATAAGTTGAATTTTCAATAGTTGCCTCTCCCATTGACTTATACAGGACCATGACTGGTCTGAGATAGCAGGCTTTTTGCAGCATTGGAGTATAATTAGTTTTTTCCCCTCTAAAAAAGTGAGTTATCTCCCCTTCTTTTCGCCATGACCTTTGAGCCAGTAGCCAACATAATACAGCAATCCAAGCAAGTGATTGGACTAAGGCGTGGACTATTAGAGGACAAGCTAGCCTTATATGCAGATGATCTACTTCTATTCCTAGCAGATCCGTATGACTCCCTTAAATGTGTATTTAACATACTGGAACAATTTGGCACATTCTCTGGCCTATTAATTAACAAAAGCAAATCAGTTCTACTGCCAATTTATCCAATAACGGCACCCTCTCCAGAAGCAAGTGAGATAAAATGGGTCACAAGCTTCAAATACCTGGGCATAATAATCAATCTCCAGACTTCACAATACATTATGGATAACTTGGAACCCCTAAAGCAACACCTTAAAACGCCCCTCTCCATATGGAACACCTTACCAATCAATCTATGGGGGAGAGTAAATCTTTATAAAATTATTTACCTATTGAAACTGCTCTACAGGCTGCATAATTCTCCGGTATGGGTTCCCCAAACATTTTTCTCCCAGATCACTTCAACACTTACCACAGTCCTATGGGCTAACAAATCTCCTCGGATGTCCTGGAAGAGCCTGACAGCTCCAGTAGAGCATGGCAGCCTGGCTCTCCCACATCTCTACATGTACTTCATAGCCAGCCAACTTTATCATATTCATACATGGTTCAACCAAAAGAATGAAGACCCAGGACTAGTCCTACTAGCAACCCTGGTGGGATCTTGGGCAGGAATTCGGAATCTTCCTTATAGGCGCCTAACAGACTATACCAGACAACCCTCCACTATCACAACCCCCTTTAAGGCATGGAGAGCTGCAAACAAACTGATGAGCCATCCTCCCGATCCTCTTCCCCTACCTTCCACTTTGGATGAATAGTAACCTTACTCAACTCAGAGATCTCCAAGACTTTAATTACTGGCCCACGCGTGGCATAAGGACTCTAGGAAAGCTCCTAGTACACAACCAGTTTCCAACACTTATCCAACTCAAGGACAGTACGGGATACCAAGATATTCAACTATACAAGTATATGCAGCTAAGACACGCATTTCGCTCACAATTCTCAACTCTTACACTTCAATATGCCACACCCATTTTTGAACAGGTCCTTATAAACCCACAGCATACAAAAGTGACTTCTAGAATTTCTAAAGCATTACTTAGAACAGTAGTTACACCCTTCGACAAGGTGTTGCATAAGTGGCAATCTACACTGCCAACAGTAACAGAGGAGCTCTGGGAGGAAGCTACGGACTCAGCATACTCTGATCTAATTGCCCTAAAGGATAAACTCATTCAGTTAAAATTTCTACATCAAATCTACATTACCCTCAGAAAACTAGAGAAAATGGGAAGAAACCCAGGAGCCATCTGTCCCAAATGCGGGGAGGGAGATGCAGGATTCCTCCATATGACCTGGGCATGCCCACAGATCTGTAATTACTGGTCCTCCATCATGAAATACATGTCTGAAGAATTGGCCTTCCAAGGCCCCTGTACCCCAGAAGTATGTCTACTAGGAGTGCTAGACGACATACTACCATTGAATAAGTCTAGATCGTTAATTGGAGTCCTACTTTTCAATACGAAGAAATTACTGATGATTAAGTGGATGGCCACTCAACTGCCTACAAGACTCACATGGATCACACTGGTAAACAAAACACTACTATTGATCAAACTCACATACGAGGCACGTGGCTGCCCGAAGAAGTTTGAGGGGATCTGGACACCCTGGCTCGAGGTAAATCCAGAAACACTCCATGACTTAACAAGGGGTAGGGGTAAATCTCTCCCTCCAGCACTGAACCAATAAGGCGGCTTCCGCTCCAATAAGCGGCAATAGTTCCACCCACTGAGCTATTCTTAATATTTAATATGGAATGTTACACATGCATGCAATTGTGTAACTGTTTGATATATACCGAGATGGTCTTCTCCTTGTTCTATCCACTATTGTATTGTTAAAAGCATAAATAAAACATAAAAAATGTGAGTTTTCTAGTGAAAAAAACTAGAATTTTTTGAGATTTCAACATTCAGATTTGAATAAATAACCACATTAATAAACCCAATAGGCAGTTTTGCTACCAATAAGGATTAATTATATCTTAGTTTGGATCAAGTACAAGGTATTGTTTTATTATTACTACAGAGAAAAGGGAAATTGTTTTTACAAATTTGGATTATTTGGATAAAATAGAGTCTATGGGGCAGATTCACTAAGATCCGAAAATTCGCCAGCATAGGCTTCGCTAGCGTTCGCCGCACTTCGCCAGGCAAATTTTCACCAGCAAATCCACTAAAGTGCGAATTTACGATCAGGTTGGCGAACGGTAGCGTAGTTGTGCTAGTGTTACTTCGCTAGGCAGAGCACTGTTACGCTAGCGAAGCCTAATTTGCATACGGCGGGAACTTTAACTTATAATAGAAGTATATGTTACATCCACTACATTCCACTACACAAGCGCAGGAAACCTTTAATAAATTAAATAAAGTTGTCCTATTGCCCTACATGTGCCCCCTCTATAGTTGAGTTGCCATATGTTAGGAAATGTAGGGGGGAAGAAGGGTAACGCCCCAAAAAAATTATCGATCTTTTTCAGACTATCACCCTCCTGTGCTAAAATACGCCGGCGTTTGACATTTTTGACACCTGTGCTTGTGCAATGTGGATAATGCAGCTTTTTTCAGTGTAGCACCCAGGTATGTGATCTAAACCTTTTGGAGTTACTTATGGATGGCGCTAGGACTTTGAAATTGTATATTTATACTATACAGTCTGTACAATGAGCACCCTCCTTCCAGATTTTGTGTCAGTCTTCTGGTGCGTTGGTCAAGGATTTACAATACACAAATATAGATGGACCTATTTATATATATATATATAAAACTTGCGCCACTCACAGGGTTTATGTTGCAAAAAACAAAAAAGATTTATTTAGCCTCAACATTTCGATCCCCCTCAGGGATCTTCGTCAGGAGCAGTATACACACAAACAACCACACTGACAGGTTGATTTATTATAAGACCTGTGAGTGCGGTCTCTACATATCTTCTTTATCTCATTTTTTGAGGACTGCACCCAGGCAACGTTAACTTACTTTTTTGTGAGTGCCATTTTTCTCCTCGTTTTTATATATATATATATATATATATATATATATATATATATATATATATGTAAGAGCCTATTAGTAAACACTTTTCAATCTTATATTGCATCAATGTAGTATCAAATGAAAAGGTAAGCCTGGATCACAGTTGCTGTGTTATGGAACTCATTGTGTGACACTGAGTAAGAATAAGATCTTATCACATTCAGAATACAAGATACTGAAGAAAACATTCCCCTAGTCTCACTGACTGACTGACTAGGAACATCTGACAGATTTGAATCAAAAAGCTGATGTGTACAAGGCTTTAGATCACTTGATGAAGCAGGGAGCTTATAGTACTGTAATACCAAGGGCATAATGTCTAAGTGAATCCCATTTTCCACATTATAGGGCAAAGGCCATAAAACCAGACAGCACCCTTGAAAAATATCATCCAACCACAAAATACTAATAGCAAAAATAATATAACTTTTATTAGTCAATATATTAAAAATGACTGAGGGTTTGAATCAAAGCCAAGAAGATGATTCAGGATAGTATATTAGTGTTGTCCTCAATTCAGTTTGTGATGGCTGGTTATAGTGATTGCTGTGAGATCAAAACTAGTAAGATAGAGTTGTAACCATATCTAAGTAATTCACTCCCACTGTAAGATGAGCTTTCACACAAATGAATAGTCACCCTTGGCTGCAGAATAGCAAAAAAAGTGCCATGTACTAGAGTCAGAGTGGTGATCGCCTGCATCACCACCAGTTCAAATGAGACAGCTGATTATTACAGACAGCACCTACTAACAATAACCATACTTTGATTCTTTATTAAGTGAACACCGCTGCTTAACACAGATAATTAATCAATACCCTAAGATCTGGCTTGTTGGATGATGGTATTAAATATCCTGTATCATCATACCTCTTCTTGGTTGTAACTAAGTACCTTTTTTATGTATTCACCAATAATTAATGTTTTTGTTACTATTATCTAAAATGTTTGGGATCTGGCGTTCTCTGAATTATGGATTTTTTGTAATCTGGATCTCCATACCGTAAATGTGCTAAAAAAACATTTCTACATTAAATAAACCCAGTAGGATTGTTTTGACACCAATATGAATTTATGGAGTTCAGTTGCTGTTAAATACAAGGTACTGTTTTATTATTACAAGGACAAAGGAAATGATTTTTAAATATTTGAATAATTCCGTTAAAATGGATTCTATAGGAAATGGCTTTCACACAATTTGAAGTTTTCTCTATGAGTTTCCATATAGGGGATCTCATATTTAGTAGGTTGGTATGGGCTGTTTGGGCCTCTGTGTACTTGAAATGCCAGGGCCTATTTTGAATTCCAGTCCAGGGCTAATTGTGACTTCTTGTCCTTGTCTCTATATTAAAAAACAGGTGAACAATAGGTGCGAAAATACATATTTCCATAACCCTGGTTGTCTAGAGACACTCTAAAGACACTTTAGTTGTAGTCACTTTCTTACATTAGAGTAGCAATGTTTATAAGAATTTGAACAAAACAAGCCAAAGTTGTGCTCATCACTAATTTTTAAAACCATTGGGGGGGGGGGCAAGGAGGCTGTGACCACAAAATACAAATAGACAAAGACAAGAGGTCCTCTGCACTCAACCCATTATCAGTATATTTAAGACATTGAGACATTTTGTGCATACGGTATGACTTTGACGTAGTTGGCCAGCTTAAATATATTGCAATATATGGACAAACAATCCCTGTTGTTTAAAGGGTAAGGCATTTTTTAGTAGCTGTATGCACAGAATGTCTTAATGTCTTAAATATATTGATAATGGGTGCAGAGGACCTCTTGTATGTGTTTATAAGAATTTGGTTTCTTTTATCTTTTAAAAAGCCGGTTGTGTTAGTAGGTGCATTTAGGACAAGGCCAGACCCCTCTCTTCATAATTAATAGTATGAGGGAGCGTCACAGTAAGGGGCCGGTGTTCACGCATGTGTGCGGAGCAAGCATCACAGGGAGGCGGCGGTGGGGGGGGCCCTGCACTGTCTGACCCTGGTTTTGGACATTCTGCGTGGAGCCCTAAAATTACCATTAAGTTTACCAATTGAAATATAAAAATTAGAAGGAGGGTATGTTTGGGGTCTTCATGGCCAATATGCCATGAACATTTTTCATACAAATTAAACTCACCTTACTGAAATGCAAAATACAAGCAGAAGCCACACTTCTTGGCTGCTAGACTTATTTGGATCTTCCCTCATTAACATCATCCTATATCTCATGCTATCATTACAACACAGCCGTATTTGTTGAAGTGTGAGGCTAGTTTTGTGATGGTTGCTTGAAATTCTGGTCAGGCAAGAATGAACTGTCCTGTAATGTAATGAACTGCCATGTATGTTAGTAGCCACATCTGCTATGGAATATGAGTATTTCTGCTTATGAATCTTTCCCTGCTGGTTAGGTAACAATGATATGTCTATAATAGTCTGCAGACAAAATAAACCATAATTGCAATTTTAGAAATTATATTTTAAATGGGTTAAGCCAGGGTGCTGATTATGACAAACATGTGGTTGAGATTTATTTCCAAGCTAAAAGTGTCTTGACATTTTCTGAATAATTTCCAGTTTACCTAATAAGATTTTATGATGAATTCTTCCTTGGATTATTAACTCAGTTATTATAAATGTCAGCATGTTCCTGTACTATAAGCTAGAATGTATGTTGTGCTCCCAATTAAATGCAAGTGGATTCAGGATGTGTAAATTGCAGATTTTAGTGACTTCCCTATACATTGGGCAATGCAGGACAAGAACTAGTTCATATACTAGGACAAAAGTTTAGTTACTGTAAGAAAATGACCTTATCTAAAAGTAGTTTCACATTGCTAGGGAACTGAACTGGGCTCATGTTCTTTTGCAAGAAAAGGCAAGGTACATATATTTTATGTGGCAGCCATTGTCCAGACTTCATGCTTTCTGATGACATTTTCTGAACTGTAGTTGATCAGTGGGAGAGACCGATAGAGATTGAGGTCTGTGAACTGAACACACAGGCGTCTCTGTGGCTGTGCACACTGTTACCTGTACATCTGCGGTGTTTACTTGTATTACTTTGCTGCTGTTTTTGTGAATTGTTTACAGAAGAAAATTGCCTGTTTGTTTTTAATGTGTGTCCTTACAATTGTCACGTTTTGTGTCAGAAGTGTGCTTTTAATCTGCAGAGTTGGTTGCTAGAGGGGCCCCAAAGCAAAAAATGGAAGTATTTTTGCAGCATTAACAGATTTGAAAACAGTGTCAGCTTAGGGTGATTCGGGAACAGCAGTCAAGACAGGAGGAGCAACTGGTACAACTCCAGGCCACACATCTAGAGACATCGACTACAAATCTCCGGTGTGACGAGCCATAGACATTTTTTGTACCTTTTGCAGGAGTAGACAGTAGCCAAAAATGGCCTGCAGACCAGTGGTCCATATACTGGTGCCAGTTGTGACTGGTGAAGCACAACTTACAGAAGTCTTCTGATTTCACAATTCAGGCTGAAGCCATATTCTAGCCAGGTCCGACCCAGAGTCTTAGCCCTGCCTCTTTTGCACCAGGGGAATCCAGCCTGCAACAAAATCTAACAATTAGGTAATAGAGACCATGGTCCTAGAACAATTTCTACATGTTTTTCCTGTCTATCAGCAAAAGAACAAGTGGATCCTAGCATAACTCTGTGACAGTTGGCTCCGTAACCAAGGTCCTTCCACAAGCTACAATGCTCACCACAAAATATTGCATGACCTCTTGCAAAAAGGGGATTCCCACTCTTTAAAAGGACAAGGACTAGGAAAAGGGAGAGTATGGCTGGTTAAACCCCAGAGCAATTGGCTTCCTTCCAGATGCCCTGCAGAGCCTGTGCCACAATGGCCAGAAATATTCCTCCAATTGATGGCCCCAAAATGTACTGCACACCTGCTAGAGCCACAGAGGTGAGAGGCTTTTTTTGTTCTTCCACCAGTTCATTCCACATTACTCTACAATCACTTCCCCACTCACAGACCTGACAAAGAAAAGTACCCAAATAAAGCTTTTCCGGTCTTTTGACCACATTTAAAACTGTCTGTAAAGCTCAACATTTCATTCTCTTTCTTAGCAGGAAAAGAACTACTGTACATTGTAATCAAGAGAAAGAGAGTTTTTGGCTATTAAATACTGTAGGTCTTTGAAGTACTGTATTTCCTTTCCAGACAATGGCTTGAGCTTTAGGCTTTAGCATTAGGCTTTAGGCACATAATTTCAGGACCTCCCACAAACAAGGGAGATATGTAGCTGAAGACGGGGCATGAGTAGCATCAGATACAAATCAGGAGGCTTTTAAATCCTAGCTGCTCAGTCGACTGATAGATGAGTGATAGGGAAAGACAGACAAAGAGGTCTGTGAACTAAACATGGGTGTTTTGTGGCTGTACACACTGTTCACGGCCATATTTATATTAAGGCACTAGGGTTTTTTAAATAAATAAAAAAAAAATTGGCCAGGCTCTTTTCAGGTGAAGGAGCTGGGGGGTGAGGGGTAAGGGGCCAGGTCGCAGAAGTGACATCATGCGCACGTGGCTCATGATGTCACTTCCGCGACGTGCATGATGTGCTAACGTCACATGCAATGCATAGGGGGCATATTAAGGTCCGATGCCTGGAGCAGCATCGGACCTAAATACAGCCCTGTCACTGTTACGGTTACAAGAAATCTGTAAATCTGCAGTGCTATCTTGCATTATTTTGCTGCTGGAAGCTGTTTTGTATTTTTGCCTGTTGCCTGTCTTGCCATTTTGCTATAAAAGATCTGACAATAGCTCTGTGGGGACCTGCCACACCCCCCTGAGAGAAAGAGTCACATGTAACAAATGTTCTTCTTGGAGCTGCAACTGGCCAAATTCAGGTTGTGTAAGAACAAGGAAGATACCAGAAAGTACCTCATCTTCAAAATAGAATTACATGAGTAACAATGGGAGGGGACTCCTAAACTGCTGCTTTAATTGTTAATGGTTATTTCTTTGTTTTGCAAGTATATTTAAGGTGGGTCATTGTAACACCTTTGAAGATCTGACAAATTCATGGCTAGTATCAAGTACTTTCCTGCGCTGTCAATAACAATCTCATATATTTCTGTTGGATTAAAGTAATTGGCAAAAACTATTGGTGGTTAAAGGTCCAGTGATATTCTGAGAAATATGTAAACCTTGATGGACTTTTTCAGCATAAATGGAATGCATTTATGGAACTATGTGTAAGGTACTGATAAGTATCAGCATGTTGCGTGTTCAAGAAGAGCCTAGGGCCACAAGGTGGACACCCTTTAATTTAATATGACATACTCAAATCAGCAAAACAAAATGGAAATATATGTAGCACTATTTATTTATGCGACTTTGTGATTAAAACCATACATAAAAAGAAGAGATGGGGTACAAAACAATTACAGGATATAAATAAATACAAAATACAATTTCACAATTCAGTGTTAAACGACAAGAGTAAGGAGAAGTCTGTCCTTAATCTAATGGGTGGGTAATGTACAGGCAGAAATAAGGGGGTAATAAATGCTGCAAATTATAGCAGCAGATCCCCAGCCAGTGACTCTACATATTATGGGGGGTTATTTCCTAAACCTTAAATTTATCTGGTCGATTTTGCGACACTAAAAAAAAACTTGAATTTTTCAAGATTTATCATACCCTGAAGCTGCAAAAAGCCCTAATCCTAAAACTCGGCATCCAGTATAAGTCAATATTCAATTTCAGCAGTTGGGAATTCAAAATACTATGATTGAGAGGCATCAGCTATGCAAAGAAAAACTACTTTATTCCATGATGACTTTGCCACTGGGGACAACATTTCAACATACTGTATAGCAGTGATTCCCAACCAGTAGCTTGTTAGCAACATGTTGCTCTCCAAGCACTTGGATGTTGCTCTCAGTGGCCTCAATGCAGGAGTTTATTTTTGATTTCCAAGCTTGGAGGAAAGTTTTGGTTGTATGAGATCCAGGTTTACTGTTAAACAGAGCCTCAATACAGGTTGCCAATCCACATAGGGGCTACCAAAGGGCCAATTACAGCACTTATTTGGCACCCCAAGAACATTTTTCATGCTAGTGTTGCTCCCCAACTCCTTTTTCTTCTGAATGTTGCTCACAGCCTCAAGTTGATTATTATTACTATAACAAAGAAAGAAACAGTGGCGCTATGATGTCATGCCCAATGGCACGAAATTTGAATTATTTAAAGGGAATTTAGTGCTTTTTTCATTGTATTTTCCTCTATATTTCTGATTCCTGTTGTGACCCCTGCCTGGCTGTTTGACAATTCTGACATTCTGTATCCTGACCCCTTGCCTGATTAACTACTCCGATTTTGCCTAACCCTCTGATTGATCTCCTGGTTTGATACTTGCCTGCCTGACTTTGTTTGTACTCCGTCTGCCCCGACCCATCTGATCTGACTACGAATTCTGTCTACACCTTGTATCGCAACCTTCTGCCCCAAAAGACTTTGCAATACAGTTGTGCCCCTTAGCTTGTTCAGAACCCCTCCCTTTGCACCTCTCCTAATAAGACCTGGTGGCATCCGATTAGCCAAGGGCTCCTCCCAAGGTGAAAGGCGGCTGTTATAGGTGGAAGCAAGCGCCAAGAACAGGGTGCCTTGCATCGGTTCTGAATTTAGGGTGCCAACCGTTACACAGTGCAATTCTGGTGAGCAATATATAACTTACGCCATGTCATGCAAGTTAAAATAGAAATCCAGATCCTCCTTTGCCTATAGCTGGTCTGAACTTGTATAAGTATCAGAGATAAATCTTTCTTAATCTAGCAATGTACACGAATACCTGCACTATAATTCTGTGTATGGCATTTTCTATGTGGTCAGGTGCTCCTGCTTTTCTCTTCTCTTGCCCAGGGTCTACAGTTGTGAGAAGAACAGGTCTGCTTGGAAGGCAGCCAAATTCATATGTCTTCCTGCCAGATCTACAACTATGTACCACAAGTTAATAAGACTTTCCACTGTTATTTTAAAACTTCTTCTGTTTCATGATCAAGGTGAGCACAGTGTTTCTAAGTTTTATGGGTTTCTCTCTTTGTGGTGGTTACAGCTGTGTGTGCATTACTAAGTTTTCCATTTTGACAGATAAATAAAAATAAATAGACAAATCCCCATTATATATATTCTATTCATCAAGCCAGCTGCTCTCCCGATCAGAAAAAGTAATTTGTAATAAATATAGGTGACATATAATTATAAAAAGTTAGTTTGATAGTACCCTTATTTGAGGTTATGTTAGAACATTTCTAAGAAACATGTGAGACTTACTGGGAGAATAAAAAGCTAAAATGTTTTGGTTTTTAAAAACATTTCAAGATTTATTATATCTCAAGGCTGGAAATAGCTTGAATGTGAAAATACACATCAAATACCTGTCAAGGTCATGTAGAAGTCAATAGCAGAGGTTCCTTGAACCATTTGAAGATGTTGATAGCCTTCATGATGAAGTTTTTTTCTGTGGGTTTCACTTGAAAACTCAATTAATTTGAGGGACTCTTGGAAAACTCGATTTACTTGCGCATTCCCTTATTCAAGTTTTTAAATTTGAGTTTTTTCATAAATTAGAAAACATATGAGTTGTCAGTTTATTTGACGTATAAAAAACCTTACTAACCTTAGAACTCTTTGCTAAAAGTCATGTTCATAATCAAAAATGGGAAGGTTATTTTCTGCTTACTGTAGGTTCTTATTTATAAAATGGCTTAAAAAATGTTTTTGCTGAAATACAACTTATTTCACTCTAACTACTAGCACCACCAATCTCTATTCAAAACCCAGAAGACACAGTGAAGTTAAAATGTTAAAAATGGTGAGGGAAAAAAGCCATGAAAGTACAGTAAACTTTGTGTATGTGTTGTACTCAATAACGAGATTCTGGGTTTTGCAACAGCAACTTATTTATTAAAATACAGTGCAAGAAAAAGGCACGGCTCTCTGATTGTACTGCTCAGTCTCCTCTTCAGTCTTCTTTTTCTATAACAAACTTTATTAACATCAACAATTATCAACAAAGTGTAGAAATTGGCAAAGTTAGAAAAAAATGTGTTACACATTTTATTTAGCTAACAAAGCTGTTTCCATTGGAAGTTTATAGTGACGAGCAGGACTGGACTGAGAATGAAAATAGGCCCTGGCATTTCAAGTACACAGAGGCCCAATCAGCCCACATAGAGGCCCAAACAGTCCCCACCAGCCCACTAAATACTGACTTTATATGGCACCTTATAGCAGCCCATCTGGCATTTGCCCTAACCCACAGATTGCCAGTCTGGGCCTGGTGACAAGTGTTTGTGCAAGGTGCCTGTAGGTGTCACTGTGCACAAGAGTAAACTGTGCATACACTGTACTTTCTATATTGCTTAAAAGGGTTAGAGTTCAAGTAACTGTTGAAGTGTAATGGCTGCATGAACCTGCTAATTAAGCACTCTGCTTATCCTCGGCTACCAAAACATAACAGCATGGGTATCTTTAGTTTTGTTCCTGTTTGATTTGTTCTCTTTCACTTCAACTAATCAAGACCACTGAGGTGTAAACATTTTGGTGCAAATTCTGGTTAAACTGTGGTGAAGGCACTTTACATTAATATTAAAAATGTGTTATGGTGCAAACTTTTTGTTTGTTTTAAGGGGATTTTTCAGACAAATATCCTATTAAAAAACCTCATCACACCTGAAAAAAATAACAAGCCTTCTCAGAATATACCTGTTATGTACATAAAGGGATATGTTTAAAGTGGTCATACAGGCAACAATATGGTTAGGAGGTATGCCTGCTTTCTACCTTACTGCTCAATTAGTTGAGTATGAGCCCCTCAGGAGGCAGCTCTGACAGACCATCCCGTAATCTCACTGTAACCACCCTTTCCTTTCAGTGCATAATTTGTTTGTGAAGATTCTCATTCATTCAGGTCATGGTATATCTGTAGAAACAGATCAAATCAACTGGACTTGTGTTTTTTCCTTGAAGACGTTTCAACAGTCATCCAACTGGCTTTCTCAGTTCAGAATATCTAATATTCTGAATTGAGAAAGCCAGTAGGATGACTGGTGGAACGTCTTTAAAGAACAAGTAAACCTTTTTTTTTCTATCTGTAAATTTGCTCTAAACAGCCCCCCAGATTAATGTACCTTAGTCCCTGCTGCAAGTCTGCTCTGGTTTCTGTGTTATCAGCAGCTTGTTTCCCCTTCTTCCTGGTGCAGAGTGAAGCCCCGCCCCATAGCTTACTGAGCTGACCTTATCTCTGTGACTAGTCCTGGAGATCATTTGCATACTATGACAGAGCAGAGACCAGTGTGTGCAGCACCTTTTGCTTGGGGAAACTAGCTTACTAATGCACACACTGGCTCCCTCTTCCTCTCTATTGTGGAACAGCAGCAAATGGACTGCTCAGTAAACTAAGGGGCTGGGCTTCACTCTGCACCAGGAAGAAGAGGAAACAAGCTGCTGATAACACAGAAACCAGAGCAGACTTGCAGCAGGGACTAAGGTACATTAATCTGGGGGGCTGTTTAGAGCAAATTTACAGAAAGAAAAAGAAAAACATTTACTTTTCCTTTAAGGAAAAAACACATTGGGATAGATTCATCAAAAAGTGAAGTTCCGCCACTAGAGGGAAATTCCACAGCTCTCAATTCATTTCTATGGGATTTTTCAAGGCGTATTCATCAATGGGTGAAGTGAAAGTTCACCCTTTGATGAATACGCCTTGAAAAATCCCATAAAAATGAATTGAGAGCTGTGGAATTTCCCTCTAGTGGCGGAACTTCACTCTTAACTTCACTCTTTGATGAATCTACCCCATCAAGTACAGTTGATTTGATTTATTTCTACTGTCAGTGCATTCATTGGGCATCAGAAGATTCAGAAGTAAAGGGAAGCCTTATCCGCCACACATTCAATGTTATTCTTTACATGTAAGTATTACAAGGAATTTACAGAGATTGCATTACACCCCACAACGTTTTATCGGTTATTATTTCCCAGAATTCCAGCAAACATGCCTACTAAATACGGTAACACGCGCTGCTTCTGAAATTACCCAGTTCCCCCCCAACATAGATGCAACTAGCAATTCTTTTGTTTCTTAATTTCTTCAATAATATTCTCTTAAAATAAATTCAGTTTTTCTAAAACAGTTATAAGAATAAACATTTCTGAGAAACATTATTAATGATGCGTAATCCTGATATGCAAATCAAAGTTCAATCTAAAATATACGCTGCAACTAAATTGAAAGGTTACACCAAATCACAAAATATTTTCTTTTAACAGGAAATATTCTTTTACAGGGCAGTTACAGATATATCGTGCTCAGCTTTTAGCACCTAATTTAGCCTAGCATCCCTCTGAGCATTAGAATGTATGGAAAACACACTGTAATATTATAACAGTTGTGCAAATGAATTTCATCAACTGGCTAACATATTTTTTGGATTTCAGAACGTAACCGCAGTAACTACCCATACAGACCAGGAGATGGCAATAATGCTCCTCATCAATTTTCTAGATGTTGAACTCATAACAGAATGTTTTACATTATGAACTCTATATCCTGTATATATATATATATATATATATGTGTATATATATATATATATATATATATATATATATATATATATATATATATATATATATATATATATATATATATCAACACAGAGCAGTGTTACGGCACTCACGAAAAAGTTATAGTTTAAATGCCTGGGTGCACGCTGATAATTGTAGCATGTAATCCGATAGTGAACAGCTGCACTCACAGGACTTATAAAACAAAAAAACTTAAAAACTTTAAAAAAAACTTAAAAAAACTTAAAAAAAAACTTTAAAAAAACTTTTATTTTAAAAACTTAAAATAAAAGTTTTTTTGTTTTATAAGTCCTGTGAGTGCAGCTGTTCACTATCGGATTATATATATATATATACACATATATATATATATATACATATATTAATTCAATAGGAGCTTGCACTCGCAGGGCTTATAGTGGGAAAAAAGGTGTTATTGGAAAAAACAAAAAACAACTCATGTTTTGGCTAGATACCTAGCCTTTCTCAAAGGGACCTAGCCGAAAGTTGTATTTTGTTTATTCCAATAAAACCTTTTTCCCCCACTATAAGCCCTGCGAGTGCAAGCTTATACGTGTTGTGCCGGCAGCTTTCAGTCTATATATATATATGTAGAAGAATGTAGTGTTCAAGGTGCAAAACTGCATTCAGACATTTTTTTTGCACTTTGCACACTTGTTCTGCATCATTTGCCAAATGGCAAATACCTGCCTTTGGCAACCCTCTATATAATAAGAGCACCGTCTTCACATCCCCAAACCTGCATAGCATGTCTTTCAGACTTAAGGGAAGGAGGGGGCTCTCTGGCGCCTCCTGGTCCTGCAATCTGTTGTGCAAGGATCAAAGCACTGCTTTATCACTCGCACCCGGGATAACAGACTATTCACCTGCAGTGTAAAAACAGGTGTATTTAGAAAGCTCCCCTGTAGTAATGTTTAAACTATTGTGATTGTGATCATATATTTTATGCCACAGTTTGAGGCCCATTTATCAACAATCTCATTTTTGTGGTTTTAAAGGTTTTTGAAACCACAAATAAACTCATTTTCTCTAAAATCATGAAAGCCATGTCATTTATTAAAAGACCAGAACATAAAATTATGAACAAAAAAATAAATCCTAGAGAAAAAAAGAAATCTATAATGAAAACCTCCCATTGACTTCTATAGGACCATGATTGCTCTTACTTGCTGAAGTGTTAAACTTGCGTTTATCATGGTTTTTACATAAATCTCATATTTTTAGAGTGTTAGAGAAATAAAAAAACATGATTTTTTAGAGAAAAAAATTATAAACAAAATAGAAATCCAAATTTTAGTAAATTGGCCTCATAGACTACACTGAAACATCATTATTTCACATCAGCCTGGCATAACCCATTGAAGTCAACAGGACAAATCTTATTGGTACTCAATGATGGTTTTTGCATGACATTTTTCAAGCTTCATATTCACCTAAAATCAATGCACAATGTTATATATATATATATATGTATAAATATGTGTACTCACCCCTATGTCTAAATCTTCTGTTGCAGATGCCGAAACGAACCAGAAGGTGTCCCCAAGATACAAGGAGTGATGTATTTTTTTCTCAGTATGAAACCATAAGATACAACTCAACCAACCCCTCCTTTTCAGAACTTGGATCAGCTGGTTTTATACCCAGTTCTTCAAGCTTCTCTGAGACAGGGAAGCTCAGCAGTGAATGGGCTGCAGTCTTTCATTTCTCCCCCCTCACCCTCAATCTCATGGCTTCTCCTCCACCCCATCAACTGCAGTGCAGTGTCAGACTGGTCTTCCTCAGTGAGGAACCGAAGAAGGGAGATGAAGACAGTAGAGCATGTGGATTACTGCAGCTGTCCAGCAGCTCCAATACCAAAGTCTTACAACTCAATGTCCATCCTGGAGAAGAAGAAGCTGACATTACCATTACAGATGGTGAGGTATCTTCTTTAATACTGCTTTTCTTACTTACAGTATGTTACCATATGTCATGCTACATCAAAAAAAAAAAAAAACAAGGACATGTTTGATTTACATCTTTGTATCTCAAATGAATGCATGAAAACTTGAGTAAAATAAATATTTAGTTACAGGAGACCTCACACTGTAACCATGGGTAAATATTTCCATACAGTGACTGAAATTTTTACTGTATGATTTTCCATAAACAGTTTTATCAGTGAACAGGAGCATTCCTTATGTTAGCATTCCTTACTTTTTCATCAGGGACCTCTACTCAAGTAAGTGAGGAATTGAGCTCTGTGTGTATATATATATATATATATATATATATATATATATATATACTACACTGGTTTTACCCTCTGTATCTTTTTTTTGAAGAAAATATAGTTTTTAATAGTGTTTTTCATACATGCAGTCATGAGACATAGAGAGGCAAAGTTTGACATTTGGATACTTGTTCAGGCAGTTGTCAACATTAAGTTAAGTTAAGCGTGCTTGTGGTTAGGATTTTTTCATGTGTGGTTGCCCTTGAAATATGAACAGGAATCTTGGTTTCAGTATGTTTCAGAGAAAAAGAAACACAAGAGGTGATATCAGTCAGTTAAATTATCTGGAAATAAGTATCTGTATCTGAAACAGAATGTATCCTTCTGAATTATATTCTGTATAGTAAAGTGTTTTCTAGAGCCTGTAACGTAGTGTTTATGAAGTGGATCTCTATCAGGCTAAACAGCACCTTGTGGCTTAGCATTCATGAAAATGTCATGTCCCTGCTGTGGCCATTAGATTGCAGCAGTGAGGGATATCCCAGCTACCCATATCCAACAGGAATTCTCACATAGCCATTGCCAAACTCTGAGATCATTGCAACAGCTGTGGCTCATCTCAGGTTAAGGCAAGGTAAACAGTGTACAGATTGTGCAAACACAGATCATGAATCAGCTCTTACATTCTCCACTACATTTTATAACTGCATTATGGTAACAAATTAGTTCCCTTGGGGCAGATGCAATAATGGGCAATTTATGCTGATGTCAGCTTCGCACCCATCGCCAGGCACAAATGCGCTACCAATACAATAATTCACTAAAATGCGGATTCATTCCGGTTGTCGAACGCTGCCGACTTTTCGCTAGCATTACTTTGTCAGTACGAGCATTTCATAGTGAAGATACGCTAGAGTTCATTTGTGATTAGCGACAATTCACGAGTGATCTTTCGCTTAGGTCAATTTAAAGTCGTATGTAGGTCTTTATTATAACTGTTGGTGCAAATGGTTTAAGTTACCAGTTTTTATAACTAATAATTAATTAATATAAAAAAATCATTAATTTTCAAGAGTTCCATTACCCGTGCAGGTGCCTGTCTGCATAGATTTTGCTTTGAAGTAGAACTTAAGTTTAACTAAAGAAGTAGCTAGAAATGTTGTACATTATATTTATGGTTCTGTCCCCTTTAACATTGAAGATCTGTGCCTCCAAAGATGCCCCAGTAGCTCCCCATCTTCTTATTTGCTGATTCACTGCACATGCTCTATGCTACTGTCATTTAATGAGATTAGGGACTTACAATATACAGTACACATAGAATAGAAATGTCACAATATAAGGTTGATTAGTAATTAAAACAGATAATTACTACATTTCAGAACAGAAACCAGTGCAACTAGCAACAGAATGTAATAATCTGCCCTTTAGCATCAGTTTACATTACAGGCCAACCTCATGTTATGCTTCATAATGTGTGACAACCCCTAAGCTTAGATTTTCAATAGCTGTTCAGAACTCATTGAGTATGTGAGTGTCACATACACTTTCCAAGATGGTGACCCCCTGTGACGCAATAAGGTCATTATATAAAATATGGTATTTTTAACTATATTTATTTTTAGGGTTTAGTTCTCCTTTAAGTCTTCAGTCAGTCCCTTGCTATTACATCTGAGAGTTTCAGATAAATGTCAGATTGGCAATATGGCCCATGAAAAAAAAGAGCAGGGTGGGGAGTCTACTCTTCACCCATAAAATAGATCTTTACTGATTTGTGCTCCTTCTCTATTTTGCCCTGAAAGTGCATGGTTGGACTAACGAGGGAAGGAAGGAACACAGCCTATGCAAAGAGCCTTCTTAATGGAAAAGCTTCCCATGCTGGTAATTCAACATCTGGCCCTGAATAGATCCTTGATTTCTGTAGTGCCTGTTACACAGCAATTGCCAATAAAACTTTAAAATGACTATGAAAAAAAAATGAAAATTTTATATAAAAGTAAACTATAAACTTTTACATTCCAACAGCAACAAAGCAGAATGACATCAAAGCAGTTGTATAACTGCAAATATATATATCTAATAGCTGCAGAGGAAGTTAAATAAGCTAAAGATAAATATTCATATACATGTATTTATACTGTAGTATGAAAGGCCTGCTTGATGATGGAACTGCAACGTCACTTCTAATAAGTTAATATAATGTACAAGAGGGGGCTATATCATTTCACTTTATATATGGTTTGGTTTAAACTATGCTTGGCAAGACGTTAAAGCTTCAGTTTCCTGTAAGGTGCAATAAATGCTAATGATCAGGAGGTCACATGGAAATCACATCTGAAACAGCAATATTTTCATACTACATTTTTCATTTTCTCAGTTGAACTGTTACAGGGTTGCATGATTGGCAAATGAATGCCAGATGTCTGCTCAGGTTTGCCTGCTGTGAACAAATATTTTTTGTGCTCTAAAGACATTTGTCTCTCGTTCTTGGACAGCTCAATAGTTGGCCTGGGAAATTACATTTATTACTTTCTAGAAGATTTTTGTTAAAATAAGGGAGAATGATGAAGCCAGAATGTGAATGTAAATGCTACTGTCATTTTCTTGGGGTTGATGGTGGCTGAATTAGGACTTTTCATTTCTTCGAAACCACATTTTTATTAGCAAAAATGGATTCAATTAACAATTCAAAGCAGAGATAGCTTGGATTTTGCCAGGCACAGATTCCTGGCTAATGCACTTTGTGGTTCCCAAATGGGGGCCGAAACGTTGGATACACGAGTGATGTTCAAATAAACAGATTGATAGAAATGTTTTGGAGTGCTAGTCCACTTTTGAATGTATATACAGCATATAGCATATACAGCATATATACAGCATATAGAGTATATTTTATGCCATCTGTCCATGAAATGCAATCATCCCATGTTATGCATATTGGTCAGTTCTGCCTCTAATTGTATTTAAATTAAAGTTAAAAACAAGGGGGTGATTTACTAAAGTTCAATTAATTTGAGCCTTTAGAGATTTTCTGTTTTTTATTGTATGCAATTTCATGAAAAATTAGAGGATTTTATGTTTTTTTTGTATTAGTATATGGATTCAGGGCCTGAACTAGGGGTAGGCAGAAGCGGCACCTGCATAGGGCGCAACAACCGGAGGGTGCCAGGCACATACCTATAAAACCATCTACCTCTAGTTCCTGTTCATGGCCCTGTGTCCTGCTCTTCTCCCTCCCCTCTGTAGTGCTCTCCTCCCTCCCCTCTGTAGTTTTCTCCTCCCCTCTCCTCCCAGCAGATGCCCTTCCCTCGCTCCTGATGCTCTCCCCTCCCCTCTGATCAGGCCCAGGTTTGTGGAAAAGACACTTAGGCCCGGGCCTAGGGTGGCAAGATGTTAGGGGGCAGCATGCTGCCCAGCCACACCTACATTGGTTCAGAAACGCTGGGGATACACGGGAGATACAATAGTTTTTTTTCACTAAGTTCATAAAAGTTGAACCTACTGTTCGAGGATTTATTGGCTGTGGAATCCAAAGTACAATATATTTTACTGTAGTAATATTTTATACCGTTAATTACTGCTGGGAGTTTTTGATTTATAGAAATCAGAAATTGCCATAAAAGTATACATATCTGGTATTATCACCTTTGAGACACTTGAGGCTTTCCAAATCAGTTGCATTTTTGTGCATAAAATAAAACATTAAATAATTTAAAGCTCAAAATCTTGTTCCAGAAGTGGAAATACACAAAAACTCAAATTTAAAAAGTTCAGGTTCTCCCAAAAATAAAAACAATGTATGGTTTTCATAGGTAAACAAAAATCCCCCCAAGGAAACGCCCCTAAAATGAGAGAGCACATATAAATAAGCCTCCAAGGCCACAACGGTTAATTTCCATGGTCTTTGGCACAACGGTTAATTTCCATGGTCTTTGGCGCAACAATATTATTCAGAAATATACATGTATGGGACCTGTTATCCAAACAGAGAGAGATTTTAGATAAGTAAAGGGTTTAAAAAGAACTGTAGATATTTTAGATAAGTAAAAAAAAAAAGGCGACAATCTCCCCGAATTTCCCTCCCTGTCTGCCGCTAGTATAAGTGATAAAGCGCCAGCGCCTGTACACACGCTGCGCGGCGATTTCCGGGAATCGCCCGAAGATACTTCGTGAGGAAACTTCGGGTGATTCCGGAAATCGCCGTGCGGCGTGTGCACAGGCGCTGGCACTTTATCACTTATACTAGCGGCAGACAGGGAGAAGGAAATTCGGGGAGATTGTCGCCTGCTAAAAACGCCAGACGACAGAATCTCCCCGAATCTCCCTGTCTGTCCCCAGCCTTAACAAAAACAGGAGAGATTTTGGGAGACCTTGAGGATGATAATTAAGATACCATGAAAAGCATAATATAACATGTTGAGAGTGTTGCTCCATTTAATAATGGTATCAGTATGGTTTTAACAGATTCAGAAAACACAAATGGGCTAAATCAGTTCTTTTCTTTAGTGTATAGAAGAGGAGTCTGAGTTCCCAGGGTCACTTCATAGCTGCACTAATGACTCAGCTCAATCTAGTCAGTGGCTGACTCAGGATATGATTCATAAAGCTTTAATAAAAATGAATGTAAATAATGTTCCAGGGCCTGATGGCATAAACCCCAGGTTCTAATGCTGGCCACAGACGCAAAGATCAGATCGTTTGAATCATCGAACGATCAGACTTCCCCACCTCCCAACCTGCCACTAACCTTCAGATCAAATAAAGTAGTAAAAGCACAGATCAGCCGACGTTCTGCCCCTGACAGGGATCGTACAAAAGTTGTACGATTAAAAACCTAGTGACGGTCTCTCACTGAAAATCGTACGATCTGCAATAGACGCAAAGATATGATCACCAGCCGACAGAAATTTTCTAACCTGGCCAATCGACCAAACGACCGATCAGCATGGCACGACAAATGCCAGAACACTCTACACATGATCCGAAATTCATACGAATCGAGGATTCGTACGATCGGATGGTTGCATCTACGTATAGTGAGCTTAGTTCAGTGTCCGTTCAGCCCCTATTTCTGATTATCTCAGATTCATCTGGTATGGTACCTATGGTGATGTCATTCCAAAAAGGTATTACGATCTCAGCCTGGCAATTATAGGCCAGTAAGTTTGACATCTGTGGCAGGCAAATTATTAGAAGGCTTGTTAAGGGATCATATTCAAAATTTTGTCCTAGTGAACGGCATTATGAGCAGCAATCAGCATGGCTTTATGAAGGATAGGCCATGTCAAATTTGATTGCTTTTTATGAAGAGGTAGGTAAGATGCTGGACAGTGGGGGGGGGCAGTAGATGTGATCTATTTGGGTTTTGCCAAAGTGTTTGATCCTGTGTCCCACAAACGACTGCTTTCTAAACTAAGATCTGTTGGGCTTAATGTAGTCGTTTACACATGGATAGGAAACTGGCTACAGGATCAGATTCAGGATTTTTTTGTTAATGGTACATTCTCTGCTTGGAGTAAGGTTCTTAGTGGGGTCCCTCAGGGCTCGGTATTGGGTCCACTTTTATTTAACCTGTTCATTAATGACTTTGGGGAGGGTGTTGTAAGTAATGTATCTGTGTTTGCAGTTGACACAAAACTATCCAGCCCAATTAATTCCATCCAGGATGTGGCATCCTTGCAACAGGATCTACTGGCAATCTGGGCAGCTAAATGGCAAATGAGATTCAGTGTTATTAAATGTAAAGTCATGCAAATGGGATGTAAAAATATCCAAGCCACTTATACCCTTAATGGACCTGCACTAGGCTAATTCATTTTGGAAAAAGACCTTGGAGTCCTTGTAGATTATAAACTTGACCTTAACAAGCAATGCCAATCAGCAGCATCAAAAAGGTCTTGAGATGTATTAAAAGGGGCATTGATTCATGGCAGGAAGGGGTTAGGCCCCATCTAGAGTATGCCATACAGTTATGGTCTCAATCACTCAAACAGGACGTTATTGTATTAGAGAGGGTACAGAGAAGGGCAACTAAGCTGGTAAAAGGTATGGAAAATCTTAGCTATGAGGAAAGACTGGCAAAATTGGGGAGAAGAGGCACTTAAGGGGGGAAATAATAACTACAGTATGTACAAATACAAAAGGGGGGTTCATGTAATAATCTCTCATGCTTTATTCACCAGTAGGTCTTTCCAGCTGAAACAAGGTCATCCATTCCGATTAGAAGAAAAGAGGTTCTAAATACTCGAAGGGGTTTTTTACATTGAGAGCTGTGAAGATGTGGAATACTCTCCCTTAATCAGTAGTACTGGCTGATACATTAGATAGCTTTAAGAAGGGGTTGGATGTTTTTTTAGCAAGTGATTGAATACAGGGTTATGGAAGATAGCTCATAGTACAAGTTGATCCAGGGACTAGTCCGATTGTCATTTTGGAGTCAGGAAGGAATTTTTTCCCCCTCTGGGGCAAATTGGAGCGTATTCAGATGTTTTTTTTTTTGCCTTCCTCTGGATAAACTAGCAGTTAGGCAGGTTAAAAAAAGTTAAAAGGTTGAACTTGATGGACGTGTGTCATTTTTCAAACTAACTTACTATGTTATTAAAACAAACCCCCCTCTCTTGACACAGTATGAATACAGATGCAGCCACTTGGATTGGTGAGTTAAATGCGTTGTGACTCCTAGTTAATTTAAGAAACTGTGTTATCTAAAGTCATCTTAACTCATTTAATGCATTTAACCTTTTCATTAGCATACCAAAGCACCATTGTTTTCAATGGTGAACTCTTTAATTGGATGGGATGCTGTGACACAATATTCTGTGCTAAGTGCGTTAAATGGGATGTCTGAGTTATTCTGTGTCAAAAGCACAATCCAAAGTGGCTTCATCTGTATATACTAATAATGCAGTTAGTAATTCAGCCATAGTTCTGAGAATAACTGAAAACCACAAATCTCCTATTAACTGACCCTCCATGTTTATTTAGAAGAGCAACTACAGGTGAACAAAGTCTGACAGTATTACATACGATTTTTAAGTCCATTTAGTAGCAAAAAAATTAAGTAATTACAAAAAAATAAAACTCTTTACCTAAAATTGTGAATATGGGAAATGGCCCTTCTGTAATTCACAGCTGTGGCACAGTATTATAAGTTTCTCAACTGAGGTTCTAACTGACTGTACATCTTTCAACCATTTTATCCTAATCAAGAACATCTGGTTTCAAATAAGGTACAGGTGCATGTAGTTATGGCAAGAGGATAAAACAATAGGAATAAAATTCCTTGGGTAAAATGAGCCAGTAAGGTGTGGATGTCAGACATCAGGAAAGAATAATGAAGATAGAAAGAAAGAAACTCAAAATTTGGACATATTATGGATCAAATGGGATTTATCAAAGCTGTCGTTAGATGTATATGACTTTTTATTATGGTTTAAAGAGGGAATATTAATTAATTAATATGAATGAAAATGTGGGTTTCAAGTTGGGCACATAGGGACTGGTGGCAGTGCCTTCATTAATTTTCTGCTTTATAGAACAGTAATTAGTCTCCTGGGAATTTTCAGAGTGGGTGAACGTATAAGCCTCTTCATTAGCGTTTCATACAGAACCATGTGTATCAGTGAGGTATATAATTTCCCCATCACCTGAACATGCTTTGATAATGGGACCCTGCAGTGCAGTTATTTCAGAGGGCAACTAAGTCAACAATTTTAGTGCGTTTTTGTCTGGTAATCTTTTATTTACAATACAGAATGCATCGGCTTCAAAATGAAACATAATATGTGAAAATGTATTCCTTTGTATTTCACAGCGCTGTTTTATAAAGGGGCTTTACATCAATCTGTTCAATAAGTGAAACCATAGTCACTGACTGACGATAACAATTTGTCACTCTACATTAGAAATTACACTGGAGGATGGTAAATAAGTTCTATGATTCTATAATGTTTTGTACATTAACTCGCTGCTTTATCTGAAACCTTCTTAGATTTATAGGAGGGATCAGAGCATTCATTTCCCCCAATGTTCTAGTGATCATCATTATATTAACTGAATGGGATTGGATTGTAAGTGTTATGACCTTACTGAAAGAGCCACCTGGTTTCATCTGGAAATGATCAGGTTAAGTCAAGTGATATCCAGCTTTTTTTACCATTATCCACAACAATCATCAGTTGGCCATAGATGCAAAGATACTATGGTACGAAATGAAGGTTTGTATGATTTTCAGACCGTGTGTAGTGTGGCCTGACAGTTTTCTTACCATGGCGATTGTTCAGTCGATCTGACAGGTTAAAATTTTTATATTGAATATATATAAATATATATAAACCTGATGTTCTCCACTGTATTTTAAGATTTCTGCATGTGTTGACTGTCTGATGGTATAAAAAGGACGTTTGTTAGTGGCATAGGCTATAATCTATAATGCAAACCACAGTTTTTTAATGAAACAACAACAAAAATTTATAAAAATAAAAACAAAAGATAGGCTGTCTCCATGTAATATTTTGTAGAGTTGCCAACTGCAGCAATAAAAGCTCTAATAATGATGTAACAGCTTTGAACACTGTTCAATAGACTATTCTTCCAGGCAGCTTTGCTCCAGGTTATTCAGGTTATTTGGAAGGCACTTCAGTTTTGGTAACTTGCCACAGTTGGCTTAAAAGATCAGGGTGCTGACTATTCCATTGCAGATCATTCACCTGATTGGTGTAGAACCCTTCAAGTGTTACTTGTATTTCAGATCATTGTCCTGCTGAGCGATGAACATTCTTCCATCCTCCAGACTATAGCAAGCTTAAACTGGTTCTCTTGCATATTTCTCTTGTACATTACACTATCCAATACACTGTCCATTCTTCTTTTATTTTGTTTAACAAGTTTAGTCCCTGCTAATGGGTCCCAAACACTAATTTTGTGTTTCAGTGCATGGAAAAAGAAAAACACTGTATTTAAATTGAATGGTTGCTAAAACCAAGAATTGAAAGTAGCCTGCATTAAAATATGAATGCAGTCCACACAACTCTTGGAATTCCTTGGCATATGATCAAATGTACTAGATACCAAAAGCAGTACAAGTGCATATATGACATCTAAATCTAAATGGTCTTGTTCAGACAATAAATATGAACAAGCTAATGTACTGTTTCAGATGTGACAAATCTAGTAAACACTAGTTTTCTAGAGATCTGTTACATTCATGCACCTGATATTACTGTTAAAGGAACAGTTCACCACAATGTACATAGATTATACAGGTATGGGATCCATTATCCAGAAAGCTCCAAATTAAAGGAAGCCATCTCCCATAGACACAGTTTTATTCATATAATTACATTTTTTTAAAATTATTTCCTTTTTATTGGTAATAAGAAAACAGTAACTTGTACTCCAAACTAAGATATAATTCAGTCTACTGGGTTTTTTTAATATGTGATTTTCTAGTAGACTAAAGGTATGAATATCCAAATCATGGAAAGATCCCTTATTGGGCAAACCCCAGGTCATAAGCACTCTGGTCCCATACCTGTATATGAATCACCAATATATGGTGAGTGAATTGGATGCGCCAGATTTTATTAAGAGAGGTGCCAAGCTAAGGGTTCTGGACGAGCAAAGGGGCACGAACGTAAGGCAAAGTCTTTTGGGCAGAAGGTCACAGTACAAAGTGAAGACAGATAGCGTAGTCAAATCAGGCCGGGTCGGTGCAGGCAGAGTACAAGCAGAGATCAATCAGAAGGGATATGGATACAGAAGTGCCGGTTACCAGGCAGGGTCAGGATTTCAGAAGTCAGGAAAACAGGCAGGGGTCACAACAGATAATCAGATATCAGATAACAAGGAGGAAACCTATAACGGGCAATGAAAAAATACAAAATGTCTCATTAAGTAACTTTAAATTTCAGGACATTGCGCACTGACGTCATCACGCCAGTGTGAATGAGCCTACAACTAAAACGTGCACCGTGCATGCCCTAGGTTAACATCGCACAGAAGGAAGAGGCGTGCCGTGTCGGGGGTCCCCGCCGCACCACTAGGGTGAGCTATTACAGTTAGTTTTTACTTAACCACCAACCAAGGCCCTTAGGAATTCAAAGAGTGAGATTTGCTCAAAATAAGGGAATGCTGGTTTTGTTATTACAAAATAAATCAAGTATATTTACAGTATATGTTGCAGTAATATAAAAACAAGGAGAGCAGTATTTTATTACATTGAGGTACTTTACACAGAGACAGCTCACACAAATGCTTATTTTATTGACTGGCCCAAAGGTGTAGAGCAATGAATAGACCTTTCAGCTCCTTCTCTCTGGAGTACATTAATCCCTTAAAATGACATGCAATAGTGAATTTTGGAATTAAGGCTTCTCTGCAGCAGTGAAATAATGGACCATGACTTCCAGTATCTGTAGCAACTATGGGAGGTGCACAGGGCAGCTATAGATGCAAATAAATTAAAATCAAAATTAAAATGTTTAAATCTCCAAAAAAACAAGTTTTTTCACTATAAAACTTACAATTTTTTATAGGGAAAAAACTAAAAAAAATTTCCACTATAAAACTTACAATTTTTATAGGGAAAAAACTAAATTTCTTTCAAGATTTATTATACCCCAATGCAGCAAAAAGCCAGAATCTGAAAATCTCCCATCTCAAACTTGTTGGAGTCATGTGGGAGATGTCCGTATTTCAATTTGAAGATATTGTAGTTTGCGCTGGTCCGATTATCTGAAAAACGTTGGGGTTTCAGGTAATTACCCCAAAAATCGAACAATGGAGAAGAAAAGTCAGAGAAAATCGTATGATTCGAGGTTTTGCTTGATTTTATTGAGTTTTTTCCAGATCTGATTTATTTGAGTTATTTTTAGGGATGCACCGAATCCAGAATTCGGTTCGGGATTCGGCCAGGATTCGGCCTTTTTTAGCAGGATTCGGATTCGACTGTGACTTTTGGTCACAAAACAAGGAAGTAAAAAAGCCTATCCCCTTCCAACTCCTAATTTGCATATGCAAATATAAATCAAATTAAGATTCGGATTCGGTTTGGTATTCGGCTTTCGGGAAGTATTCGAGGGTTCGGCCGAATCCAAAATAGTGGATTCGGTGCATCCCTAGTTATTTTATAAATAAATAAGGCAAAATCTGGCATGAGAGTTTGTTTGAGCTTTTTTATTTTAATTATGAGTTAAATTAAGATTTTAGTAAATAACACCTGACGTTTTTGTGGTCTGTGCTAGGTTTAGTCCGAAAATCCAATTTTGGGGTTTTTGGGCAAAAATTCAAGCGATCTGGTTTTTCGCTTGATCGAATTTTTCAGCAATCTGATAAAATCAAGTCTTTTTATTCAGAAATAAGCTAAGATCAGGGATTGAAGTTTGGTAGTGGTTTGTTTTAATAAAATATGAGATACATTTATTTTTATGTATTAAATAACCCCCCTTAATGAATAGCATTTTTCGTGGAATGATTGTGGCCATTTTGCGCAACAGCAACTGGGTTTTAAACTTGTTATTTTATTGCACATGCGGTTTTTCACATTTGTCCAGGGTATTGCTTTAACATCTGCCAGAACAGATTCATGTATGATATAATATTTACAAAAACAGGGCAAAACAATCATCAGTTTGAAGGCATAGGTCATCACAGTTAAAGAGCTGCTAATCCTCTCGGCTGGTATCTATAACACACCATTTTTAGCTGTACTGATTTTTAGTTTAATTCTACAAATACACATATACGTAAGCCAGCCCTCTTTGTTCATGTTGGTAAATAGAGTAGATTTGATGTTTCCTATTTAAGAGAGTAATGTTAATGTTATAATCAACTAAGTTCCCTACTTCGGGGGTAGTGCTTAATCCAGCTCAGGGGACACAGTATAAATCCCTTTGGAGAAGCATGAAGAGCACAACACTATGTGATGTCCTAGTGCCAGCTGTCTCTCTGCTCCTCTAATGGATCGAAGATAAATGAGCCTTGAAGTGTCAGTGAGACTTGCCTGCAGCGTAAGGAATATATCTATGCAAATGAGCAAAAGCAAGGACGTTAGTTATATTTATAGATTCACCGATTAGGATCTGCTAAGGAAACTAATTCCAAATGCCACTGCATGCTCACCATATTTAGGGCTGGAAATCATATATATATATATATATATATATATATATATATATGTGTATATATATATATATATATATATATATATATAAAGCACTCCTAGGACTTGAATAGAGAAAACAAAAATTGTATTTATTTCAACGTGGGCAAGTGATGATGCCGAAACAATGAAATAAACAAATTTTTGTATTCACTTTTCAAGTCCTAGGAGTGTGTTTTTTGTGCACCAGTTTGGACTGGATATATATATATATATATATATATACTGTATATATATATATATATATATATATATATATAATTTCAATCTCCAGTATGGTTTAATTAGCTGACACTATTTTAATACTTTAATGCAGACTATATAATAAATGAAAGGCAAGGGAGGGTGCTTTGCTGTATTGCTGAGGAACTATAACACATTATTCTTCCTGCTAACTTACAATCAAGAGAGTTGAGATTAATGACTGGCTGAAGTAACACAGCTATTTTTAATAACCTGGAGAGATTCCATCCACCTGCATCAATTTATGATCATAACAGACTGACTTGATCGCTTAGAAATCGGTTTAGATCACGCACAGCCTTAGGAAGATGTCATTTTGACAGCTATATTACATTGCTAAATCAAATTGACTTAAGGGAGAATGCAAATGTGTACTTAAGGGCTGTATATTTCTGCTAATGTTAAATTGCCAGTTAATATTATGGAAGCAGCATATTGGAAGACTCTCAGAATAAGTATTTAAAATTAGTGAGAGCTGCTTTTTATCAGGGTGTATGGCAAGGTCTACAAAAGGCATGTCTATATTTTAAAACGAATGCTTATATGATACAGTATATTATTTCTGCTGAATTGTGCTTTGTATGGAAGACAAACAATGTTGGTATAGGTTTATAGCATCCCCTGTGCAATGCTAGTTGAGTTAAAGGGGTGGTTCACCTTCAACTTAACTTTTAGTAAGTTATAGAATGGCTATGACTATGAAGATTCTCATCCAGGTCATGGTATACAGTATCTAACACAAGAAACTCAAAACAACTGGACTTGCTGAGAAGTTTTAATGAAGACATTTCACTGCTCATCCAAGCAGCTTCTTCAGTTCAACTGACTGGTGTAGGGGAGTTCTCGTAATATAAACTCTTCCAACAATCCAATCACAACAGCACATTGTAACTCTTCAGAGAGGTGACATCTGAAATTCACAGAGGTGTTGATTCTGTGTAGTTACTATGATAGGATTGCCAATGTGTCATGTAACTCCTAGAAACAGGTGTTATTTGTGAGAGTTGCACGAATGGATGTGTGAAGTTTCTGAAACTGCCAGGGCACAGATGTTAGAACAGCAGTGCATGTAGCAGACAGGTGGTTTCTGAGGTCCCGCCTTCGACCCCACCTGTCTGCTACATATAACACCTGTATCTAGGAGTTGCATGACACATTGGTAATTCTATCATAGTGACTACACAGAATTAACGTCTCTATGAATTTCAGATGTCACCTCTCTGAAGAGTTACAATGTTCCGTTGTGATTGGATTGTTGGAAGAGTCTATATGCCGAGAACTTGTTGAACTGAAGAAGCTGCTCGGATGAGCATTGAAACGTCTTCATTAAAATTTCTCAGCAAGTCCAGTTGTTTTGAGTTACTTGTGTTAGATATACCATGACCTGGATGAATGAGAATCTTCATAGTCCTAGCCATTCTATAACATACTAAAAGTTAACTTGAAGGTGAACCACCCCTTTAACTCGAATAGCATTGCACAGGGATGCTATAAACCTATCCCAACATTGTTTGTCTTCCATACAAAGCACAATAGAATAACTAATAACACTAAATGTTTCATTTGGAATTCATTTTTTCTTTTTTATAGATTTTGAATTATGTGCATTCTTCTTTTCAGTTTTCAAATGGGGGGTCACTGAATTAAAACAAATGCTCTGTAAGGCTACACATTTACTGATATTACTACTTTCTACTACTCTTATTCAAATCAATGCATTGTAGATAGGACAATTTCAACCCTAACAACTAGACTGCTGAAATAGCAAACTGGAGAGCTGCTGAAAAAAAGCTAAATAATTGAAAAACCACAAACAATAATAAAAAAAAAAAGAAAACCAACTGCAAATTAGCACACTCCACACCATGCTAAAAGTTAATTTAAAGTTGAACAATCCTATTAACACAGGGGTTGTCCCTGCTAATGCCAGTCAGGTATGCCCCATAACTGCTGATTTCCAGTAAACAATGCTGTTGTAGACTGTGTTTATGTCCCACAATGAGAATATATAGGTTCTCACATACATTGAATTGTAACTGGTCCTATTTATAAAAATTCGGATTTGTTTTGGGTTTTTTTTCTACTTCAAATAAACCCACAATTAAAAAAAAAACACATGAATACTACCTTATTGATTAAAAATTTTAAATATAAAAATAAATTTTGTAAAAAACCTTGAATACCTTAAATTTGTATTTTACAGATAACATGTATTCACATTATTATATTATGAACATTATTCACATTTTTTTTTTTCAATCATTCCAAGAAGTACTTGGAAAATTGTTGCTAGAAGACTAACCAAAAAGCATTATATTATATAAGGTGCTAGCTCCAACACACAGAGAAAAATAATAGTCACACTTGGTTTACTTCTCTCTGCATTCTGAGCTGTTCTAAATGTCAATAAAGAGAGAAGTCAACCTGTTCTGAAACTGCTTCTGTAGGTGACAGTTATGCCTCCTAACTGTTTACCTTTAAATCTTTTAGGTGATTTGCCAGAATCATTATCATTGCAGGATTCTGAAGCAGACTCTAGCTTGTTTTAGAAAGCACACCACTGAATCAAATTCTTAGTTCTTCAATGCATCTGTAAAGGTTTTCATTTTTCTTTTTTTGTGCAGTAAACATAAGAAAATACCATTATTTTCAGGAAAGAAATACATGTCTGAAAATTGTCCTTTGTATAACAATGACATGTCCTATTTAGCAGAGCTAGAAAATAAGACAGCAGAATTAATTTTAATGCTTTGCTACATGGTGCACACATTCAAGTTGCCACAATAAATGCATTATCTGCATTTCGTGCTGAATTACAGCAAAGAAAACCACATTTTAAAGCTTTAGTGTATAATACACTGCACACAAACTAGAACGGATCCTTTCTGATATATTTATGGTAAGATTAATACAATGCCAGATGTAACTCATTTCCCAAGGACCACTTGCTGATGCCCAAAATTTTAGTCCACTGACAGAAAGCAGACTGGAAATCATGTTTATTTATGAATGACAAAAATGTCCAATACCTCCCAGCAACCCACAGAACAGGGAACAGTTTTACAGCTTAGAATTTGACTGTCAATTATTATAGGGCTCATTTACAAGCTGCAACTGCAGTTAGTCATATAAATATGGTCACTGTCACTGTTTGAATTGATGCCAGTGTCTAATGCCTGCTCCCTGTGCTTTATGATGCATTTGCATGCAATTCAGATTGAGACACCAGTGCAATATATTGCATTTGTGAGCAATGAATAAGAAACATAGGGGTGATTCAAAACAGACAAATGCGGTGTATGGTATATAACATTGGTCACAACAATAAGCATGGTTTCTGAAATATGATTTGGCATCTTATATTTATATATAAATATAACATGGGGATATTTCAGCACAGAGAACATTTTAAGCTCATCTAATCAAGGGGGTAGAAACCCAAATGATAAAACAATTGTAAGGGGTGAAAAAGGGATGTCAATCTAATGTTGGGGGATTGTTACATTTATGTTGGGGTAATTTCTAGTTTTGCATTTTTCTAGTATTACATTTTGTTTGTGGATACCAAAGTCTCATTTCATAAGTTAATTCATAAGTTGCCATGTTTATTGCCTCCTGAACTGTTCAGTTTCTGTTTAAGGCCATATAACTTCCTACTGTCTTTAGTGTTATACCAGTTTTTTTGTTTCCTTACTTGAAGCTTGACAGATGTGAACAATTATCTCACTGAGATGTATTAGTGATTGACTGATTTGTGTGCCTTGATGAACATTGTGAAAGTAACATAATTTATTACATTGTTGCAGCATAATGCGTGTCCTTTAATTTTTGCTATGCATGTGTATGAGATTTGTGTATGTGTTCTGAGAAATGTCTGTTGGTATATGGTTGTTTGATGGGGTCAACTGCAAGGAAAAGCAGGCTCATGTTCTCTAATGTTGGGGTACTGTTAATGGCCATTAGATGGAGGGTATAACCAAGGGGTTATGTAGAAAGTTAATAAGGGTAATTACAGTATAGGGGCCTCTAGAGGGAGCTAATAGGTAGAAATAGTGTAATAGAGCTGAGAAAAGCCCTGAGGGGGTGAAGACTAGCGTAGGGTGGGGTATAAATAGGGAAAGTTCAGGTGAAAAATCGAAAGATGTGTTATGGGAAGACTTGACAGGCAAGAAGTCATTTGACCAGAAGAAGCAAAGCAGGAAGAGGTATAAAATTAGCTAGTGAATGGCCTATCTTGTATAAAATCTTTGTATATCTCACACTATAGTAGTGTGAGCTGAGAAAGGATAGTTAGAAAGGGCAGCTTTTAGTCATACCAAGGAGAAAGTGGGTATAGAGATCCAGCAGATACCCTGCCAGTCAGAGTTGGAGTGGATGGTTAGAGCAGGCAGAAACTGGTGAAAGGTGTTGGACTCCCACTGGAAAGAACCTGACAAGGCTGGTGTTTGGCCTACGGTAAGTCCTGTAAATGGAGGAGTGTTGAATGGACCCCTACGGAAACACTGGAGGCTTATGGTGAGAGTTGGAAGGGACATTGGAGAGACCAGAATGTATACTTGCCTGTGTGGAAGAAATCCAACTGACTGTGTAATTAGTCTGGATATTGTGAATTGTGAGTAAATGCCCTGTTGAAAGTAACAAGTTTTCCTGTTTGAAGAATTTGTGCTGGTGAAGTGTGAACCCTGTTGAAGAAGAAAATAATACATTTTTGTATCTTTACAACTCTCAGTATCTTTGTTCCTTCTCGTGTGGGTAATTAACAGAAGTGCTGCCTACACACTTTCTCCAAGTGCTTAATTTGTTGTTTTTGGGTTGTTGTTTTTTTTACTGCTACTTTTAGAAAATGACATAACAGGAGTGAGTTGACTATGTAGGTGGGATCTCTACATAAAAGCCACTAAGTCACCTACAGTACTGGGGCCAGATGGTGAGGCATTTCTCGAACAGCATTAATTCTCATGGAAATGGAATGGCAAACGCTTAATGGCTAACTCTACAATCTTTTATTAAAAATGAAATACATCATGAATTCATTTTAAAATATTCTAGTAATAGCTCATCCCACTTAAAGGGTCACTCTGTCCTCACATTTACTAGATTAATATTCCAGGCAAATACCTATACCGACATAGATTTCTAGTATCTCTTTATGCGGCACTTGAAAAATCATGAAGAGCTCAAATTCATTGAAGAATGTTTATAAGCTTACCACTTTAAACGGTCCAGGTACTCATGTCCCAGACCTCCAGCAATAGGAAGTAAACCACTGGTAGATATAGCTACAGGCAGCCAGCAATACAGAAATTCCGAATGTAGAATCCAGGAGCCTGTAGTTTAGATGATTTTTATTTTACAGTACGATTAAAAACAGTTGCCTTACACGTTGTGTGTGACAGAAGGACTCTTACTTAATCATACAGTAGGCTAACTTTCCTTCAACAATCTTAGAGTATTTAAAGAGTTTTTAAAGGAAAAGGAAAGAATAATACATTATGTAACTTCTATTTATGTTGTTTCTCCTTCAGGTGATGGAGTTTGTATGTTTAAGAGTTTGATTAACAAGGATACAGAATATTGCCGTGTGGGGAAGCAATCAGTCCTAATTACCATTGGTTTCAATAGTGCATTGTTGCATTTCAAGACACATAGTGGTGAGTATTAAATGTACTGTTATTTGTCTGTGTGCATGCTGTGCTACAGAGAAAAACAACCAATCTCATTCTGGTCTCCATTATCTATAATTAATAATCCCTTTTATAAATAGTTTTTTATCAAGCCTTAATAACTGCAGTAGTTTGGTTAACAGGTTAATATTACTACCTGTAGGCAAATCAGTTAGTTTATGTCTACAGTACATTCTAATTGGGTATATTTTGTAAAATGTTTTGTAGCCCTTTCGGCTATTGCCAAGTATATAATAAACAGTACATTAGGAGAAAATATAGATTGCTGACGATACTGTGTTGAAATGTCTATATACTGTAGATTTTACCATAAGTAACAAACATTTGCACCTGTAAGTTTTTGTTGGTTTACAACAAAAAATGCATTGGGGAGAAAAGCAGTTTAGTAAAGTTTGAATAAGTAAAAGCTGGTGAGGTTGTTCAGTGGTCAGTGAGAATATTCTCTAACTTTACTTATTTTGCCAGTTTAGGAAAACAATGTGTTTTTTTTTTCTGTACGAGTTCACAAAAAAACCTGTGAATATTCAGTCGCTTTTTTTCTTAAATAAGGTAGCCCTTGAGGAATAAAAAGAACAGTTAGCATTTTGTCCTTTTTTCACACTTTTTTCACAAACCCAGCTTTTAATAAACAGGCTTCTAATGGTCCCAAAGACACATATTTTACCTATATTCCATTTCCAAATTACACTTTAAAACATAAAAATAAACTGTGCAGAAATCAACCAAATTAAGCTCACTCTGATATCTAGGTCTATATTTTTATTTCCAGTTGCCGCTACTAACCTTAGAATATTTCTGAAAATAAACAGGTAGTTTTCTATGATGAAAGACAGGTACATTATTCCCATACAAAGAAAAATCAGTGCATTATGTATTATACTATTAAGTGAGTGTCACTTCCTTTTCAGAGTACAGTTCTTTTCACAATGCATTGAAGGGGTATAGGAATCACACAAAGGAACACAGCATGTTCTCTCAATGCACAGAAGAATCGTCAGCTGCACAATACTTTCAGGTATACTTTGCACTTTATTAGAAGCATAAAACGATTCTATAAAATTCAGGCTACAGTTCAGAGTACTGTTACATATCAGATTTAAAAGATCTTTTTGAGTGTACACAATTGTTCAACTTTAGGCACGCAGTTTAATCATTTGAATGACAGTAGGCTTTACAGTTAAATATTTTGCACATTTACTAAGGGTCGAGCTGAAAATTCGATTAAAAAATTTTCAAATTAAAAAAAATTCAAATTTCAAAGTAATTTTTGGGTACTTCGACTATCGAATAGCCCAAAATTCAATGCGAATTGAAAAAATTTGGATATTCAAATTTCTGCCGAATTGCTATCTAAGCCTATGGGGGACCTCCTGGAACTTTCAAGAAGTGTTTTTAAAGTTTTTTGGAATTTGAAGGATTTTGGCCAAAATCGATCAACTAGGAACGATGCATTCAAAAATTTTTTATGCCAAATGGTCAAATTTTTTTAAATTCAACCCTTAGTAAATCTGCTCCTAAGTGTGGTTACTATTAGCAACTAACTAATGTCCAGCTCACAAATTGTGCACTGCTGAAAGCCTGTTATAAGTATAAATCCAGACATGAACCCTGTGCACAAAAACCTAGAGCATGCCATGTCAAATTGACAATTACATTGAACTGAAGCCTGATACTAAGTGCAAATCCAAACAGCCCCAATCTGCCATCACACCAGAACCTTTCCTGCTCTGCCAAATGCTGAAGGCCTGCACATTATAAATAGTTAATCTAGCTCTAATCTTCCAGCACGCCATGTAATGTTCAAACCTATTGTCTTTGTACCACAGAAAATCACAATTATCATTTTGTGCCACAAATCTCACCTAATACCTTTATTCTTTATCATAGCACAGCTCACAGGCTCTCTGGAGTTTCTTTTTATTAGGTGTAGTAGGAATGCTTTCCTACCATTCTGGCAACATTATCATTACAATGCATCGCTTGTACAAGGCAGGGAACAGCTGGCATCTGTAATATGGCAAAAGGAAGCCTGGTAATGCTGCCCTGTGAATAATTGTCCGAATCATATAAATTTCTGTTTATTTTGTACCAATACATTGTAATATTGTTGGTATACTATAGTGATAAGTAAGAACAGTTATTTTATTTACACCACCCAAATAAGTACCTTCATACAAATCTTCACTTCTGTGATCTACCATTCACCACTGCCCTGGGAAAGGCTTTTAGGTTATGATCACCTGTAATATAGCATGGGATGTCCTAAGATTTTAGGTCTCTAAATGAGGGGATACTTGTCTATAGATTATATATGTGTAAGAGTAAAACCTTTCCCCAGACCCTATATACCTTTGCCAAAGTCAGTGAGATCAAGGATCTAAATATCCAGTCTTGCTCAGTCTTTGGTTTGTAAATATTTTTCCCATGAAGGAGAAAGGCCCCCCTACATGTGATCACTGCATACATACATAACTGTAGATAACTGTTTAATGCATCATAATAATATTTATTGCACCATATTTTTTCTTTTTAACAGTTTTATGGCTGTTTATCTCAACAACAGAATATGCTACAGGATTATGTAAGGACCACAACATATCACAGAGCTATATTACAAAACCATGTTGATTTCAACAACAAGGTAAGAAGTTATTAGTTGTAGGCACAACAAGGATATCTTATTTGCTACCTGAGGACAAGTCTACAATGTGAACAGTTGGCTTTTTTTGTTTATTGAACATGAAACAAAATGGTATTTATTGCACATGAAAAAAAACTGTGAGGTTTGGAAAAATAATGTAATTTTTTATTTTTGTGGCAATGTGATGAAAGTTTGCAACAGGTCTAGAAAACCATATTAACTAACCAATAAGAAGCATTAATTGACCATCTGGTTGAAAGTAACATTTTACTGCATTATCCTTGGTTGACTCTCTTGAATAACTTGCCTTGACACGCTGATACCATGGCTACCCGAATATTTGAGAAATTATCATCCAAAAGAATATAACATAGTACAAGCAATTTAAGGTAGCAATTAAAAGTGAGACAACACAAACTATACAATGAAACAGAATAATGCAACTCAGAACCCTATCAAATCAATCCATTAAAGTGGTTTAAAAGTATTATCTATATAATTAATGTAAAATACATAGTGTGGCTGCAAAATAAATGCACCAATCTTTATTCCTCTGAAAGAAATACAGTTTACAAAGGCTATCAAAGGATTGTAACACATTCAGAATTAAATATGTAACCAAACAGCTTACCAAAGTCAGATTGTGTTTATACTGCTTCATTATTTTAGGTAACCCTGTGAACCCAGTGAAATATAAACCAACCACTGACATGGTAAAACACTATTAAAGAAGGATTAAAATGTTTCTGCCTAGTTGTGACTGAAGCACAACATAATCTAATATGTAAAATGTGAATAATATTTGTAAACGAAGCTTTAAATACACAAAGTTACCATTGCCTTATTATCTTTCCATGTCTTCCATTTGTTTTGTAATCTCTTTAAAGGGCAAGGAAAGGCAAAGAAAAAAAATGAAAAAGAAATACAGTATACCTCCATTATCCTTTAATTAAAAAATGTGTACCATTTTTATAAGAAACCTGACTGTATGCAGTGAAATTAGGAAAGAAATAAGAATTGTTAGACAGTCCCTAACTTCTGACTGGGAAACAATCATACTTATAAACAGCAGGGGGAGCCCCTGCCTTACTTACCAGCCATGCAGAACTCAAGCAGCTTTGTTTTTTGATCATTTATGACAATCCCTAAGCAGCACAGATCACACTGAGCATGTGCAGGGCCAGAGGCAGGCAAATATTTTTAACAAAGTTACAAGATGACAGCCCCCTATGACCAACTTTGAAAGCATAAATAATTTGTTTGATTAGGCTTGTGGTGCAGTAAGTTCATGTTTATGTTTAGTATACGAAATACAGCATTTCTAGCCTTATTCTATTTTACACTTTCCTTGCCCTTTAAGGCAGGATAACTGTGAACTTCTATTCTTGGAATTTAGTGCACTATTACCCATATTATGTTTTGCTGATGTCTGTTTAGGCACCACATGTCATATGCAGTGCCCTATAAATGTACCTCTATATACAAATGCATGATAAAGCTGATGATGGATAACTCGGAATCGGAAAAGAGGTCAGTTGTCTTTGGAAGTTATATTCTCTATGGGAGTAGAATATACCATATAGTAACTCACACAAAGCTTTAAACACTACGACAATGATTCGTAGGGAACATTACAGGGAGCTGCCATCATTATTACTCGCAGGACATTAATAAGATCATATAGCTTACAGACCACCAGCATTTTTAAAAAGTATCTGGAAATGATTGAAAACTGCTGTGCATAGTAAAGGGTAGGTGATACTTAAATAAACATTTAATTGGCGACTGAAAAAGGGAAGACTTTTTTAAACATCTTCCTAAATCCTCAAATAGTGTTTTGCATTAGTCTTTTTTTCTGCAATAAACTGTTTATAACTGTTTATAATTGCCGAAAGCCACAATAAATGGCAGATTTATTCAAATATGAATTAGCATTTTTTCTGTGATTCAAGAGAAATGCTGGAAAAATATAATGAAATCTATTTTTTCAAATCTGAGTTTTCCTACATCAAATTATCACGACAATCTTGAAATTTTTAAAAATCTTGATTTGTTTTAATAATGCATGAGATTTTCTTGGCAATCGGGTATTTTTGCAAATCTGCCAGCAGTTGAGAGAAAAATAACAACTATGTAAAAACTGTTTGTTCATTATTTTTTAAAACAAGTTTTGGAAGGAACACACATTACAAAATGAGTAAATCAAATTTTCAAGTTTTTTTTTTAATTTGAAAAAACTTTGAAACATCAGTGAAAACTTAGTTATTCAAAAATAAGATTTCAAAAACTTACCAAAAAGCCAAATTTCAAATATATTTTAAAAACGTTAATTGAAAAATTGCTAATACAACTCCCAGTAACTTGTTCACAAACTCACCAGATTTTAGATGCCAAACTTCCTGGTCCAGTAACCAACTACATTAAGTAAGCTACAAAAGTGAGGTTCAAACCACAATGTAACACTCTTGTCCACCACAAACAGTAACAACCAGGGTTCTCTTCGTTCCCCAAAAAATGTTCAAGACAAATTCCAATAAAGGAGTGTTGTTTACCGTACCTCAAAGAGAGGGGGAGACAAAAAAACAAAAATGCAAGTATAGTGTAGTATTTCAAAGTAAGTGAATTACACCCGGTGTGTTGATCAATTAAACCACTATCAGTGTGTTTTTTAAAATCCCATTAGTGATTTTCTATAAGTACATTGAACTAGAATGGAAAAAATATTCCAGTTGCTTCACCATCAAACAGTGTGTAAAATCTGAAAAATAGTGATTAAATATTATCCAAAGAAATTACCCACATGAATTAGGGTCTGTCTCTGATTATACTCACAGACGTTTTAAGTGATATGCAGCATTGAATTATATCTCAGTTTCCTCCGTTTGCACCTTAATCTGGATAAATGGCAATAAAAGCAGCATGTGCGGTAAAAGATATCTTAAAAGCTCGTACACAGCCCCGAGATTCCTTCCGCGAAAAGTTCCTCCCCGCAAATTAGTCACCTCCGTGTGGTTCCGTGCACTGTTCCGTATGCCAAAGAGACCACAAAGTCACTTCCGACGTGTTTCGCCGCTCACCGGCTTAATTATGGAAGGTGGAAACCGTGCAGGGACTCCAGCCAAAACTTTTATGTGATTTTAAAAGCAACCTTCTTGTAAGTGCAATATTTTCATTAAAACGCTTTTAAGATATCTTTTACCGCACATGCTGCTTTTATTGCCATTTATCCAGATTAAGGTGCAAACGGAGGAAACTGAGATATAATTCAATGCTGCATATCACTTAAAACGTCTGTGAGTATAATCAGAGACAGACCCTAATTCATGTGGGTAATTTCTTTGGATAATATTTAATCACTATTTTTCGGATTTTACACACTGTTTGATGGTGAAGCAACTGGAATATTTTTTCCATTCTAGTTCAATGTACTTATAGAAAATCACTAATGGGATTTTAAAAAACACACTGATAGTGGTTTAATTGATCAACACACCGGGTGTAATTCATTTACTTTGAAATACTACACTATACTTGCATTTTTGTTTTTTTGTCTCCCCCTCTCTTTGAGGTACGGTAAACAACGCTCCTTTATTGGAATTTGTCTTGAACATTAAGTAAGCTATTTTCTGGTAAATTACAGTTAGTATAAGAAAGAAACTGATTGGACATAGTGCATAAGAAGGAATGGAAATAAAGTATGTGGTGGTTTGACAAACAATGTAACAATGAAAGGCCAAGTGATTCCTGGATGCACAGGACACATGTACAAAGGACCAGTGGGAGCCCTGACCAAGTGTCATTTTAAATACATTTTAAATAAATAATCTTGTAAACTGCAGGCCCTAAAAATATCTATACTAAAAAATAGGTTTTTATTTTTTAAAAGCTTTTATTTTGTTACTGTGTTATCTTTGATAACACAGGAAATTGTAATCCTATTAGGAAAGATTCTTGAATCACAGCTATCATTCATGTGCACTTTAGGGGGGAAATTCAATAAAGCATGAAGCGTCTAATGCTAGCGCTAATTCGCCAGTGTGGCGTCAAATTGTAACTTCGCAAATTCACTAACACCGACTCTAGCACAACTTCGCACAATTACGCCAGGCGAAGTTGCGCACTGACGAAGGATCATAATTATGTAAATTCACTAAGATGACCATATTAATGAACGTTACCACTTAAGCTAGACTTCACTTCGCCAGGTCAGACCTGGCGAAGTTCAATACAATAGATAGGAGATTGAAAAAAAAATTGGAAATTTTTTCTAAGTCCCAAAAAAACGCTGGCGTGTTTTACCTTTCTAGAGTGATAGTCTGAAAAAGAAAGAAATTTTTTTGGGAGGTTACCCTCCTTCCCCCCACATTTCCTAACATATGGCAACTCAACTATATAGGGGGCACATGTAGGGCAATAGGACAACTTTATTTTTTTTATTAAAGGTTTCCTGGGCTTGTGTAGTGCAATGTAGTGGCTGTAACATATACTTCTATTATACTTTGAAATTCCCACCGTATGCAAATTAGGCATCGCTAGCGTAAATGCGCTTTGCCTGGCGAAATAACACTAGTGCAACTACGCTACCATTCGCTGACCATATCGTAACTTCACACTTTAGTGAATTTGCGTAGCACTGGCGGAAATTCACCTGGCGAAGTGTGGCGAACATTTGCGAAGGCAACGCTAGCGAATTTTCGCAGCTTAGTGAATTTCCCCCTAAATTATTTAATAATATTCTGGATTTTATATCATTCACATCTAAAGATTTATGTCTTCTTTTGCCTTTATCTTGTTTTATGAATTTTCAGTTTGGGCTTCCTATCTATTTCCTTACCAAAGGTTGTTCTGGATGTTGGCTGTGGTTCTGGAATCCTCTCATTTTTTGCTGTGCAAGCTGGTGCAAGGAAGGTTTATGCAGTGGAGGGAAGTGCGGTGGCAAAATATGCAGAGGTAGGAGCTTTTTTTTTTATCTATTCACATAGAAAATATACTGATATGAAGCTTTTAACACAGTTTTGTACCTTAGCCTCACTGACTTGTTAGTAGAAAGGATAAAAGCAAAATAATCAGGACAGTTATCCAAGAAGCATCTTCTCTAAAAGATCTTGAAATGAATGGTTTACAAAGGATGACTGCATAATAGAATAAATGAGTCACATGGCTGTCTTATAAAAATTGGTCCTGCTGCAGCACATCTGAAGCAATTTCCAAAAGAATCATTTAGTGTTTCTTTCCTCTTTCAACAGCATAAGTAAGTCATCTTTTATGTTATGCAGAGCAATCATCTACATCATTATATTTAATCTGCCAGGCATTCTGTATTCCAAGATAAAATGTTGTTATGTGCACACCAGCTCTGAATAAATTCAGTAATATCTACACATAGTTTAAGAATAAGAAAATTCTACTGTTTGTAAAAAACACAAAACTGCAGATGAAATAAAAGATACTGCTTTAACAAACAAAAGGTAAAGATATATATATTTTTTTTTTGAAGCTCAGTGTGCCTTCTTTCATTTTCCTATTTTGTTTACATTTTGGTGTGCTTTAAACCAACAGCATCCACCTCTACCTTTAGGCTTAGTGCCACTTGATAAAGAGCCGTGACATGCTTGAAACGTTGCTGTTACTGTTGCTATGATGAGAAAGCTTTTTAAATAAAGTTTGGAGTGCTGCTATTTCAGATTTCTACAAGTATTTTCAAGTTTGGAACTGGTTAAAAGTAGTGAGAAGTATGTGCTATCTGATTTTGTTTAGAATTAACTTGATTGAAGCAGAACATGCTTTGATAAATTCAGTTCATGATAGTCCTTTCTTCTGAAATATCTGAAATAACCATGCTTAACTACTGGGATACCATGAAAATTCATCAGCTTGAAATTGAATAAAGCTTCCCCTTAGGGTAAAAGGCTGGGCCATACCGGTTACAGTAGCATTGATGAAACATCAGTGAATAGATTATGTTCTACAGCAAAACCACATATGCCCAAAAGATTGTTTCCCAGAATGCATACTTCATTGACCTCCTCTCCCCTGGATGGGATGGCTTATGTACCCATTAATATTTTTTCACTTGTGTCTGGAGAACCCCTGTTCTATAAGTTTTTCTCCCACTCTGT
This sequence comes from Xenopus borealis, assembly GCA_024363595.1. Classification (NCBI taxonomy): domain Eukaryota; kingdom Metazoa; phylum Chordata; class Amphibia; order Anura; family Pipidae; genus Xenopus; species Xenopus borealis. The sequence goes on from CM044431.1 coordinate 138,473,618, forward strand.
TTTTTTTTTAGATGCTTGTTATTAGTAACAACCTTTCTGATAAAATCTCTGTTATATGTGGAAAAATTGAAGAAATAACTCTCCCTGAGTATGTAGATGTAATTATATCTGAGCCAATGGGATACATGCTATTTAATGAGCGAATGTTGGAGAGTTACCTGTACTCTAAGAAGTGGCTGAAACCGAAAGGTAAGCAGATACACATCAAGCACTGAACAATAACAGAAAACATTCCAGTGAGTTATTTTACAGAGACTGCTTTCAATACATTAGAAAAATATTGAAATGATTAATTAAATGAGGACATTCTTCACAATGAAGGGTACAAGAAGTATAGCCATTGCTGTTGCAAGTCAAGATTCAAAACCTTAGAAGATCTTTGTGACACAGCATAAATACAGGTTTTGGGTTTATTCTCCTTAATTTTTGGGACCTGGGGTTTTACAAATAAGGAATCTTTCCATAATTTGGATCACTATGCCTAAAAATCATTTCAACATGAGTTAATGTAACCCAAAAGAATTGGTCTGCCACCAATATGGATTAATTCAGTTTAGTAACCATCAAGTACAAGGTACTGATTTATTAAGACAGAAAAATAAAGACAGAGAAAAAGAAAATTAGAATGATTTGTGGACTCTATGGGAAATGGTCTTTCCATAATTCTGAGCTTTTGTTATAATGGGCTTCTGTATAAGACATTCCACACCTGTATTACAGAAATTTGTATGATTTTAAATGTATTTACAAGGGATGAAATAATATAAATTGTAATATCTGCTATAGTTCATGTGGCATATTGTTTTCCCACGCATGGTTTGTTAACCTTTTCAAAGCTTCTTCCTTGATTTATATTTAAATCTACAACACACATACTGTCAATGACTGTGGCTTAAGAAAATATTGGTACTTCTTATACATTTTATATATTGTACTTTTATTGTAAGAAATATGATGTCAAAACATTTGGTTTTCTTTTTGTCTTTCAGGCATGATGTTTCCTGCATTTAGTGATATCCACCTGGCTCCTTTTTCCGATGAACAGTTATACACAGAACATTATTCCAGAGCAAACTTCTGGTAATCATTTTTTTTTATTTCTTCATTGAAAATGAATTAAACTGAGCTTAAATATAACCTTACTAAGTACTGTATGTGTGGAAATAGAACTAGGACAAAACTAATGTTGCCATTGATGGGACATATTATGATAGGGCTAAAAAAATTAGTGGTAAACTAAGGGTTCAGGATTGGCCTGTTTCTTTCAGATTATTTGTCTGATTATTTTCAGATTACAAGAAGTAGACCTAGCATTGTCTGCTTATGTTGTGTTGTTGAGAAAACAAATAATTAAATAAAACCCTTAAAAAGAGAAATAGGCCTAGAAATCAAAGTAGCAATACTGTATGTTTATTTATTCTTTGGGCACCAGTAATTAATTATATGTTAATGGTACCTACTGTAGTAGAATCTACTGTGCAAAGTGCACATGCGTCTTTCTGTAAGTCAAAGAAAAAAATAATTTTCTGAAGATTATTAAGATTTTATTATCCTTACAATAAAAAATTCTGTCTTGTTCTCTTGAAAAAAATATTTTATTCTTTCTTTGCTGCTTAAAGTTTATTAATCAAGGGAAAAATCTGACTGTCATGTTGGTATTAGAATAACATATTTTACACCAGAATGTCTACATTTGATAATGTCTGACTGAGATTTTTTTTTAGTTTGCCTTTCTCTGAATAACATAAATCTAGTCTCTGAAAAGTTGAACTTTAAAAACAAATCCTGAGTGTTTTGTAGGGTCCAGTTAGCCCACCAGAGAACCATGTAGGCCCAGGCCCTAGTGCAGCCCGGAAAAAACTAATTCTCATCAACTATTTCCATAGTAGATCTATAAAAAAAAAACTATAATATTTAGGGGGTTATTTACTAAAATCGGAATTTTTCTAATTTTTAATTTAGCAAAACTCGACCAAACGCCCAACCAAGATTTATCAATAAAATGAAAAATTTGGAAAATGAAAAACTAAAGTGAAAACTCAAATTGTACGCATTATTCAGACTTTACTCCGGAATCCCTTGTTTTTTTCCGGTTATCGACCACAATATGTACAAATTGGGATAGGGACATCTGCCATTGACTTATATATGACCTTGACTAGTTTTTGGATTCTCGCTTTTTGCAGAATTGGGCTATAATAAATCTCAAAAATTGTGAGTTTGTTTTTCCACAAAAAGTGCCCCAAAAAGCCTGACCAGAAATAAATAGAGGTTTGGTATATAACCCCCATTAGTACTGCAAATAGTGGACTGGATGTCTTATTCTCTGGGAGGCCATGTGAAGCCAAGTTTGGCACTGTAGGTACAAGTATAGAATCTATTATTAAGAATGTCAGTAATTTGGGTCTCCCCTAAAAAACATTGAAGAATTAAATTAACCCAGTACGATTTCTTTGCCTCCAATATGGATTTATGCAGCTTAGTTAGGATTAAATACAAGATGTTTTATTTAGGGATGGTCCAAATCCAGGATTCAATTCGGGATTCAGCCAGGATTCGACCTTTTCAGCAGTAATTGGATTCTGGCAAATCCTTCTGCCCAGCCGAACTGAATCCGGGTGGGAGGGAAATAGCGTGACGTGTTTTCCCCTTCCCACCCCTAATTTGTATATGCAATTAAGGTTTTGCTTCAGTACTTGGCCAAATCTTTCGCAAAGGATTCAGGGGTTCGGCTGAATCCAAAATAATGGATTAGTGCATCCATAGTTTATTATAATCAAAAAAACTGTTTACTTAAAATACTCTATAGGAGGTGACTTTCCCTTAATTTAGAATTCTGGATATTGGGTTTCTGGATAAAAGATCCCATACCCATCTTTTTGTTGGTGAAATGCAATATAAATCCATGCTGGAATCTTTCCCTAATGTATGCAACTTGACATTTAATCCTTCTTTTGTCATGTTCTGTCTAGGTACCAGCAATGCTTTTATGGGGTCAATTTGGCAGGCTTGCGAAGTGCAGCAGTCGATGAATACTTCCGACAACCAATTATAGTATGTTTGCCCTTTTTGTGTAATATAGAATTATTAACTGAGCCTACTGCTTTCAGTTATAAGGATATTAGGAGTCACAAATTAATTTCAGGATTAAGAATGATTTTCAGTCACAAAATGAATACTAATATATTTACAATACACCAGAGTCATGCATAGCCTGTATATTATTTCCTGATTATCAGTGCATAGATATGATATGTAATGTGATATAATCAGTTATAATTAGTGCTTAGTGATGTTATTTGTGTTGCGTGATGCACTGAGATTTGTGCTTTATTAAAAAATAATGTATTACCATGGTAGAAATGGCTGATATTAGAAGTCTCCCTTGGAGTTCCATGCCCTGTATTAATGCAGTTGCCCTATGGTCACATGTCTTTATGTGATTGTGGAACAATTTGATGACTTCAGAGAATTCTCAAATTTTACAATAGTGTGTAAATTATTCCTTGATATCACAGTTATTAGGTAATATTCTTTACAATGAAACATGTTATAACATTAAGGGGCAGATTTACTATTGGTCGAATTTCTAATAGCAAAAAATTGAAATTTAACCATCAAATTTTTGGGGGGGGCCATTTTAAATCTAAATTTTTTTCAGGAAAGCTTGCAGGAGGTCCCCCATAAGCAACAATGGTAATTTGGCAGCTTTAAGGTGGCGAATAGTCGAATTTGAATTTTTTTTTAAGAGACAGTACTTTGAAATTGGAATTTTTTCAATTCAAAACGAATTTTGGTCTATTCGATAGTTAAGTAGCCCAAACTTACTTGGAAATTTGAATTTTAAAAATTGTAATTTTATTAAAAAATTCACTTCAGCCATTAGTAAATGTGCCCTTAAATGTATGACCATAATATTTGCTTAAAATCTATAAATATGTGTTCACTTAACTGTGTAATTAAAGCTAAAGGTATCAGTAAAGCAATCTATTTCATTTTATTCAGATTAATGGAAAGCATCAAAAAAATACATTTTAAAAATTGATTTTTTTTTTGCGCCAAAAACCTGCTGATACAATCCACGACATCTGGTTTCCATTCATGTCAATAACAAGTGGAACAGAGGAGTATTGAGCTTTCTCTACTGTGGTGTTTATACAAATGGCCTGTAGATGTCATTGTGCACATGAGTTAGTATACTGTGCATACAAAGTACTTGCCATACTGTTTAAGGTGATAGAGTTTATGTTACTGTTGTGTAATGGCTGCATGAGCCTGCTAAAAAAGCACTGCTATACTCTACTAATTCTTGGCTATCAAAATACATTGGCGACAAGATGTCTCTTCTACCTCTACAGCAGCCTGCAGCTTTTCTCCAAAACCCTGGTGAGCTACCATACCTTTTACTGCTTGGATATGTATGTTGACAATTACATTATTGCTGCTGACCAAGGGGAGATTTCTGCTGCTAAAAAGCATGCTTTACTTATTCACTGCCTGGGAGCAGAGGGACAGCATATATTCTATACATTGCCATTACCTGATGAGACTTATGAAACTGCTCTTACTGCTGTAAATAACTTTTTCATGCCAAGAGTTACAGTAATGTGGTTGCTGAAAGATAAAAATTCTGCCAACATGGACAACATAATAGTGAATCCACATGAATCCATTTGTAGCAGCAAAATACAGTGCTAACGAAAGGGATTCACTGCAAAACCATGCAGAAAATATAAATAAAAAATACTACATGTCCTGCAAAAGCTGTACAGTGCTGCAAATGCAGAAAGGTAGGACACTTTTCTAAAACCTGCCGTTGTTTTGCTAAACATGAAACTCACCGGCACACAGAATGTAAAGCAGCAGGGCGAACCCTTGCAATTTTATTACTGCAGTGCTAAGTGCAAAGTTTGGGGGGCCCTTAGCACTGCAGTAATACAATTGCAATGGTTTGTTCAGCTGCTTTACATTCTATGTGCTTGGTACAGGTTCAGCTGTTTCTATACTACCAAAGGATATTTTCTTGAAATACTTTGCAGAAGATATGCTTGTTGCACCTGCCCTGAGACTGGTCAGTTACTTAAATGATTCAATCCCTGTGCTTGGTTGCTTGCCAGTGACTGTACAATTTGAATCATATACTTCAAAATGTGACTTTTACATTGTAAAATAAGGGTACTGCTATACTTGGAAGGGATCTCTTTGCAGCATTAAACCTATAATTAGTTGATGGCTTCATTACTACACCACCAGTGCCTGCAACACAGACTGTGTCTAAAATTTCACCATAAAGCAACACTTCACTGGACAGTGCAAAGAACTTTGTGCACAAAGTTAAGTTGAGACCAGATGTAAAACCAGTAGGCCAGAAATTGAGGCGAATGTCCTACTCTATAAGGGAGACTGTCTCACGGGAACTAAAGAAACTGCTAGAGCAAGATGTGATTGAAAATCAGAATCCTCCAAATGGGTTTTACCAATTGTTGTAACAATGAAGAAAACTGGAGGTATTTGATTGTGTGTTGACCTCCGTGACCCTAATAAAGCAGTTGTTATGAATAATCATCCCTTGCCACACATATTTTCAGAACACCGAGGATAAAAATTATTTTCCACCCTGGATCTTCAGAGTGCTTATCATCAAGTATTACTGTATAAGGAAAGCAGAGATCTAACTGCATTTATCACCCATGATGGTTTGTTTCAGTTCAAGCATGTACCTTATGGACTGGCTTCAGCATAGAATTGTTTTCAAAGACTGATGGCTTCAAGTCTGTTTTGGTCAGAGACTGCTCAACATAGCTTTGAAATAGCGAAACAGTTAATTGTGAAAAGTCCAACACTAGCTTTATTTGATCTGGCACTAGCCACTATGGTTACTACAGACACTTCAGACTACGGCATTGGTGCAGTTCTCACACAGATCCATGCTGATCTTTCAGACAAAATTGTTGCATTTGCATCCAGAACACTTACAGAGACAGAGCGTAAATATTCAGCTGCTGAAAAAGAAGCTCTAGCACAGAAAGATGGAGAACCTACCTATGGGGTAGAGAATTTACCTTATTCAGAGCCCTTTAACTACACTGCTTACAATAAAGGGACTAGGAAGAGTTGGAATGCTTATAGCTAGATGGCTTCTAATACACTGGATGAGGACATTGAAGTTGTAGCACTGACTGATTTACTGATCATCTACACTATAGTTACAGCTGCTGATTTTAAGCAAGCTTGCCTCACATGTCAAATTCAAGTAAAATGGGACATCTTACAGAGCAAAAGGCCAAATGCTGAGAAGAATCTCAGTCCTGATCTTCAACCTTACTACAGAATTAGACATGAACTGTCCTTAGTAGATGGCTATCTTGTCTGTGGAGCTTACTGATACTAGTAACCTTGAGAGAAAAGCTCATACAACTTGCACATGAGAATCATCAAGGAAATGTATGTACAAAACAGACTGTGAGAACTAGCAACTGGCCAGCAATGGAAGCCGATATGGTAATGTATTACCTGTCAGAATCATGACAAAACAGCTATCACACATATACCACCACTACATACACCACCACTTCAGCCAGTACCATTCCCTCATTCAGCATGGGAAAAACTGGCTATTGATATTGTGGGTCCTTTTGCAGATGCTCCTATAGACTGCAGATTTGCTCTGATAACATTTCTTTCTACAGTCTTCAGCAGAGAAGGAAATCCAAAGGAGTTAATATCAGACAACGGCCACAGTTTGTCTCATCTGAGTTTGAATTCTTTCTGAGACAGAGGAATATTGTACATAGAAAATCTTCAGTCTAGTACCCACAAGCAAATGGAGAAATTGATCAATTCAACCAAAGTCTGAAAGAAGCACTACAGACAACAAACCTTACTGGGAAATCTTGGAAAGTATTTACAACAGAGTTCCTACATAACTACAGAGCATTGTGCCATGCAACAACCCAAGCATCTCCAGCTGAATTATTGCATGGCAGACAGATGATCACTAGGTTACATGTTGCAGACATCAAACTTCCACAAAATACCGTGCCTACAAAATCATTTACTACTGATATTGTCAAATGTCAACAAACCAAATGTAAGGCTTATACTGACAGAAAACGTGGTGCAAGAGACAGGGCCGCCATTCGAAATCAAAATCTTTGGGGCCCCCTGGGTTCCGCCCACCCGGGTGCCCAAGCCCTACCCCTGATCCCACCCACTCCATGCCGCCCACATCAGTGCTAAAAAAGTAACCCCCCCACACACAAAAGTTCTAAAAAGCTATTGTTGGTCAGGGCCCCCCTTACAAGTTAAAAAAATTTGGAGCCCCAAAAAATTGGTGTCAGGGGCCTATAGAGTATTTAAAAAAACCATTGGTCGCCAGGGGATTAAAAAAAAAAACCCCACATTGGTGTCAGTAGAATTGAACTCGTGGCTTCAGGACTTCAGTGTCAGCTCCTTTCGTGACATCGGGTAGTTTTGCCGCTTCAGGACTTCATTGTCGGCTTCTTCTTGACTTCGGGTCTTTCCGTCACTTCAGGACTTCGCGTGTGTTTGGCTCTTCCGCATTCAGCATGGGAACATCGTAAGGAACCGCACTGGCGCTCGTAAGGGGGGCCCGGCTCTTGGAAAAATGCAGCACTGCCGGGCCCCCCTTGTCCCCCCTGTCCACAGCTGATGGCGGCCCTGGCAAGAGAAGTGTACTTTCAGCCTGGATCTTTAGTCAGAATTATGTACTTGCTACACTGTTTATGGTGATAGAGTTACTGTTGTGTAATGGTTGCATGAGCCTACTAATAAAACATGGTACTAATTCTCGGCTGTTAAAACACATCTACCATCTGAAATATGCAGGTGAGGAAATGCTACATGTGCCATTATCTTTCGGCCATCATTGCCAAATCCCCCAGTTATCTCTAGCAAATTAATATTTTGTGTGATTTACTGTCTTTCCACTTTGAGACTGATTAGACCTTTCTGATACATCTGGAGGACAAAACACAACAATTATTTTGGTGCAAAACGATGTTGTTTGTAGAGCAAAAGGAAAAGAATGTGAAGAAACTTACTTTATATAAGGATGCACACATGCAAACAACACTTCAAAATACATATGGCATAAGTGACCAGCTGAATATTTTTAACCTTTTTTGCCTAGGACACTTTTGATATAAGAATCCTGATGGCCCGAACAGTAAAATATACTGTTAATTTTATTGATGGTAAAGAAGAAGATTTACACAGGTTAGTTCTCATATGCCTGTAATGAATTACTTACAAACCTAGATACCAGACTGAGGTTATTACCTCTTTAAACACATAGGCCTATAATACAATATATTTTTAGTTTAGAGCTACATATTAATGATGTTAAATTACACTTATCCATTTGGAATGTGTGCACATACTGTTAATGAGCTATATTTTAATTTAATCTTGTATCATAATGGTAGCATTTGGAATAAAAACAAATACTATCCTCACTTGGGAACAGATTTATTGCTGATCGGCTCAGCTCTGATTTACTAATAAATGTTTGTGTTATTTGACTGGATCTCTAACACTCTAAAGCATTTAAGACTACTCCAAGAAATCGAATCTATTCTGATAAATTGATACATTTAAAGGAACAGTAACACCAGAAAATGAAAGTGTTTTAAAATAATAAAAATATAATGCAATGTTACCCTGCACTGGTAAAACTGCTGTGTTTGCTTCAGAAACACTACTTTGTTTATATAAATTAGCTGCTGTGTAGCAATGGGGGCAGCCATTCAAAGGCGAAAAGGCTCCGGTTACACAGCAGATAGCTGATAAGCTCTGAAGAACATAATGGTGTTATCTGTTATACACTATTTAATCTGTGCCATATAGCCTTTTTTTCAATTTCCTTCATTGCTACACAGCAGCTTGTTTATATGAACTATAGTAGTGTTTCTGAAGCAAACACATCAGTTTTACCAGTACAGGGAAACACTACGCAATATTTTCTTTGCTTTAAAACACTTTCATTTAAACAGCTTGAAAAAGGCTTCTGCACATGTGCAAATTGATAGCACGTTCCTGACATTTTATTAAATCTGCTGGTGGACATACACTGGCCTATACTTTAGCATATCCAGCCACTTGCTTGCAAAATGGCCCAATATAAAAATGCTATCAATCAGATAACAGCAGAGCGAATAAAATGAGTTTATTCAACAGACAAGCATTAGAGATAAAAAACCAGTGGTGCACTAAGGTGTGAAAAAAAGTATTTAGTGAAAGAAAGTACCAAGAAGTAAATTTTTGGAGACACTTTGAAGGGGCTGTCTGCATTTGGAATCTAACTGAAGAATTTAAGAAAGATTTATTCTAAGGGCCAAAAGAAATGAATGACCCCCTTAACTTGCAACTGAAATTGCTCTGTCCCTTAGCTTTGAGGTATATAGGTGAATAAGAGTATGTAACATGTTGCCTTGAAGACCCTTGGCATGCTGCCACTATACTTTACACAGGAAATTTAGAAAGGAAAGGTAATGGCAGTGTGGCATAATACTGGGAGGTTTTACATATGTACAACAAAATATATTGAGGCCACTTTGTTGAAACCAGACTACAGTTTTTTAGTAATGGCTCCATAACTAAAGTTACAGCCTGTCTTATGTTCTTCCAATTTTTTAATGAATCCAAACATTTGCCAGGAGCAACCAAGAAAAAAAACTGAATAAATAAATATTATATTTTATGTTTAGTATGTGTTATTTGATGGATACCATACAGATATAAATACAAGCTGCATCATGAAATGAACTATGGTAGTTCACAATGTTCTGGCTGATTTAACAGATAGTTTCAGTGTGACTTCAGTACAAAAAAAAAAATCACAGAGCGTGACTTCAGAATTTTAATCTATGAAAGTGGAAATAATTTATTGGGCAGTAAGAATATAGTACTGAATGGAGATATTGGCAGGTAGCCTGGGTACCATGTGAACCTTGATTTTCATCTGCCAGATAATGAGTCTCTGTTATGCAAAAAATTGCATGCAAGATGAAAATTGATTCATGAATCTGGTTATTAGTTTCCTATTCAATTGCACAGTGGGAACAAATATAAAAAACAGAAAGCAATTATGCCTTATCAGATGAACATCTATTTCTGGTATTTCTTTATCTGCCTAATGGAGCATATAAAGAACTGAATAGCTTCAGAATACTTTTCTACACTGATGATCTGCAGTAAATACATTATAATTATGTTGCTGCTATTAGGGGCACTAAGAAATGTAACTGTTACAGTACATGTTGATAACTGTTACCTTTCGTATACATAATGTCTATTTGTAGAAAAAGAAAACCAAATGATTACTATAAACAAGGTATATGTATATTCTCATAAAGTGCAAATCTTCTCCTTTCTCTTTATAACAAATACAGTTGTATCCTTTATTGTGGCAATTGATAAATAAACCATAAACATCAGAAAAATTCAGACCAATCCCATTGCCTATTCATAACCCTTTTAGTGCTGATGTATTTCTAATTTACACTGAAGTCTAAACTAAAGTCTACGTATTAAGCCACATAAGGAAAATATCTTGTGATTCTTAATGATAAAATACATTGAAATGTGGCCTTATATGCCAGCTATAACTAACATACATATACTTGTGATTTGTTTTTTAGTACCGACTTTATTTGTCTTATTTATGTAGATAAATTGAGCATTTATAAAATACTGCTATAACGTTAATTGGTATATACAATCTGTATAAAGCTTCATAATTTGCTTAAATTTACTCTTTTTTCATGTTACCTAAATTTGTATATTTGTTTTTAATTTTTTCAGAATGGAAATCCCATTTGTTTTCCACATGGTACAGTCTGGATTAGTCCATGGACTTGCAATATGGTTCGACGTTGCATTTGTTGGATCACTGTACATATTTTATCTTTTTATTCAAGAAAATACAAAGTTTTATTTATAAACTCTAGGTGAAGTAAATGTACTGTAATTGCATTGTGCAAGATAGTTTACTCCACAACAATATCATGAACAACATGAATCAGTATATTCATTCATGGTGGGCTAATCTATCTCCAGAGACCTTCTTCTAATAACTAGGAGCAAGGAACAATTTCCATAGAGCCATCTATATGTCTAGTGAACATATACTGTATACTTTATTCAAGATATAACCTGAATGTTTTTCTAGCTATCTGTGTGGCTATATTTTGTCTACTCACTTATCTGGCAGGGTGACAGTCTGGCTTTCCACCGCTCCTACAGAACCGCTAACTCACTGGTACCAGGTACGCTGCCTTCTTCAGACTCCTCTCTTTGCAAAAGAGGGCGAAACTCTCTCAGGAAAAGTACTGCTTCAGGCTAATAAGCGGTAAGCTCATGCAAATACAACAACTGCAATGACTGATCCAAACTACAACAAAGTTGTTTCTATCATATATTTACAATCCCTAGTATATGTTGTTAGATCTTTGAGTACAGAACAGATACGCACTTCTTTACCCCACCTTTTCCTTAAGCACTCTAATTTGCTTTCATTTAAGGAAATAGCATCCAAGTGGAAGCTCATGGTGTTTACGTAAATTCTTTCACAGTAGTGTCTATTGGTGTTGGGTACAGAAAGGGAATACTAGCTGAGTAGCAATCTCAGGAGACCTTGATATGGTTGGAGGAATTTGCACTTAAAGAACATTTATTTTAGGGAACATGAACCTGCAGTCAGCCACTGCATTAGACAGTCTCCACCAAATGGGAAATAAATCAAGAGGTCAAGGGTGACTCTTCTTGCTATAAAGGAATAAATCTACTGGACAGCTCACAAATTGTGTTTCAATAAAGTGCCATCTTTAATGCTGCGTATTTCATTAAATATGGCACATATTGAAAACACATTGTGTGCGCTTGCTAGAGATTCATCTCTTTGTACAGGGAACTTGCAGGGTGGAATGACCTTTGACCAGTATTTGATGATCCCAGCACTGTTTAGTTACTATATTGCTAACAGGTTTTTTTTTTCAAATTGTGACACCTATTGTATTTGCTGTATAAAAGATATAATTCAATATACTTTTACTATTACTAGTGTAAGCACAGTTTCATGTTGTAAAATATAAGGATCTTAGAAAATATTACCATGACTTTGTGAATTTGTCATTTTATACACTATGTTGATGGTACCCCTTTAAATGATAACCAGATTTGCTGTTTACATTTGACAGTTTTTTGTGGTCACGTTGCATGCAAATAGTGATCACGTGGTGTTTTAGAAAAAATGTACAAATGGCATAATATTTTGTTATTATAATTAGTATGTCTTTTTGTCTCATAGCCTGCCCCATACTGGCTATATCTAAATGCTACTATTATGGCAGTGAGACAAGGGAATCATATATTATTTAGGTTAAGACATCAAGAATATTTTATCACAGAGAGA
>CM044431.1:138486060-138496953 GCA_024363595.1 Xenopus borealis
TGATGTATTTTTGGATTCAAGCAATTTCCAGCGTTGGGGTATAATAAATCTCGAAAAATTTTAGTTTTTTTTTTAACCAGTTTTGACCAAAAATCAACTCAAATACTTGAATTTTCATGGAAAACACAATTCAAACCTATAAAACCAATCCAATCAATAAGCCCCTAGGCATGATCCAAACTGAGAAAAGATCTCTTATTTCAAAAAAAACCCAGGTCTCGAGCATTCTGAATAAAAGACCCCATATCTGTAATACGAAAAATATATTTTTCAGCATCACAAACTGCTTCTGCATACTTCTAAGTACAGAGATAAAGAACTGTGTTGCAATTGTTATTTGTACAAGAATCATATTGTGAAACTTTACCTGCATGCACCAAAGCACCCAAATTGACAAAAGGTATGTTCAGAATCGTGTAATGCTTCGATTTGTTATGAGAACATATAATGCAGATGTAATGCACATACTTCTAATACCATTTTAACCACATAAATGGAGGTAAATAGGTCGTAATGAAGCATAACTAATAACTAACATTATTTTATGTTTTTTTGTTTGATCCAGACAAAGTTATGACATACAAATTGTGGCAGCAGTAGACCAAACTGGCTTTAAGTCTGGCAACATTCTTGATCTAAAGAATCCCTTTTTTAGGTAAGAACTATTTGTATAGTATATTTACACATGCATATTTATACATGTATAATTATATATGCTATAGTATATGCAGAGAAATATAATTTGCTGCTTAAAGGGAAACTTTACCCTAAAATGAATACTTAAAATTTAAGCATTATTAGATATAAAAGTTTTTGTGGGACATCAGTCAAACAGCAGGCAGTGCTTCCAGTGATCAAAAGGCTTTGTCAACAATATTCCTTTAACTAGTATAAGAAAGAAATTTCTATACAAGTATGTGCATTTGTGGAGTGGCCATCACTTTTGTTTTCTTTAAAAGGTTACTGCATTTAATGGTCAACTTGTCCATTGAAATGTGAAGCCAAATAACCAGCTTTAGCCTGTTGTGTGATAAATATTCACTTTAATATTACAGTTCCAGTTCACTTTTGAAGGATAGTTCACAATGTACAATTTTAGGATTGTCAAACATAGTAGGGGACATTGATATAAAATCAGTATTTATAATTACACTGCATCATTTTGCTCAGGACAAGCTGCAGTTGTTCTCCCACATTATTTCTTAATGGATATTAGGATAGTAGATTCAATTATGCTGTTGATCTCAGTATGGGAATATTAAAATTGCTTCTTTTCTGCATCACTATTTAACAGACGTACAGTTTCCCTGGTAATTCGAATTGCCTTAACAGAAAGCAGCTTTTCCAGCTTCAGATTTTGGATAAAAAGTCTTATTTGTAAGAGTAGGTCTTTCTGGGTCAAGTTCTACTATAAATCAGACAGCAAATACTGAATGACACAGCTGTTTTGAATAGGTCACTATTTTGTCTAAATAAATGTTCAGTTCAATGTATTATTGCTTTGTGAATCATAGCTAAACAAGTATCAAGTATCCTGTATGGCCTTTACTACACTCTGTGATCCATGTGTTTACAGATATGCATGAGATGTGTGTGTGAAAATCTGTGGAAGGACTTTGGGATGAAGAACACAGTTTATCCAAAACTGAATAAATGCAAAAAAAATAAAAAATCTGTCTACATTCAATGGATTTATAAATTCAAATGTTTTATTTCCATTACAATTTTTTAATAAAGAAATAAAGTTTTTATGAGATTATTTATTTATTATGAAGACAAAAGCATTATGCTCTTTAACTCTTTATCAATATAGGACATTCAGACATAAATGAATACACACATATGGGGTTATTTGCTAAAATCCAAATCTATCTCATGTTTTATTTAAAAAAACCTCAACCAAACTCCCAGGTTTTAACTAATTTATTAATAAAAAAACTTAATTAAACTGGATTGTGGGAAAAACAAAAAAAATCAAGATAAAACTAGAATTGACAGAATTTATTGGGCTTTTTTCCCCAGACCGTTCAAATAGTTTTTGCCTAAAACCCCCCAAAAAGTCAGATTTTCAGGCAAAACCCAGCTCAGACCACACAAAAAAACTGAGACAGGTGCCTCTCCCATTGACTTATACAAGACCTTAACAGGTCTCGATTTGGTGGATTTTCGAATCCTGTCTTTTTGAGATTTTGATATTCCACTTTTAATAAATAAAACCCTTAGGGGGCAAAGCTCACCGGAAAAAAATGCACCCACTTTCTATTCATTTCTATGGGATTTTTAGAATCATATTTATCAAATGGTGAACTTTAACTTTCACCCACTGATAAATACAATTTCAAAAATCCCATAGGACTGCATAGATTGTGGGTGTTTCTGTGGTGAGCTCTAATAACACACTTTGTGATAACGCTGCCCCTGTGGGGTTTTTTTCACATTTAGGGGCAGAATTACCAATTTCAAATAGAAAAAAATTCGAAATTTGACAATTTAATTTTTTTGAGGGGCCATTTCAGTTAAAAATGGAACTATTCAGATCAAATAGGTCAGTTTTCGATCGAATAAAAATTATTCGAACCATTTGAATGCATCGTTTTATTTGAATGATTTTTTGAAAAAATTTGATTTCCAGGACTTTATTTTGATTTTACAGTAAAACTTCCAGGAGGTCCCCCATAGGCTACAATGACAATTCGGCAGCTTTAAGGTGGCAAAGTGTCGAAGTCAACGTTTTTTAAAGAGACAGTAGTTCGAAATTCAAATTTAAAATTTTTTTCCAATTCAAATCGATAGTCGAAGTAGCAAAAAATTACTTCGAAATTCAATTTTAAAAATTCAAATTTAATTCAGATATTCACTTCGACCCTTACTAAATGTGCTCCTAAGAGAAAAAAAACTAATGAGAATATTCTTTGGATCCAAGAATAGACAGGATTTATTAAAGAATAAAACCACAAAAAAGTCGCTAGAAGATTGCCTATATTTCCATTTAGGCTCCTACTAGTGCCTACTAATAACTGATAGCAACCAAATACCAATAACAACTAGCAATAAGCAATAGTGATGGGCGAATTTATTCGCCAGGGTCGAATTCGCGGCGAACTCTCGCGATTCGCCGCTGGCGAATAAATTCGCGAATCACCAGCGAAATTTCGCCAAGCAAAATTTCGCCGGAAAAACGAATCGCGGGAGATTCGCCCATCACTAATTAAGCAACCAATTGCCAATATATTTTTATCATTTTGTGTTTTTGTCACTTATTGGCTGGGTTACAACATTGGGCAAATGCATCCCTTCTTAGTAAATGAACCTATCCATATGATACCAAAATCATAATGCTAAAGGCTTATTTGTGTAAGAATATGAAATGTATGCAAATGTATACTTTACGATATATGTATTTTTTAATTTAAAAAAGGTAAGGAGGGACTCACATTATAAGAATATATAAAAATTTTTACAGTTGGAATCTGTGAATCCAGCATGTATACCATTATTTTGTGTATGCAGTGGGTAAAAGGAAGGCATGGTTATGCAATCTGTACAACTTTGTGTTTTACGAGCTGTAGTTATACTGAAGATAAATCAACTAAACTCCTACTGGAAATCCATTAATGTCTATATTGTTTTATGACAAGAGATGCATTTAGGATAGCATTACTAATCCAGTAGGTTTAAGATCAACGTCTAGTTTTTTGGTTGGAAAAAGATAAAACACATTTCCAGACATTATTATTGCCATGCACTGCATTTTACCCATTTCTGCCTTAAAGAATGCCATTAAATTGCAACATCCATCATTGTAATCTTTCATGTTGGGATTTTTGGTCTATAAAACGAAAAGAAACACTTACAGAAATGTCTGGTTTTATGAACATCCACAAAGTTCCATTCTTGCTTAAGAAAAATATGCCCATTTCTTAAAGTGATAAAGTGTGAGCTCTTTAGTTACAATTTTAATAACGTTCTCTATAATATATTAGATGGCTAAAATGTAATGGGCTGCTAGAGCTAGAACCTGGAATTGTATTCTATAATTTATACTCTAAGAATATAAAATCAATGTGATGAAAAAATAACCAAGACTGTTTCCTAGGTTACTGAAAGAAAATATAAAAACGGTATTTAGAAAAACACTCAAAAATGCATACACTTAAAGTACTTTAGAAACATTGAACGTAACATACCAAAGAATCCATAGTCCATATTTTCTCCCCACAATGCAGGATTTTACTACTGAATTCCAGGGATGGTTATGCGTTGCCCATGTAAGGACTGTTTGCTGTTGGTGCAAAATAATGCATGGGTTAGCAGATTGTTTTTAGATGCAGTAACAACAAAACAGGCCTTGCATAGGCTTAAAAACAATATATTTACACACCACAATTTTGCAAGATTCTGTGAGCACAATGTACTGGTGTGATGCGTGTAAGGCTTTCTTGCACCACTGTGGGCTGCACTTGATTAACATTAGTAAGTACAACAGTCACATTGGTGCGAGGCACAGGAAATTTTTGGTGCAAATTACTCAGTAAGGGCTAAAGAGAGTAAGTAGCTAGCGCTCCAGTTTTCTATAAACCTTTTATAATTGGTTAGATCAGGGTAGAAGCCTCAAGGATCTGTTTGTTAAAGTATATAAATAGTTAACATCATACTCCACACCTGACTCATCCTATACCCATGCTACAGGTGTCCATACTGCATGACTTCCTAGACATATGCCTAGCTTGAAATGACACAGGGGTACCAAAGAGCACTGAAAAAAGTACCCTAGGCAGGAACAAACAACAGGAGATGTGGCTTTGGGTAGGAGGTTATAGTCATTGGTGGCTTTATTAATCTAAAGATACAATGTTTCTGGCTGTTCTCTGCTGTGGCTGGCCTACTTTGGGTGGATAGTGTCAGTTTTCTGTTGATAGCAGGTTCTCTGAAGAGACATTGGGGCAAATTCACTAAAGTGAGAAGCGTCTAACGATAGCGCTTATTCGCCAGCGTGGTGGCATTTTGCAACTTCCCTGGAGAAAATTCGCTAGCGATGTAGATAGACTTGCGCAACTTTGCACCCATACGCCAGGCAAAGTTGCACGCTGACGAAAGGACGTAACTACGTTAATTCACTGAGATGCCCATTTTACTGAACGTTACCTCTTGTGCTAGACTTTACTTTGCCAGGTCAGACCTAGTGAAGTTCAATATAATAGATAGGAGTTTGAAAAAAAAACTTGCAATTTTTTCTAAATCCCAAAAAAATACTGGCGTCTTATTTTTTTAGGGTGATAGTCAGAAAAATAATTGTTTTGGGGGTTACCCTCCTTCCCCCCCTACATTTTCTAACTTATGGCAACTTAACTATACAGTGGGCACATGTTTAGGGCAATAGGACAACTTTATTGTATTTATTAAAGTTTTCCTGGGCTTGTGTAGTGTAATGTAGTGGCTGTAACATATACTTCTATTATACTTTGCGCCGTATGCAAATTAGGCATCGCTAGTGTAAATGCTCTTTGCCTGGCAAAGTAATGGTAGCACAACTACGCTACCGTTCGGCTCCCTGAGCGCAACTTTGCATTTTAGTGAATTAGCTGCAGGTTGGCGGCGATTTGTGGCGAAGCCATTGCTAGCGCATTTTCGCCGCTTAGTGAATTTGCCACTTGAAAGGTACTGCTATGGTGGCACAGAGAGGGGATTAATAACAGGTATTCAGATGGTCATTTTTGGGAACTACAGAAAATGAGGCCAACAGTGCCCTAATCTATTATCAGCCCTGCTTTTTGATCTTTGTGGGGGGGCGGCTTGTTGAGATGAATACTCTTTCTAGTAATGTTCCCAACTAAATGCTGCTCAAAAACATCTGTCTATATAAAAAAGACATTATCTGGTTCAGCAGAAAATAGATGCCAACTAGGACACATGTAGGTGGTAGCAGGCAACTAAAATAGGCACAGGGAACACCCTGTGCTAAGACACAAGAACTTTGCACCAGGTTCATTTTCCCATTACAATCAGTCATCACAATATTGCTATGGGTTACCAGACCTGGTGCTAAACATCCAACGTAAAACTTTACTCATGGCAATATATATATATCATGCCTTAGTTTGTATAATATTTCATCAGGCTGTGATTTCAAGATCGGGAGCTTCTAGACACATGTATTTATCTACTTAGTCACATCCATGTTCATGGCCATCACTACAACATAGATGATGAACTTGCAGTGTGCCATTCTTTAACTATAACTTAAGGTTAAAACTCCCAAATGGTTGCCCTTTTTGATGGCCACGCCTGGGAACACCTGACTGTAGTTGGAAATGATGTGAGCTACAACATGGAGCTGGCCACTGCTCCTTGTATATAAACTAGCAAAATTCATACAGGTAAAGTCAAGGTGTCCTCTGAACTCATCCATAATCAAAATACTAAAGGCAAAATAAATACAAAAAAGACATAAAGGGGCCTATTTATCAAAGGTGAAATTTTAGTGGTTTAGAGATTTTTGAAACCACGACTTAACCTCACAATCCTCTGAAAGTGGTCCAACAGGATCAGGCAGGTTCCTTTGACTTCTATAGGACATTGACAACTCTTACCCGGAAAAGTTTTGTATTAGTGGATCTGTGGTTTTGGTGATTTTTACATTTAATAAAGCTAAAATTTTAAGAGGGTTTAAAAAGAAAAAAAAAACAAAAATAAATTTGAGTTTTGTGGAAAGAATCAAAAATTGATTGCTAGTAAATGGACCCCTAACACATTTTCTGCATTATGCTAACAAACAATGTCCTACATATCACATATCATAACATTTCCAGTAGATCAAATTAGACAAAAGGTGAACTGAGCAAATTTTTATTGGCTAAACTGCCATATTTAAGCCACAAAAAAGTACCATAAACCATGTCTGTTGGCTCCCACTGGCTCCAACTGGAATGCATATCTGAGCATCTGCGGTTCCATGTGCCAAAGAGCAGAGATATACCCCAAACAGTAACCTGAGCTGAGATCCATTACATACACTATATAATCTTTTATTCCTTTTTTTTCATTAAAATTAAAAATGTATGATTATTTTCAGAACACAAAACTATTTCCTTGTCACACATTTATATGTTAATTTAAATATTTTGTGGGTTGTTGTAATCTTTATAATGATGAATGTTTGTTCATTTAAATTTACTGCATTGCATTGTCAGCTTTCTTACCCATTCTTGGATTGTGGTTTATAAAAGCATTTGAATCTCCAAAAATATTTTATGGGCAACATGCAATTAAATTGTCAGAATGCTAATAAAATATCTTTCCCTGCCAGTATTTTACATGATTACCCAATTATCTGAAGTGTGATGAGGGCAAGGGACCAGCAGCTGTGGCATTTTTGTTTTCTGATAAGGTAGCTAAATGTTTGCCCTGGGATTTGAAGCCTTTTAACCAATACAACAACAATACAAGCTGATGCTTTACAGTCCGTTTAGTATTATTTACTGGGTTAGTAAGATATAAGGTCAAATTCAATTGAGAATTTAGCAGTCGATAAATGTTTTTAAAACATTTATACATGGGTTTATCAGTGATTTTGCAACAATATCAAAATTTGACGGCATTATTTACTACTGATTTGAATTGTATAGGGATTTACTATTGGTCGAATTTAGAATAAAAACCAGCAAATTTTTTGGGGGGTCATTTTATATCGAAAACGACCAGTTTCAATCGAATGAAAATCGTTCGATTTAGACAAATTTACAGGAAGGCTTCCAGGAGGACCCACATGGGTTACAATGGCAATTTGGCAGCTTTAAGGTGGTGAATAGTCTAATTCAATTTTTTTTAAAGGGCCAGTACTTCGAAATTCGGATTTTCTAATTTTTTCAGTTCATTAGAATTTTGGGCTATTCAATAGTTGAAGTAGCCCAAAATTACTTTGAAATTCAAATTTTATTCGAAAATTCACTTTGACCCTTACTAAATGTGCCTCTTAAAGTAAACCGATTAATTCAGCTAATGTCAATAATTAATTTAATGTTCATTACCCCTTCTTAAATAAGACCACAAGTGGCATGTATCCAGTGTTATTTAGTTCCAGACTAGCTTGCCATGAAATTCAACATTTCTGGGAGGATAACCCTCAATCCTTGAACAAAAGATAGTCCCTGCTTGCTATATATTTTATTTTGCTAAATATAGACCCATGATTAAATGCAGGAACATTAAATTAAGGAACAATCTAGACTTTTGGGAGATAGATTGCTTGAATGGGGCTATGCAAGGAATATGATAGAAACATCATGCGAAAAAGCAAGAAAATATAGTAAGGGGAAGGAGATCCATGTGCCTATGCACTCTAATAAGGATTTGGCCATCAATAAGAAGGAGCAAATTTTCTTCATTACAGAATACATTGAGGAATATGGAAAAATGTGCAATGTCATAAGAAAACATCTGTCGGTACTATATAATGATGCTAGGTTGTCTGAAATTTTGTCAACAGTTGAGGTGAAGTGTGTTTCAAGAAAAGCACCTACACTTGGTAAGATGTTGGCACCCAGCTTAGTTACTTCAAGAAGGGTGAGACATAGGGACAATTGGCTTTCCACTAAAGGAAGCTACAAATGTGGAGCGACCATATGCAAAATGTGCAAGGTTATCTCCAATGGGTCCAGTTTCAAATCTAATATCACTGGTAGGGTGTTCCAAAACAATTCCTTCTACAATTGTAACACTAGGAATGTGGTATACTTGCTTGAATGCATAAATTGTAAGAAACAATATGTGGGCCGAACTACCCGTAGCTTAAAGGAGAGGATACGTGAACACATAAGAGCAATTTAGAACAAAGATGAGGGTACAGTACACCAGTTGGGAAACATTTTGCATTGTGTTCTGAGAGAGGAATTCAGAACTTGTCAGTCAAAGTGATTGAACAAGTCAAACTATCCTCTAGAGGGGGGAGATTTGGTGCGAACTCTAAATTTGAGAGGCGCTCTGGATTTTTAAATTGGAGACCAGAGTACCTAATGGTTTGAATACCAGACATATCATATTTATATTAGCTCCTTAAAAAAAGAGAGAGAGAGGGGGTTGTTCCGTCCTCTCACTTGGTTTCGCTTTTCCCCTTTCTTTGCTCTGGGTTGATTCCCATTTACATCTCCACCTTAGTGTCAATAGAGGACCATCTACACATTAGTCAGGGATAAGATAAACACATAGTTATTTGCAGTTGAGGATGAAGAGCAAGTGAGTTCACTACATTTTTATTATATAATGATAATGGGATGTATTTAGTTTGTCAGTTAGTTTTTAACATATAAATTAGGATTTTACCTTTGATTATTTGATTTTAATAATGAGTATTAAAGATTGAAACAAATGTTTTAAAATTTAAAATGTATTTTAATAATGTACCTATAGGGGTCGCTATTTAAATTTTGTATATAAACTGACTTTGGTCTGAAATATATGCCTATGATTAAGGGATTGATTCCCAAAACGCATAGGGCTTAGCATCCCTAATTAGAAATAAACCTGGTTTCTCTTATCGGAGTGCCGTCTTTCTTTGGAGTTTAAGTGCATGATTAAATGCAGGCCTAAATCAATGCTGTCCAACTGGGCCCCCCCTCTGTTTACCTTGTGTAAAATGTAAAAGGTATCACTGCAGAGATTAACTGGCCCCTGCATTCTTTACACCTTGAATTCAGATGTTAAAGTCCTACATTGTTGTTCACACCAGTAATCCATTCTATATTGTTCACACCTGTAACACCTCTTTTGTTCATACCCTTAAAGTGAAAAGTGCTGAAGGACCACCAGCATTGTGTCACTGTTTGTAACACAGTATGAACTGTTCATCTAAGAGTGATCCTGACTCTTGTCTACTGTTGTATTCTACCTTCCCTTTGCTCTCTCTATGTACCATATTTTGCCTTCCCTATGCTCCCTGTGTGTCATACTCTGTCTGCCTTAAGCTCCCTGTGCGTGGCATACTCTGCCTGCTCTATGCTCTCTGTGTGTGCCATATTCTGCCTGCCTTATGCTCTGTGTGTGTGCCATACTCTGCCTGCCCTAAGCTTCATGTGTGTGCCATACTCTGCCTGCTCTATGTTTTCTGTGTGTGCCATACTCTGCCTGCCCTATGCTACCTTTGGGGCGTGAGCCTGGTAGGGTTTGTTCTGGGGGTTTGTTTGCATTTGGAAATTATTGTTAGGGACCCCTAAGTTGTTTAACCGTGTTCTGGGGAGGGGGTCTGTGTGTTATCAACAGGGGAGGAGACATGGATTTAAAGATTTGTTTTAATATGACTTACTTTTTTCCAATGAGCGTGATGAGTGATATCCCTGCAGCGAGTACCAACAATTTCATTGTTTGGTGTGCAACCTCAATTAATGTGGACATGGTCCTAAAAGTTCTTGTAGTAACATAGGTGTGGTTTAAAGTGGGTGTGGTTTAAAAACAGAGCGTAGTCAACACTGACTTGCATTATTGGCCCTCCACCAGCTAGGCCAGAAACATTCTGGCACTCTGTACCCCAGAAGTGGTACAACACTGCTTTAAATAATAAACTGGGTACATAAGAACCTAAAAAATCAGTAAAGAAAAATCTCTATGAAACCTCATTAATCCATGTTTCAGAAGCCAGTAGTTTAGGCTGTAATACAATAGGTGTATCCCAAACAAAACATACCTTTCAAATCTGTAGAACTAAGAGCATTTATGGAATGATGAAGCATTACCAAGCAATTCCATGCTCACATGTGGCTGGCAATACCAATGTATTGTATAGTCCAGTCCTGAATGCTTGGAGATGAATTGGAATGCTAGGTGTGTCTTCTTTACATGGAGTCAGTGGATCTACTGTTCTTTGACTTGTTTACTGCAGCTAAATTGTAACACATTGGTATG
>CM044431.1:138521724-138565708 GCA_024363595.1 Xenopus borealis
GGAAGAGATTGTTAATATATATTTTTTCCTCATATCCATGTATGGTAAAATCACATTCCATGCATTTCAAAGTGTTGTAAGTTCACTTTAATGATACAGGTAATCATCGTCTTTATCACAGGCTCAGAAGCTAAGAAACCGAAGTGGGATGACTTTAAAAATAAAAAGAGAGAACTAAAGCAGGCCAGGCAACAAAATGACAAGGACAACTATGATATAATGGCAAAATCCAAGCATATTTGGGAGACTATAAGAAGGTAACTGGCCAGTATTAAGTGAATGCTCCCTTGTTCCCAATTGTGATAATATCCCTGCCATTTATTAGTGGCAGGGATATTAAGTACTTTTTTGATAAATTCTTCTATTCTGTGATTTTATCTTATTTCCCTCCCTATATGTGATGTTTTTGTACAAGACAGCAAAACATTTCTGCCGCACACCACTTACTTGACTTATAAGGTGCATTCTATTCCCTGACTGCTTCTAGGTCTAATTTAGCATCCAGGCTGTATATAGGGAAGAAGCCCATCAACTTACATCAGCATACACATTTTATTGCAGAGGATGTAGCACAAGCTTTCGGGGACCAACCCCTTCCTCAGGTGAAAATTTGACAGACAAGTTTCCCAAGAGTTCTGGAAATAAATCCTTTTCAAACCGAAAAGAGTTTATGGCTGGCAAATCATGTGGATAATGCCAGTTCTTTTATCAGAAAAACATGGCAGTTAGGGTAGATCTTTGTGTTCTCTGTAACTGTTTTATTAGATTGCATATGTTCAGAATGTCTTTTAACTTCCTGGTTAGTGTACTTAGAATAGTTGCACTGGGCCAGAAGCAAACGAATCTTCTGCATGTGTGTTTGGAACTGCTAGGACTATAGCGATGTGATTGCAAACTCAGAGGGATATGATTTGCCATGCCTATGGGGTTTATGTAGTGATGCATAACCTGTGTGCTCTGGGTATTTCCGTTGGGTATGGGATCCGTTATCTGGAAACCCGTTATCCAGAAAGCTCAGAATTACAGAAAGGCCATTTCCCATAGACTCCATTATGAGCAAATAATCCAAATTTTTAAAAATAATTTCCTTTTTCTCTGTAATAACATTATTATGTACTTGATCCAAACTAAGATAATTAATCCTTATTGGAAGCAAAACCAGCCTATTGGGTTTATTTAATGTTTGCATGATTTTCTAGTAGACTTAAGGTTTGCATGATTTTCTAGTAGACTTAAGGTATGAAGATCCAAATTATCCGTTAACCCGGAAAGCCCCAGGTCCCGAGCATTCTGGAGAATAGGTCCAATACCTGTATTATGTTGTATATTATAGCTGAATTTATTGATGACTTCTCGGTTGCTTTCCATCTATTTGTGATAATGCAGAAAAGACTGTGATGGAAAGAAGAGATCCAAACTAATGGATGACCTGGAGGAGCTGCTTCATGGCAATGTGAAAAGTGTGAGTAATGCCCAATACTTGTTTTGGAAAAAAGGTAATTAAGACTTAAATAGTCAGGAATCGTTGCTTCATTCACCAAAAATCAGTCTGCTCATGCATAGAAGAAGTCTGTTTAGTTAGACTACAAACTAGTCGATGCATATTAAATATGCTTCTTTTCATCCCACTGGTATATGTTATTTGAGCACATGAAAACAGCTTGAAGCTAGATGTAGATTTTTTATGTTTTCTTTCATGAGGAATGCTTATTTAGACTGTTTCCTATTACGGTACAGACACCTGGATGCAACTCTCCCCTAAAAAGTATTGGTTAAATAAAATTGGTTATATATATATATATATATATACAATTTGCAATTGGTTTTCATTTTTTATTATTTGTTGCTTTTGTTATTTAGCTTTTAATTCAGCAGCTCGTTAGTGTGCAGTTTTATCTAGTTGCAAGGGCCCAAATTACCCTACCAACCATGCATTAATTTGAATAAGAGACTGGAATATTAATCAGAGAGGCCTGAATACAAATATGAGTAATACGTAGCAAACAATAACAATAAATCTATAGCTTAACATAGAATTTGTTTTTTTTAGATGGGGTCAGTGACCCCCCATTTCAAAGCTGGAAAGAATCAAAGGAAAAAGGCAAATAATGTAAAAACTATAAAGAATAAATAATGAAGACCAATTGAAAACTTGCTTAGAATTAGCAATTTTATAAAATACTAAAATTTAATTTTAAGGTGAACTACCCCTTTAATAAGTGACAGGAGGGGAAAGGCATGAACGGTTGAAGATGCAGGGGAAGGCCAACAGCAGAGATGAACAGATAGTGGTAGGGGGGATAGTAGATATATGATTGAGGGCACAAGACTGGAAAGGAGGGACAGAGAGGGTGGGTGTAGCAGCCAGAACAAGATGTAAGAGTGACATGTGGGAGGAGCATAGGGAGCGTGCCTGAAGAAGGAACTGCAAGTGAGAGGCAGATGGAGCGCAGAAGGATCACAAGCTACTTTATTTATTATAATACACAAGTTTCAGTGAGTCATGTGACAGAAATGACATCAGAACTTACCGTTTATAACTGATGACATCAGAACTCACCGTTTATAAGGATATAATTTGCAAGATATTTACAGCTTTTGTGTATTATAAAGATGATATGTCACAGAGGCGTTATGTGACCGTATAAAAGCACAAGGCCTGCGGCGTCCGTTTTCGCACCCAGCGTCGCATCCACCATAAATGGACGTCTTATTATGCATTATAATCTATAGTGAAATGTTGGGAGGGGGGTGTGGGGGTTGGGGGAGTCTGTGTCCAATGCGACGCATTGGCATCAAATTAGGATGCATGGCATCAAATTCAGCAGCAGGGGACTCCTGTTATAAATGGTGCATTCTGACGTTGGAACGCGCCATTTATAAGATAGAATTTACAGTCTGGTCCCATAGGGAAATGACCAGACTGTAGCTTTTATATGTATAATTGCTAGCTGTTAAAATTTGAGGACTGGGTGCATCAAGTACAACATTTATCTTTTATTTTTGGTTTTGAAATTGTTTACAAAATAACCTTTGTTAATCAAATTAACTTAAAATATGACAGACAGTGCTGATCTAGAGAATAGTCTGGAGGTAGCATTTATGCCAAGGTAAATATGTCTTCCTATTGCTGCAAGCTCTGGTGTATGTTTACCCCTCAATATGTTGGTTCTGAAGTGGGCATGGCAGAATTGCATTTCTATGTGAGCCAGTATTTTTAAACAAATGCTTTCTTCAGTGATGTGATCATTGTTCCCACATATTGATTTCCCTGACTAGAACAATACATCTTCATTATTTTCTTTTGATTTTTCTTCTGCCCTGTTCCCACTAATGAATACAGCTAAAGGCACTGTGTTGAGGGTGTCTGCTTTTTGCATACTAAAGGTTAAACTTGACAGTATTCCTTTGTTTATCAGTAAATCAGCCTATTGATCGGCACTGCCCCAGTTCCTGTAATAAATAAGACTAGTTGCATTGCATTCCAGTTGTGTGTTTCTGGTAATTGTTTTAAGCAGGGATGCACAAACACCTGCTCTTCAGCTGTGAAAATATCAAAAGATATAAACATTTGTGTACAAAGGCAAATTCAGTTTAAATTGAGGCAATTGGAACTCCTATGTACACAAAGCATAATATTATTCACTAAAAATCTAGTGCATTCCTGTTTAGACTCCTTTAAATAAATACAAACTAGAGCAGATTCTGAATTTGTATATTTTAGGGTGCTTTACTAGTAGGGATGCACCGAATCCAGGATTCGGTTCGGGATTCGGCCAGGATTCAGCCTTTATCAGCAGGATTCGGATTCGGCCGAATCCTTCTGCCTGGCCGCACCGAATCCGAATCCTAATTTACATATGCAAATTAGGGCCAGGGAGCTAAATCACGTGACTTTTTGGCACAAAACAAGGAAGTAAAAAATGTTTTCCCCTTCCCACCCATAATTTGCATATGCAAATTAGGGTTCGTATTCGGTTCGGTATTCGGACAAATCTTTCGGGAAAGATTCGGGGGTTCGGCCGAATCCAAAATAGTTGATTCGGTGCATCCCTATTTACTAGCCATGAAGTCCAAACTGGCCTTCTTTGTTTGGGGACTTTGTAAAAGCTGATAGGGTTGTTGAGACTTGGTTATTAAATTTCTTTGTTTTAACATTTATATTCTTTTCAAACATAGTTGTGTCCTTTCTCACACCTAGATGTTTGCCATGAGATGAAAAAAGGAAGATATCTGTGTGGTTTACCTTTAAGTTAATTTTCGTATGTTATGTTTATAGCTACAAATTTGTGGTTATTGCTACTTTTTATTACTCATCTTACTACTCGGCCCCTCTCCTATTCTTATTCCAGTTTTGAATTTAAATCAAAGCATGGTTGCTAGGGTAATTTCGGC
Source organism: Xenopus borealis (assembly GCA_024363595.1). Classification (NCBI taxonomy): domain Eukaryota; kingdom Metazoa; phylum Chordata; class Amphibia; order Anura; family Pipidae; genus Xenopus; species Xenopus borealis. The sequence continues at coordinate 138,526,120 of CM044431.1, forward strand.
TGATTGCTGAAATTGCGAACTGGTGAGCTGCTGAATAAAAAGTAACTCAAAAACTACAAATAATAAGAAATGAAAACCAATTGCAAATTGTCTCAGAATATCACTTTTATATCATACTCAAAGTTAATTTAAAGAGATACTGTCATGGGAAAAAAAGTTTTTTTTTCAAAACGCATCAGTTAATAGTGGTGTTCCAGCAGAATTCTGCATTGAAATCCATTTCTCAAAATCGCAAACAGATTTTTTTTATATTTCATTTTGAAATCTGACATGGGGCTAGACATATTGTCAATTTCCCAGCTGCCTCATGTCATGTGACTTGTGCTCTGATAAACTTCAGTCACTCTTTACTGCTGTACTGCAAGTTGTAGTGATATCACCCCCTCCCTTTCCCCCACCCAGCAGCCTAACAAAAGAACAATGGGAAGGTAACCAGATAACGGCTCCCTAACACAAGATAACAGCTGACTGGTAGATCTAAGAACAGCACTCAATAATAAAAACACATGTCCCACTGTGACGCTTTCAGTTACATTGAGAAGGAAAAACAACAGCCTACCAGAAAGCAGTTCCCTTCTAAAGTGCTGGCACAAGTCACATTTCCCATGACAGCAAACCCTTTAAAGGAGAACAATGTGAGCCTGTAGTTTCATGGTCCTTCCAGAATGCAGTAACACACACCCACACACACTCCCACACTCACACACACTCACATTCGCACACTCACACTTTACAACTTATATAAATAATATCTGCATTATCTCTATGGTACCGCCTGCAATTAAAACAGAATTAACAGCCTACGTAACACCCAGCCTTACTCGTAAATCCTAAAAACTGGCATATAGGAGCTTCTGACATAACCTTCTGCAATTCTTAAAAGTCTTGAGAAAAGGCAGAATACAAAGAAGTTTAAATTAATGTAGAAATAAATTAGTGCTGTAATTTTTTCCACTTACACTCTTTATGCAAGGAAGGAGCAAATTTGTCAAATTTATTAAACACATCATATTGAACAAGTCAGCAGATTAGCCATCATGCACCATGATAGACTCCCCATGTCCCAAGTGTCTTCCCACCAATTCCAGAGACCCATGTGGCCTTCCTTTTGTCCATAGCCACAGATGCTGTTCTAGGTCGAGGGCTGGATTTACTGAATATTGTTTGTATTTTCTTTCTCCACAGATTGCTTTTGCTCATGACACAACCCGTGTTATCCAGTGTTACATAAAACATGGAAATGAGGAACGGAGACAAAAAGTTTTTGAAGAACTTAAAGGTTATTTTTTCTCTTTTTTCTGTGGCTACTGTACATATATTTATTTTCTTAGCTGAATACTTTTATATTTGGACTATGTGTACAGCATCTACTAGTGTTATATTTTGAAAATGTAAACCTTGCTGTTTATTTAATACTTGTATTTTTTGGTTTGTCATGCAGAACATATAGTAGACTTGAGTAAGTCAAAGTATGCCAGAAATATTGTGAGAAAATTTCTGATGTATGGGTAAGTTTGGGTAAAATTTTAAAATCTTGTTTTATAAAAAAAAAATCAAAAACTCTTTAGAGAGTAGTTGCCAAACTGTGGAGCTTGACCCTCTGGGGTGACCGGGACTTGGGGCAGTATCTGGGGGCTCTTCTTAAATGCCAGTTAGGGTGAGAAATCCAAAATTTTAGGATTAGCGCTTTACAGAGATTCTAAATCGTTCACATCAGTCCCTGCCCTAGTGGTATTTGCAATCTAAGGTTCCTCATATTCACACACTGTGGCCAGTATTATCAGGAATTTGAAAGAAAACCACAATGTTGCACTGCTTTTAACCTTTTACTTCAGTATCCTATGTGGCTTCAAACTAACTGAACATTTTACCGGTATGCAGTCTATTATCCAGAATTCTTGGGAGCTGTGTTTTCTGGATAAGGATTTTTCTGTCATTTGGATTTCCATACCTCAACTCTACTTTAAAACATCCATTAGGATTACTTTGCCACTAATATGGATTTATGCATTTTAGCCACCATCAAGTGCAATAGTTTAAAAAGGGTGATTTCTTTTATGCTTAAAATACACTCTGTTGAAGCCTTTTTCCCATTTTTTTGTGTTTTCTGAATTTCTGATTTCCTGATACTAATTCAGTATTTGTATATAATAAAGGTAAAATCATGGGAGTTCCCACCCGTTTAAAAAAATATTCTGTATGTACAGGACACACTCCCTGGCCTATACATAATCCTTAATCTGGTAATTATTAGAATATCTGCTCAATTTTAGATTCAGTTTAAAATATATGGCTTCAAGATTAGTTAACAAAGAGCCTAACTCAAGATATGCAGTTTGAACTCCTTTTCGAGTCCAGTTTCAGCTCAGTTATTGTTCTGTGTTTTTGCTCATGTCTCTATCGGTTAGGAAAGGAGTAGGTTGCAGGGGCATCTGGAATTGGGTTGGAGAGAGCAAGGGTCACACTAATGTCTAAGTTTTCTTGTTTTGTTTATTTGACCTAGGATGGTTCATTTGTCACATTTAAGCCCATTATTCTGTGCAATATGGAATTCTGTGCAACACTGTGAATGAAAAAACAAATTGAAGAATAACAATGCAATACATAGTCCAGCTGACATAATACTAATACTGTGACATTACATATTTTTTACTTCACCTTTTCACATTGTTAGATCAAAAGCCCAGGTGGCTGAAATAATTAAGAGTTTTAAAGGACAAGTGAAAAAACTACTCAGGCATTCAGAAGCTTCATACATTGTGGAGTATGCATACAATCACAAAGCCATCTTGGAGCAGAGAAACATGCTCTGCGAAGAACTTTATGGGAACACATTCCGCTTCTATAAGGTAAGAAGCCATGGAAACAAGCATACTCCTAAACTTGAGCATAACCTAACCATTTATATTACAAAGCAAGATAGCAAGTTTTAATCTGTAATTTTTTTATTGCAGTCTGCCGTTCACCCATCTTTAGAGCAGGTATTAGAAGCTCAGCCAGAAAAGAAGGACTCTATCTTGGATGAAATGAAACAGATACTGGTGCCTCTAGCCCAAAAGTAAGTTACTGATTTCTTGAGAAACATAAAGACTTTTGGGAGATGTGATTGGCTTTTATGAAAATATATTGGTAGCTTTTAAGGGATAGGTCTGATTGTTTATTTTACTAGACTAAGTAACTAAATCTTTTGAAGTGCACATGATATACATTGATGTGTAGGGAACATGGGATATATGAAGATCACTTTGAAAAAAATTGTAACAGAGTGTTATGTTCTTTAGGACTCCGTGTTATATTTCACTAGATTTGCAATTGTGCTATTTGCAGAAAAGGGTCTTTAGTTCGTTCAACAAGAGTAACTCCCCCATTCAACTTTCACAACATCTTTAAATGGATATAATTAATTGTGTAGAAACAATTTCTAAACAATGACTGAAGATGCATGAATAATATGTTAATAATATTAATATAAAAGTGTATATTTATATATATATTGTACTTTTATGCACTGTACAGCATTGCGGCTCCTTAACAGCGCTTTACAAATAAAGTTATACATACATACATACATACATACAAATACACAATTACTTTGTAGGTTGGAGAAATTATTGAATAATCTGTTTTTTGTGTTTGTCTTTTAGGGAGGCTGTGATTAAACATTCGCTGGTGCATAAAGTATTCCTGGACTTTTTTAGTCAAGCAAGTCCCAAAATACGATCAGTAAGTACATACTATTTTATATCTACTTTTTTTTTCCGGACGTTAAAATGTTAATTACGATAATGTTGATATTGGCATGCCTTAAAAGATGTTGTTTTATCATGTGTTGTCACAGTACAATGATTAAACCATTACATTAGATATTCAAAAAGTGGTGTTCACCTGAATAACTATTATGCCTAATGAACAGGTCATGGAACTCCAAGGTGGCTACTAATATCCTCATATTTTTGGGGGGTACATTATTCTTTACAATGCACACATTTCCGTTATGTGACATAAATTACATCACTAAATTCCAATTATAACCGATGACATAACTAAGAACTGTTTATAAGGATATAATTTACAGGATATTTGTGGCTCTTGTGTATTATATAGTCTATAAAGTACCCCGTCTTGTAAAATATAAGGATATTATAAATTACCAAGGAGTTCCATGACCATATAAAAACACGAGTCCGAGGTGACTTCTAATATACTCATATTTTGCAAAATGGGGTACTTTATTATACACAAGTTTCACTGAGTTTTGACAGAAATTACATCACTAAGCTCCATTTATATTGATAAATATTTATTTATAATATCATTGTTTTCCTTTACTTTTCCTCTGGTCTCTGAGAGTATTTGAGAATAGTGATGTGTGAAGCTGTCCATTTTTGCTTTACAGAAAAATGTTTTAATAAACCGCGAAATGGCGAAAAATTTTGATGCAAGTCAATTTTGACGTGACTGTCCAAATGCAAATCAGTCGGTGTCAGAATAACTTTGACGTGTAACAATTTTGACGCAGGCGACAAATCTGATGCACGCTAAATGTTTTTTGGTGCGGCAGATTTTTTGTCAGCATAGTTTTGGGAATTAACTCTCTTGCAGTGAAATGTGGAAATTCGCCTCAAATTTGTGTCTAGCAAATTTATTCACCCCTCATTACTTGAGAATATTGATTGTAGAAAAATATATGCTTTTCATTTATGGCAAAGGGGGCATTTTAAATTTATTGTGACAAGAAATTTGTATTTCGTTGTCCTAAGCTCTTTGTGACATTAAACACTGGTCTTTTTCTGACTGCAGGCTTCCATTAGCCATTGCATTTCATCCATTCAAGTATAGACTAGGGGGAGTGTTTTACTGTCTATTGCATAAAAACATATTTTTCTTAACAGGAAATGATTGAAGCTATCAGAGAAGCTGTAATGTATATGATACATACCCATGATGGTGCCAGAGTAGGAATGCACTGTTTATGGCATGGCACCCCAAAGGTACTGTACATTTATAGTAAAAATGTTTGCCTGTTGACAATCTGTAATATGTGAAAGTAATAGAAGTCAAATGTAGGTAATTTTAGTTATACACAATTATTTTCTCATGTTAACGTCTTAAGGAATAAAAATTTAATTTGCTTTAATGTAAGCAGATAGTGATAGGATTCTTTACTAATACAGCCTGCATCATTACAAAAGCATTTAACTTGTGCTTTCAACTCAGCATAACTAGTGTATTATCACAGGAATAATGCATTTGTCATTTTTCTTGGATGGATACTCAAAAAATTCTAAATCCTGAAAATCAACATTATTCAAAATAATTTGTGTTCCCATGGTAATTCTTATACATTCTATAGACCATTTCTAAAAAGCATAGTAGAAATATAGTCTATAATGTACATTTCCTTCTCCTTGTATGTAATTATTATAGTGTATTGTAATTAATTTATGTTTACGGTGTTGTGTGTGTTCTGGGACTTGGGCCAGAGTCACCTGGACACTTGCACCAGATGTTGCTTGTTGTGATGTTGATAGTCTTTTAACCATAACTTTGCAAAGTAGTTCTAGTTTGCAGTCAATGTGCAGATTATGAGATTACCTGTAAAACTCCCATTTTATATTTTTTAGGTGACCAGAAAAAAAATGGTGTAAAATACAGGAAAATGTGTTTAATGTCAGTGATACCATAAAAATAGTGTAAAATACAGGGAATTTTCTTTTGCATGAATTGAATAACTGTTTACCGACCATTCTGCAGTGTATGTTATAAAATGTACTGATATTTCTCTTTGCACCACCTTCAAGCACACCTTGAGGAACACTGTGCAATTAAAATTTGCAGTGCATTAACAGTTTAGCAAAGTGTTACATTGCAACATGCACATTTTTTTTTCTTATGCAAAAAAAAGGTTTTTTTAGTTTCACATTTCCCCTAAAGCATCCATGTTTATTTTAGACGGTGTGTGTGTGTAATGCATTTATCTGCTCTCTGTGGAATATATATAATCAAAATCCTTTTAGTAGTGAACTAAGGTCATAAGGTAATGGTTTCATAAGATTCAAGGTTTAATTCCTTTCCTTCACCATTCCTTTTCAATACCTCTAATTGTTAGAGAGGAATAGATAAGTGTAGTTGGATGAGGGGGGGGGGTGAACTGAAATGCATCTGTGCAGCACTGAAAATCTAGTACATTTCCATGTTCAGTTATTCCTTGCACAAATTGTTACAAATAGAACTGTTCTCGTACAAATAGCAGCAAGTCAGCAGTGTCAGTATTATTTTTCATATATTCTTTGTTTGTTTTTGTAGGACCGAAAAGTAATTGCAAAAACTATGAAGACATATGTTGAAAAAATTGCCACAGTAAGTCATAAATATTCTGATATTGCAGGTTGAGCTCATAGTAGTTGGTGTCACCAGTTATATTAGGCTTTCCATGTTGTAAACAAATGTTAACAGTGTGGGTGTGCAGCCTTGCACAAGATCAATGCAGGTTAGTGGCATAAAAAAAGTGTATGCAAGACCTTTCTTGCTCTGTGTGATTTGTTGGTAAAGAGTTCTCTTTTCACCTCATGCGTTGGATTTCACCAGTTTCGTTTTTTTTTTCTCAATAACATTCAATTTGTTTTTGTCAAATAACCGTTATTATTTTTATCATTAACATATATTTATAGATCATGAACATATTGTGATGTAGAAATAAAAGCGTTTATACAAAGAAATCACATGAATAACCTACATAGAAAGTACAGAATTACGTACATAGCGACCAGTACCATTACAAAAGATGAGGAAGGCCCTGTGAAAAAGATCTTAACATCTAAAAGGGGACGGCAATGAAGCACAAGCTGTGGGATTGGGCAAAGTGAGAGATGTAGAATATGGTATTGCATTTGGTAGCTACACAGAATGAGGATAGGCTTCTCTAAATAAGTGTGTTTTAAGAGCTCTTTTCAAAGCAGAAAGGTTGGGAGAAAGTCTTATAGACTGTGGGAGAAAATTCCAGACAAGGGGTACAGCCCTTGCAAAGTCTTGAATGCAAGCATATGAGGAGGTAATGAGAGAAGAGTTTAGTAGACAGTTGAGGAGCATAGTAAGTGGCTGGTGAGTATCTAGAGATGAGTTCAGAGATGTAGGGTGGGGCACAGTTATGAAAAGCTTTGAATGATACGAGGATTGAAGGACAGGGCAGAATCTAGGATAACCCCAAAATACTGGGCCTGGGGAGACAGGGTGATAGTGGAATTGTTAACTACAATAGATACCATTTCTGTTTTAAAGAGGTTTAATTTAAGGTAGAGTTGTGATATCCAAGTAGAGATAGCGGACAGGCAGGAGGAGACCTGAGTTAAGAGCTCTGGGTTGAGATCAGGAGAGGAGAGATAAATCTGAGTATCATCAGCACAGAGGGGATATTGGACACCATATGAGTTGATTGCCGAGTGAGAAAGTAAACATAATAAATAATAAGGGTTCCAGGGCAGAGCCTTGATGAACAGAATGATGGGGAGAAGTAGATACTCTGTTGTAAGACACAATGAAGGAACGATTAGTTAGGTAAAAAGAGAACCAGGACAGGACCATGCCACGAAGGCAGAGGGATTGGAGGAGGAGATGATCCACCGTGTCAAGTGTCAAATGCATCCAAGACATCAAGAAGTATTAGTAGTGAGAAGTGGTTGTTGATTTTAACTGTTAAAAGGTCATTAGTTTGTCAGTTTAGGACAGTTTTAGTGGTGTCTTGTTGCTTAAAACCAGATTGAAGGGGGTCCAGCAGGTACAGTTGTGCTCATAAGTTTATATACTCTAGCAGAATTTGATTTTCTTTCACTCATGGTTAGTGGTTGGCTGAAAAAATACTATACCCCCAAAATGAATACTTCAGCAAGAGATATTGCCCTTTTACATCTCTTGCCTTGAACCACTATTTTGTGATGATCTGTGTGCTGCCTCACAGATTACCTGACCAGAAATATTTCAACTGTAAAGCTGGCCATAGACGAAATGATCCAGTTTCTGATCGTATGTGGAGTGGCCCAACATTTGTCGTGCCATGCCGATTGGTCGTATGGTTGATCTGACAGGTTAGAAATTTTTTGTCTGCTGCTGATATCTCTGCGTGTGTTGCCGATCGTACGATTTTCAGTGGGAGACTGTCACTAGGTTTTGTCGGACACAACTTTCATACGATCCCTGTCAGGGGCAGAACATTAGCTGATCTGTGCTTCTACTGCTTTATTTATTCTGAAGGTTAGTGGCAAGCCGGGAGATGTGGATGTCTGATCGTATGATGATTTGTACGATCGGATCTTTGGATCTATGGCCAGCTTAACTGTAACAGGAAGAAGTGTGGAAGCAAAAGACAGAACTCTGTCTGTTAATTGGCTCATGTGACCTAACTTTATAGTTTGTTTGGTAAGTTTGTGTGCACCGTTGAATCATACGATCCCAGGAGGCTGTCCTTATTTTTTAAAATGGCTATTTTCTATTTAGGATTATCCAATGGCACATGCTACTAAAAATGTATATTATTATGAAAATGGTTTATTTACATGAAGCAGGGTTTTACATGTGAGTTGTTTTATGCAATATCTTTTTATAGAGACCTACATTGTTTGGGGGTTATAGTTTTCCTTTAAGACGTCATAAATTCTGGCAGGGCATGTAAATTTATGAGCACAACTGTAATGGCAGATTTATCAAGGGTCAAATTTCGAAGTTAAAAAAGTCGAAATTCTACCATCAAATTTTTCTAAAAGTGTTTTTTTCTATAAAAAATGGACCATTTTCAATCAAATAGGTCCCTTTTCAATCGAATTAAAATCGTTAGAAGAATCACTCGATTCGAATGATCCCCCCCCCAAAATTAGAATTTCAGAAACACTCCTTAAAGGTTATAGGAGGTCCCCCATAGGCTAAAACAGCAATTTAGCAGGTTTAAGGTGGTGAAGGTTCGAATTTTTTTAAAGAGACAGTACTTTTATTTTCGAATGGTTGAATTTTTCAATTTGAATAAAATTTTGGCCTATTCAGTAGTCGAAGTGCCCAAAAATTACGTTGAAATTCAACATTTTTTACTTCGAATTTTCATTTTGACGATTGATAAATCTGCCCTTAAGTGTCAGAGAGCAATAGCGTTAGTCTGTTGTAAACTAGAAGCTCATGTAGTTTAGAGATGAAAGGTAGCAGAGACATAGGTTGGAAGTTATCAAGATTGGAGGGATCAAGAGAGAGTTTTTTTTTAGAATTGAGGTGACAAGCATGTTTTAGTTGCAATGGAAAATAGATTAAATAGATGAGTTAATGTGTTTGATTAGATAGGGATTGGTATTGCAGAGAAGTTTGAAAGGAATGGGATCAAGTGGGCAGGTAGTAAGGTGAGCTACCTTCCTCATCAGTCACAGGGTAGAAGGAGCACAGAAGAGACTGGGAAGTGTTGTGAATGTCTAGGGGGTTTAGTAGTGTAATGTCACTTCTGATGGTGTCAATCTGTGCTCCGTGCTCAGCAATATCTTGAGCAGAGACAGATGTGCATGGAGGGAGTGGGGAAGGGGAAAGAAGGTAGAGAAAAGTTGTGCAGGTTTTTTTTTTTAGAAAAGGAGTGTTTGTATGGCTAGTGTTATAGGAGAGCAGGGCAGATTTGTGGCTCCAGAAGTCTGATTCTAAGCAGAATCTTTGCCAGCGGCACTCAAGTGCACATGAGTGTCTTTGGAATGCTTTTGTATGAGCAGTATGCCAAGGTTGCATTCAGTTTTGGCAGGAGCAAGCTTATTAAAGGCAGTGGTGAGTGCTATAATAGACAGGTGCCAGATTAGGACAGGAGGTGGCTGAGATATAGAAGAGAGATGTGACACATCTAGGGGAATGATAGGGTCGAGGAGGGAGTAAGTGAGAGTTAAATGTGAGCATATTGTGATCAGAGGGGGGAAATGTTAAATTAGTAAAATTGCAAATTGAACAGAATCTGGTAAATATAAATATCATTTATCAATATTGTACCTCATATGGCAAGACCCTCAAGCCAAAGTTATGAACAAGTTTGTTCAAAGGAATTAGAGGCAATATTTATAATGCCAGCCTCAAGGTAATTAATAAATAAGCTAAAATGTAGTGGACCTTGGACAGACCCCTGAGATATGTGACGAACAACATTGGTCCAACTGGGAAAGCCAGGCCCCTCTGTACTCTTTTAACAACTTTGGTCAAACTGGAATAGAAATAAACCAATTTCCATTCATTGTGACCTTTTGCCAGTTTCCATTCAGGTGCAACTGTATGAATCAATATTACTTTAATAAGTAACTTTCTCTGTGTTACTGTACTAAATGGGTTATCAGTCTAAATAAACCACATTCATTGCAACCCAAAGGTTTTTGCTCACCCACTTATGACTCCACGCGGATGTTTTTACCACTGGAGGTTTTCAAATGAATGTATTCTTTAAATAAGAGGGTCAAATTCACTTCTAACTGTGGTAGGACAATAATTACCCCACGTTCTCTTATTTATAGAGTAAGAAGCCAAGTTTCCAACAGCAATAATAATGTCATTGTGCTGCCTGCCTTTTTAATGTTTGAATTTCTTTTCATTACAGGGGGAATATTCCCATCTTGTCCTGCTGGCAATGTTTGATTGTGTGGATGACACCAAATTATTAAAACAGTTAATTATTTCTGTGAGTATTTTTTTTTCTTTTGGTAGTAAGGACTGATTATGTTTTGTAGTAAGGACTGATTATGCACTGGACCATCCAGCAGCAATGTGCCATAGACCTTTATATTGCAAAACCATTGGTGAACAGATATGTATTTGTTCTGATTTGCAGCATCATAGATTTTCCTATCTTTGTATTTCTGCTTGGTGTTTTTACTTCAGACCGTATGGGCTATAAATCCGCAGCTTTCTTTTTACCAGAAGTTGGTGCTATTTTAGAAAAGTCTATTTTTATCTTAAGGATCGTGTATTTGCTTGAAAGGTTAAATTGCTGTTTCCAAATCATGGGAACTGTGCTACCATGGCAACTCCTGTCTTTTGAGACAAGCATGAAAACATGTTTTGAAAACAAGTCATTAATTTACCTAACTAGCATCTACAATTAAACTATATAATAAATAATCCCGAATATGTACTTGTGCTCTTCCAACCGATCAAATGTTTGCTTTGATTGTTCTTCCTGGGACTGTCTAAAAAAAGCTTATAACTGATTGGTTGCTAATAGTCACCCATTTATGCTTCCTCTCTGATAGGGAATGATCTGAAAAAAATAAATATATATACACACTCAAGTATAAGCCGAGATTTTCAGCACCCAAAATCTGCTGAAATAGTCTACCTCGGCTTATACGCGAGTCAATGCCAGACAAGCAGGCGATAAGGGAATGCTTCACAAGCTTCAAAGGGTTCTCGCTCACGTCCGATGCTGCCTGCCCCCCCCCCCACCTTTTTCCTTACATAAAGAGAATTGGGTTACATTGTGAGGGAGAGAGCACTTTGAAGCAGGCAGGCAACAGGGAGAGAGGTAGAGCTGATGTAAAGGATACTGACAGGCTGTAGAAGAGAAACCAGAGAGTAGAATCTGCAAGGGAAACTGAACGAGAAGCTCTGCCCACTTTGTGACATCATCAAGCTCACATTCTGACAGGAAGCAGGAGAAAGCCACTGTCGGGTGCAAAACTTTTAGGAGAAACAGTCAGCATGACCTATAGGTAACTTCAAATGAAGAATCATTATTTTTAAAAGAAGTTTTTTGGTGTCAGCTTCCCTTTAAAGAACAAGTAAATGTTTTTCTTTTTCTTTCTGTAAATTTGCTCTAAACAGCCCCCCAGATTAATGTACCTTAGTCCCTGCTGCAAGTCTGCTCTGGTTTCTGTGTTATCAGCAGCTTGTTTCCCCTTCTTCCTGGTGCAGAGTGAAGCCCCGCCCCATAGCTTACTGAGCTGACCTTATCTCTGTGACTAGTCCTGGAGATCATTTGCATACTATGACATAGCATAGTTGCTTGGGGAAACTAGCTTACTAATGCACACACTGGCTCCCTCTTCCTCTCTATTGTGTAACAGCAGCAAAATGGACTGCTCAGTAAACTAAGGGGCTGGGCTTCACTCTGCACCAGGAAGAAGGGGAAACAAGCTGCTGATAACACAGAAACCAGAGCAGACTTGCAGCAGGGACTAAGGTACATTAATCTGGGGGGCTGTTTAGAGCAAATTTACAGAAAGAAAAAGAAAAACATTTACTTTTCCTTTAAGACAGTAGGGCGGGAATAGAAATGCACCCAGGCAAGTTCACTGTACTGCTGTTTAGGTAGGCTGTGGCTTGTGCTAGGTGCCTAATTTACCTGGAATAGGTAGATCACTGGAACTGCCAGGCTGCTTTGAACCTCAAGTGATACTACGGTAGGTGATGCTTGATGGAGAGCTCTGCCACTTGGCGATCCTGGCCCATTTCCTTGCTGCTGCCACCCCCGTCATCTTTTTGGCTCTGGAGGAGGTTGTGGGTTCCGCAATGCTAGCCCAGAGATGCACACTTGTGCTTTCTGAGCTAGAAGAGCCAAATTTAGGGAAACTTACCAGTAGCTGCTGCATTTCTCACCCTAGGCCAGGGGGTGTCCAAACTTTTTGCAACGAGGACCAGATTTGGTGAGGTGAAAATGTGTGGGGAGCTGACCATTCTTTGACCATTAACATCATGTAACTCATTTAAACAAGGAATGGCGTAGCCGTAGCAGTAATATTTGGGCACATTAGTGAAATGATCTGCCTAGAAGTATGCAAGAGAAGTACGTCACTACTTGCCAGTATGTGTCTACTGCTAACACCTTCAGCACACAGGCAGCAGCATAGACCAAGTGGCACATCATTTCACTAATGTGCCCAGATATTACTGCTATGGCTAACGTAAGTAAAAGTTTTGGTACCAGCATGTAACTTCAAGATACTTTCAGCTGTAAAAATTGCTGGAGTTTGTGCCACACTCCCAAAAGTAATCAGCATAATAGCAAAGTTGGAATAAACAGCATCAAAACCAGTGATTATAAACTGCAGGTGCTTTCTTTATTTAGCAGTGCAAACACTACATGTTTCGGGACAGAGCCCTTTCTCAAGTGTGCAGGGTGCAAAGGATTATGGGGTTAAATAACCTCCTCCCTCCTTCCAGGAAACCTCCCCCGATTATACTGCTATGGGTAATTGACTCCTGATCGCACTGTGCTGGCGAACCACATTATTATTGATTTCATGATGGAGGCTGAGTACTGGTGTAAATTTGAAAACAGGTCGCAATTCGCCCCCGGGCCTGAGTTTGGACATGCCTGCCCTAGGCTTATACTTGAGTCAATACGTTTTCACAGTTCTTGTAGGTAAAATTAGATACCTTGGCTTATGCTCGGGTTGGCTTATATGAGATGTATATTCCATAATATGTATCTTAATATACTCTGTTATAGTGATCTAGTCATCTATGTCATATGATGTATTGCAACTTGTGAATTATAGAAAAAAATAATGCACTTCCTGATATGAAATGTAAGGCTATTAAAAGTAACCTTGGAGTTCTATCACCTGTATAAAATCACTGCAGACCTGTGACTTTATATGATCATGGAACTTATTGATGACTTTGAATATACAGGTATAGGACCTATTATTCAGAATGCTCGGGACCTGGGGTTTGCCAGGTAATGGATCTTTCCATAGTTTGGATCTTCTAGAAAATCATGTAAACATTAAATAACCCCAATAGTCTGGTCTTGCCTCCAATAAGGATTAATTATATCTTAGTTTGGATCAAGTACAAGCTACAGAGGAAAAGGAAATCATGTTTAATAATTTGGATTATTTCATTATAATGGAGTCTATGGGAGATGGCCATTCTGTAAGTGTGTGCTTTCTGGATAATGGGTTTCCGGATAAGGGATCCAATACCTGAACTTATAATTGTACAATATAGGGTATATTAATCTTAGATAGGGTGGCCACAAGTTAGATGAGAAGCAGCGCACTGTCCATAAACTGATTGTTTAGCTTCCACCTGAGTACATGTTATAATTTTGATCTATTATTAAATGGCTTGACAAAATTCTGGTAATGCATGAAGTTTTAATTTTTGCTACTCTCACCTTCCATGCCATATATACCTTGAACTTTTATTAGCAGCCTCGTTTTGTTTAAATTTTGGCTACTGCTGTTTTGAAATATTTATTTTTACATGTTTCTGTAATGGAAGTAATGGATTAGGCAGGGCTTAAGCACAGCAAGAGCAATAATTATCTTCTCTTCCAGCCACGTCATCTACCATATTGGAATATACTTTTAGCTTTATCGTCCTTTTGTGTTTTACAAAAACATTTATTCTGGCACAGCGAGTACTGGGAACAGTGACAGGACCGAGCAGATGGCAGCAAGAGAGATTAATTTAAAAAAAAATAAAAAAAAGTGTCTTGCTTGAAATCATTGGCAGAAAACGTCCATACACCCGAGCAATTAGCATTTATTAATATCCACAAAGCATCTGCGAGGAGCTCAAGATCATAATGATAACTGATATTACAGAATGATGAGTTATGCGGATATACATTTTTCAAGAAACTATGATTAATACTAGCGCACCTAAACTAATACTTTATAAAAAAAAAAAAAGGAAAATTGTACAAAATAAATGCTAGTGTCACAGTTATGGTAACTCTTATTATGTTACAGATTTGGCCTTATATGTGAACCTATCTCCGGAGCGGAGGCTCTAAATATTTCTGCAAAGCCACAGGCATCCTTCCTTTAGCTGCACAGCCCTGCTAACTATCCATTTGGCCATTTGCAATGAGGCTTCTTTTTAATTCACTCATTTTATACTTTTTTTTTTTACTGCAACAAGGGAAGTTTCAGAAAGAAAGTTAAGAAATAAAGCATAATATTAATACTGAGATTCTAGTCCAGATAAGCCACTGACCCTAGCAACTAGATAGCGTTTTAAACCATGGAAAAGAAAATTGACACATGATAAAAATACATATAAGCAAATGTGTGTCTACAACTAACTGTAGTTTTGTTGTTCCTTTTTCTTCATGCTCTTTAGCTGCTTTTTCATTCATCCATTTTCTGAAGAGTGGAACAATAAAGCAGTGAAAGGCACATTACAGTCAGTGTTCCAGGCTCACTACTGATTCTTTTACTCTTTTACATTTTAAAGGGGTTGTTCACCTTTAACTTTTAGTATGATACAGAGATTGATGTTTGGAGGCAGTTTGTAATTAGTCTTCATTTTTATTATTTGTGCTTTTTGATTTATTTAGATTTTTATTCAGCAGTTCTCCAGTTTACAGTTTCAGGTATCTGGGTTTAAATTCTGTTGTATGAATGGGTATTATTAATGCCTATGATTAAGTACTAGATGGTATGAAATGTAAGTCAGAATACCAGGTGGTTTGTATGCCTTTTTTAATATGATATTTGAATAAAATCTAGCTTTTCATGATATTATGAAGTTATGTATTATGAAGTTATGAGTAATTGTTTTGGTTTTTAACTGTTTTACAACAGGCCCAAATGCTGTAGCTACTACCTTCTCTAGCGTATACCTTTATAGATGTCCAACTATCTCCTCTTCCAACTTATTAATTCTCCAGCGTCACTTCCATCCCCTGCCAATTCCACCCCGTTAAACCCAAACCCCATAGTCCACCAGCTACACTACCAAATCACTTTGTTGGTCAGTGCACCCACGCACTCTTGCCCTCATCATTCAGTTTCTGTTGTAACTTGAAATTGATTTCCTTTTTCTCTGTATGCAAAGTGAAGCCTCCTGAAATTAGAAGGTCTCATGCCATACACTTAGCATTGCCTAGATATCAAAAATGAGTTTTAATTCTCCCATAAGGCATCATGGGCGGGGACATGCAAATCACTCCTTTATGTCCCTTTGACCAACTATACATCCAGAACCACTGGTTTATAGCACAGATACAGCCTAATGGTACAGAGCCATATATTCAAACTTGCAGACAGTCTGTTTCGATCTTGTTGGATCTCATCAGTGTAAGATATTGGAACATGGCTTCTGAGAGGTAGGACTTGGAGAGCTGCAATAATATAAAAGTACCTTGTACTTAATCCTAACTAAGAAATACATTTCCTTATTAAAGGGGTTGTTCACCTTTGAGTTAACTTTTAGTATAACGTAGAGAGTGATATTCTGAGACAATTTGCAATTGGTTTTCATTTTTTATTGTTTGTGGTTTTATAGTTATTTAGCTTTTTATTCAGCAGCTCTCTAGTTTGCAGTCTTAGCAATTTGGTTTCTAGGGTACAAATTACCCTAGCAACCCTGCATTGATTTGAATAAGAGACTGGAATATGAATAGGAGATGGACTGAATAGAATGATAAGTAATAAAAAGTGGCAATAACAATACATGTGTAACAAACAGAGCATTTGTTTTTAGATGGTGTCAGTGACCCCCATTTGAAAGCTGTAAAGAAACAAGAAAATTGCAAATAATTAAAAAACTATGAAAAATAAATAATGAAGACCAATTGAAAAGTTCCTTAGAATTGACCCTTCTACAATATACTAAAAGTTAACTTGAAGGTGAACCACCCCTTTAAAGGCAAAAAAAAATACTATTGGGTTTATGTTCTGTTTAAATGATTTTTTAGTAAACTAAAGTTATGGCGATCCGAATTACGGATCCTTATTCAGAAAACTCCAGGTCCTGAGCGTTCTGTCCCATACATAAAAAGATGTATGTCAAATTTCAACTGACATTAATTCATCCAGTGCCTTTATAAATAATAAAGACCATTATTTCTACTGCATGTACATACATTGTTGATTATATGTGCTATTTTGTGTACTGTAGCACACACATCTGCAAACAGAGACTTTATGTTGTTGAGAGCCTTTTAAAGTGGAACTTAAGTAGCCTGATCCAGTGCCCCAAACCACCCAGGAAAAGACTATTACTCCCAGTGCGCTATTTACATTTGACTTTTTGCACGTATGTGTTTACTCTAGTGAAGCATCTGGTTTTGTTTTCCTCTAGAGGGAAAATCGATCCATGAAAGATTAAATCGCGCTATGACCGCTGCTAAGCAGGCCAGATTTCTATTTAATCATAAAGTTGAAGTCATAAATTGAAATTATTGATTTATTTTAAAAGCAGTCTGTTTGCTTTTTGTCAGGGCAGCAGTCTCAGACATAGAATTGATTGTTGTTTGAAGACATGCCATTGCGAATAACCTTATTTCTCTCCTTTTAGGAACTAATCGGCTGTTTGCCCAACATTATAAATGACAAATATGGACGTAAGGTACTGTTGTATTTGCTGAGTTGGAGAAGTCCTGCCCATTTTGTACCTGAAATAATAGATGTTCTGAAGCAGGGGGATGGCAATGCACACAGGTAAGCATGCTGCTGGGGCTGTATCAGAGCATGGGTGATTAATACTGCTTCGACAGACAGATAAATTAACGTCAAGACATTTTCTTGCATATTCTATCGTGTTCTGTTAATGGAACTAAATCAGAATGCCAATGCTTTCTTTCTGTGTATGTCACAGTCGTACTGTTTGCTTCTGTTTAATCTCTCAACGGTCTACTGAATCTGCCAGGGCTTCCTACAGAGCCACCCACTGCTAACTTGTTACATTGAACACTAACTAAATAACCAGGCAGAAGATCAATGGCTCCCTTTGACATCTTACTGAATGCAGTGGGGAAAACCATATTAAAGATGTTTACCTGTTTGCCTTCATATCGTTTTTGCTTCCTTGTATATCATCAGACCACTTAATCAAATAAAGGACACTCACAGGTCAATGTTGGACTCAATTTGCCAGTGAGCAATCACGTGCATGTGGCCCCTATGACATTCAGGTGAGATGTCCTTTTCCCAATGGGAGGGGTGGGGTAAGCAAAGTACAGTACAGGCAGTCTGTAAAAACGACCTAGTATATGAGCATCCCATGATTGTTGGCAGTATTTTTCTTTATGGAAATGCTGTCCAACTTGCTGATGGCCCACAGTGCCCCCTTGTGTAACCCCCCCACATGAAAGTATGACTGCTTACCTTGTGTAAAATTTAAAAGGTATCACTACAGAGATTAACTGGCCCCTGTATTGTTTATACCTTAAATTCAAACTTTAAAGGGCAAGGAAAGTGTAAAATAGAATAAGGCTAGAAATGCTGTATTGTGTATACTAAACATAAACATGAACTTACTGCACCACAGGCCTAATCAAACAAATAATTTATGCTTTCAAAGTTGGCCACAGGGGACTGCCATCTTGTAACTTTGTTATACATCTTTGCCAGACTAAACTACATACACTTGCTCAGTGTGGTCTTGGCTTCTTAGGGATCATCATAAATTATCAAAAAACAAAGCTGCTGGAGTTCTGCGTGGCTGTTAAATTAGGCAGGGTCTTCCCCCTGCTGTTCATAAGTATGATTGTTTCCCTGCCAGAAGTTAGGGACCCTCTGAAAATTCCTATACACAGCAGTAAATGAAGGGAGAATTTCACTGCATACAGTCAGGTTTCTTATAAAAATGGTACACATTTTTTAATTAAAGTATATTGGAGATAGATTTCTTTTTCTTTAAAGAAAGTAAAAATTGGATTTTATTTCTTTGCCTTTCCTTGCCCTTTAATCTCCTGCATTGTTCACACATTTAATCCCCCTGAATTGTTCACACCTGTAACACATCTAATGTTTAAACCCCTAAAGCCCTGTACATTTCACACCTCAGACCCAGACTGAAAGTGCCCTACCTTTTCCAACCTCATACAAACTGCTGAAGGGGAAGCACAGTATAAACAGTTCACCTTCGAGTGGTCCTGATAGGTTTCCCTGTCTCCTGCTGTATTCTGCCTGCCCTAGGCTCCCTGTGTGTTCCATACTCTGCCTGCCCTATATTCCATGTGCCATACTCTGCCTTCCATATGCTCCCTATGTGTGCCATACTCCGCCTGCCCTATGCTTCCTGTGTGTGACACACTCTTTCTCCCCTATGCTCCCTGTGTGCCTTACTCTGCTTGCCATATGCTCCCTATGTGCGCCATACTCTGCCTGCCCACTAGTTGTGGGGTTTGTTCAGGGGGTTTGCATTTGGAAATTGTTGCTAGGGGTCCCTAAGGTGTTTAACTATGTTCTGCGCAGGGGGTGCATATGAATTTAAAGGGGAATGAAACCCCCAGGCGCAAACTCAAACCCCCCTGCCCCCCCCCCCCCCGGCCTACCTCTCCCCTCGGGCTATTGCCCCTAAGTCCCTACTTACCCCTTCATGCAGGTCCCCTCCAGCGATGTTCACAGGGGCCATCTCCTCTTCAAACTGCTTCTTCCGGGATCTGACGGCGATGGGAGAGCATGCACAGTAGGATGCTGATACTATTGCGCATGCGCCGAAAATTCACGAAGTTCGCCGATTTAACTTTGTGAACTTTGAGCACATGCGCAGTAGCACCAGCGTCCTACTGCGCATGCATGCACCCAGCGCTGTCAGATCCCGGAGGAAGAGAAAAATCAGTTAGAAGAGAAGATTCCCCCTGTGAACATCGCTGGAGGGGACCTGCATGAAGGGGTAAGTAGGGACTTAGGGGCAATAGCCCGAGGGAAGAGGTAGGCCGGGGGGCGGGCAGAGGGCTACGGGAAGTGGGATGTTTGAGTTTGCGCCTGGGGGTTTCATTCCCCTTTAAGGGTATGTCTTGATATGACAACTTTTTTCACATATGAGTGATGGGATATCCCTGATGTGGGCAGCGACCATTTAATTTTTTGGTGTGCTACCACCATTAATGTGGACATGGTCTTGTGGTAACATGGGTGTGGTTTAAAGTGGGAGTGGTTTAAAACAGGGAGAGGTCAACGCTGGCTTCCATTGGGACCGAGGAAGTTGGACATCACTGATCTATTGTAACTGGAGGTGTTGGGGCAAATATATTTCTTTACAAAAGCCCTTTTAGACACAACAGGTTTGGTCTGATAAAATATCTTGTTTGTATACAGCAAGAAAGATGCCACTGTACGACACCATGAGTTGTTGGAATCCGTATCTCTGCCTTTACTTGAATATTTGGAGGAGCACATACAAGATGTGGTATTGCAGAATGCTCTGTGCAGCATGGTTACCAGCATTCTGTTGTGTGCACTCGGAGATGCCCAGCCTGTAATGAATGCCATAGCAAGCACGGCAGCCGAAGAGTTTGTGCCAGGAGGCAAAGAAGGACAGGTAATTAGTAGTGTTTCTAGAGACCTATTGTCAGGCATTTGGAAAAACATCAGAATAACTTTACAAACCTGCTCTGTAAGGCTACAGATGTATTGTTGTTGCTGCTGTTTTCATTCATCTTTCTACTCAGGCCCTCTCCTATTTATATTCCAGTCTCTTTTTCAAATCAATGCATGGTTGCTAGGGTAATTTGGACCCTAGCAACCAGATTGCTGAAACTGCCAACCGGAGAGCTAAAACTCCAAAACCACAAATAATAAAAAAATGAAAACCAATTGCAAATTATCTTAGAATATCACTTTCTACATCATACTAAAAGTTAACTGAAAGGTGAACAACCATTTTAAACATTAAATAACATCAATGGGATTATTTTGCTTCTAATATGGATTGTGCTGCTTTATTACCTTTAAGTACAAGGAAAGTTTAATTACTTAAAATTGTATTAAGGGTCTCCAGATAAGGGATCCCATACCTCTGCTTTAATTCTTAATGCAGCAATAAAGTAACAGGAATGCCCTTCTATAGCATAAGTGTATACAGGCCTCTTTGTTAGTATGGAAGAGACTGATGCCTCCTTTCTGTTTAAAGCTTCACATTGTAGAACATCCTGCAGGTCACCTGGTACTGAAATGGTTGCTCAAGCAAGATAAAGACATGAAAGAGAAAGGCAAAGAAGGTAAGATGCACACTGGGCACAGGATATGTTTTTTCTACTTTCCCCAATTAAGTGGTTTCTATATCCTCATCAGACAATACTTGTCTGCTATGGTTTCATTGTTGGCACTATATAAATACAAATGTAGATCTTTGTGCAATGATGCTCACCTCAGTGTTCTGCTTTTGCTATACAAAAAGGTTTATATTTTTCTCTATTACATAGATTATTTAAATTGCACCGCTTCATATTTAATGTTGGCCTATATTTATTATTTGCTCATTTATTCAGTTAATGGGAAAATGTATCCTGTTTATATGTAGGGTGTACATTCACTATTTTATTTTAGGTTCTGCGCACAGACCATTATTTAATTCTATATAACCAGTTTATACAATTACAGAAACCCCACAAATACCCTCTATTGGGCAGAATTGCATTGAGAATAAGTAAATGATTGGTTTGTAAACCTAACATTAAATGAATTCACTCAGTCACAAGACTAGTATAGTTTGCTGCTTATTTGCCTGTGGAATACAGCTCTTGGTAAAAGAACATACTATAGTAGTGTAGGTGACTGCAAGGTTTTAGGGGTATATCCTTTCATATGGCTGCTGAACACATGGTCACATCCAGCATCCCTGAAACAGAGGGCAAACCCTTGAACAAGAGGTTTTAAAAACTTTGGTTATGTTTTAAAAATACATCAGTCAGGAATGTTTTGGAATGTGTTGTGTGTTAAGTTAAATTAACTCTTCTGTCTTCACATAGGCTGCTTTGCCAGAACCCTGGTGGACCATGTAAGCATAGAGAAACTCAGTTTGTGGGCACAAGTGAACAGAGGGGCAATTGTTCTCTGCTGGTAAGGAAATGTCTATGATTCTAAAATAATTGTTTGTAAGCTTGATTGTGCTGTTGTATTAAGTAGATGAGAAAGTAGACGTATTGACCACGAGCTTATAAAGAGGGGCTATGCTGTCACTTTGATAGTAAATCCATTGAACTGCAGTCTAAAGTCTAAGAATGCCATATTTTATATACTGACCTTAATGCACCAGCCTAAAGTTTCTGCTTGTAAATAGCAGCAATGATCCAGGACTACAAACTTGTCACAGGGAAAGTGTATGTGCCACTCACATGCTCAGTGGGCTCTGAGCATCTGTTGAGAAGCTAAGCTTAGGGATCATCACAAATTATCAAGCATAAAATGAGGTTGGCCTGTAATATAAGCTGATGCTACAGGGCTGATTATTAAATTCTGATGCTAGTTGCACTGGTTTCTGTGCTGTAGTCTATGTAGTAATTATCCCTATTAATTACTAATCAGCCTATAATTGTGACATTTATATTTTATGTGTACTATATATTTTTAGTCCCAAAGCTCAGTAAGTGACAGCAGCACAGAGCATGTGAATCAGCAGAAAAGAAGATGGGGAGCTACTGGGGCATCTTTGGAGACCCAGATCTTTACTGCTAAAGGGCTGTGATTGCCTTGGGCTGGTACAGAAACCCAAAATATAATTTACATTATTCCTAGCCTACTTCTTTAGTTTAACTTTAGTTCTCCTTTAAAGAGGAAGAATCAGGCTTTGAGCTTCATTATGGAGACACAAATTTTTTTCTCTTTAGTTTTTTAGCATTAATTACTGCTAGGTGGGGTCATGGCATTTAGCTAATGATCCCTAATTCTTTGGGCACTTTGTTCACATGGGTGAATGTTTTCCAAATATGCATATAACAGATGCAGCAACAGTCACTCTTCGTGTATTGAAATATTTTATTTTGAATGTTTTTCTTCAGGAATTAGATAGCAAGTATCTAAAATTCTAAATTGGCAAGAAATTGTTGTAATTTTTTCACAGCAAATGCTTAAATAATGTTTTGTCTCAAATTCCAGTATCTTGTAAACACCAAATGTGCAGTTCACTTTGCTGGACGATTCATATATATTTGTTTTGATTGTTTTTAATGCAATAAATTTGCAAGACAGTGATAATCTGTGAAGGTATCTGTTGGTATAGTTCTCTTGCTTATGTTTGCCTCAGTGTCCTGGGAAAGGCCACACGCTATGTTAATTCCCTCTTGTATCAAACTTCACTCTTCACCCTTCCCTGTATAATCCTTGTTAGGGAAAGTCTTACAAGGTTATAGTATTGATGCCTCAGACATTGCAATTAGAGAACCCAGTGCCTGCACTGCTTATAAACCAACTCACAGCTTGAGCAGAAGTCTTCTTGTTTTGTCATTTTCCTTCTGCAGTAATCTACCTTGTTAGATGATAATCATTTGCACTTCTTTCTTTAGTACCGACCCACTGGAACCCTGCGATTCTATCTCCCGTAGCGGGAGAGTTAATGAGCAGTGGCGTTAGCAACCTTTGTGCCCCCAATTTGCACATGCTACATGGGAAATATTAGAACTCGGTGGGACATCTTGTGCATTTTCTCTATAACTATGTATTAAATTTATGTAATGATATCCGTTATCTAAAGAAAATGTAAATGAAACAGAAAAATGTGAACAAGGCCCCACTTTGGACTGCATTTTAATGGTCAGTCTATTTTTCACTGAAAAGTGCCTTGTCATTCCAAAGAGGTTTTATTCAACCAGTAGAGCTTAAAATATCTGTGTATTGTATTGTGTATGTATTGTATTATCCATTTGTTTTTATTCCAGTCTTCTTCAGAGTTCAGATGAAGAAATTGCTACACAAGCAAAAAATGGACTCAAGGGGCTTGTATCCAAACCAAAAAACTCCGCCAACACAAAGGCAATTGTGGCCTTAATAGAACAGTTAAACTCTCCATAGTGATGGAATCGCCTGTGAAGATAGAGAATTGTGCTCATGTAAAACTGAAATGATCTATCGTTTTGTCAGTTGTGGGAGACTACGAATGTTTTATATTTATAAATAAAACTCTTCACACAGCTCTGCCTGGGCCTGGCACTTCTTTTGGTAATAATCTGTATATTCTGGGAAAAATATGCAGTTTAAATAAGGCTTTTCTTTATTTCCTGACTGCCCAGCTGGTTCATTCTAACTCCCACCACCTTGTGGGAGCCCTTCCTGGATTGTTATTCAAATATAGTTTTTGTGGACACACTGAAAATAAACATTACAGCGCATATGTAGCACTCACTCCAAAAGCACAGACAATAGTCCTGACCTAAGTAAAAGAATCACACATACCCAAGTTCATTTACAGTTGTGTTTGCCGTATGCTTCAATTTTATGCATTCCACAGCATAGCAATAAAAGTTTTAATTAACTCAGTGCCCCCCCCCCCCGTGCCTATGGGAACCAGTAAAGACTGAACTGTTCATTTTTCTGCATTCGCTGTTGGTATTTGCACTTGTGGGTTAAGACCCTCATTGCAGAATGAAATCAATTAATGTTTGAGTTGCCACAAGGAACGTTTGAATCTCCAGCACTTGTAAACACTGCTGGGTATGGATTTCTAGGTTAAGCAGCAAGAACCAGGGGCATTGTCGCCATGAAAAGGCATTAGTGATAAGTGCTTGTAAATAGAAACTGCCCGTTTTTATAGTGTGCTGCAACTGCATGGAACTTGTAGCATTGTGCAACTTTTGATTTGTGAAAAAGGAAAGCTGTCAGGATTGTCCAAACAGGATGATCTTCCAGCATCATTATACATTTGAATAGATATCCATCTCTTAAAAACAGAGGCATGGAGGGGTTGTTCACCTTTAAACTAAATTTTAGTATGATGTTGAGAGTGTTATTCTAATTTGCAATTGGTCTTCATTTTTTATTATTATTTAGCTTTGTTCAGCAGTCATCTGATTGATAGACTGCAATTTAACATGGCAACCAAACAGTGGTTTGAATGAGAGACAGGAATATGAATATTAAAGGACCTGAAAAGAAATGTAAGTGATGAAAAGTAACGCTAATATTAGAATTGTAGCCTCACAGATCAATAGATTTGTGGCTGCCAGGGTCATGATACACATTATTGAGAAGTGATATGTCTAAACCTGCTGAGAAATCTCTTCATATCAGGGTATCCAGTTTGCTTTGTGCTGTGGGTTTTTGATTCCAATACTGAGTGTATCTATAGCCCCTGTCCTAAATTAAGACCAATATTCTGCTGAGACCCAAGAGCAGGAATGCCCCATATAAGAGTAATAATGACTAAATTTAAAGTTGCATTAAATTCAGCAACGCTTCTTCATACAATATTATGTTTTCATTCCAAGAAAAAGTAAATCTTTGTCTTCTAATGACACTATTTTTTACACTTAGTGGGAAAGATATGTTTAAGCATTAATCAGATTAGAGAAAGCACATCTTTGCTGGAGTTACCGTGGTAAGAACAGAGGGAAAGGCTTCATCAGACTGCTGAGATCAACTTGTGAGGACAGAATCACTCCTGAATGTTGTGCAATGCTGGTACATACTACCCCCAAAGACTTGCTCTTTTTCTGCAAAACATGACTCGAGAAAATGTGAAATTGTGGGGCCCGGAGTACTCGTTCTTTCTTTTGTTTAACGTACAAAAAAAAATAGATTTCTATACTTTAAAAATAGGACAAAATGGCAAGGTAGAATTTGTCAAGTGTCTAATCATAAACACGATGATTCAGTATAAATCAAGATATTTGTGTATTATAAAACTTTTTATCATGCAAGGATGTTGAAAATCTTCTGAGTTGTGTATTGCAGATGTGTGCCAATGAGTTTGCATGCTTCAGTTGGATTGCTGTTTTCAGGAAGAATCATGTGCTGATTACATGCAGTGCTATGTTAATCAATTCTAAGAACTGTAGGAGGAAATAGCAGTAGGGATGTAATATGTTTATGTATAGTAGCAGTAACCACAAGTGGGGTGATATTAAAAAAAATATATTTAAAAACAGAATTAAACTTCCAAACCTATATAAACTTCTGGATACTTTCAGCACCATTTCAGACAGAGTCCCTGAATATTAATCTCTCGCACAAGTTTGAAAAACTACTTCAGCTTAATTTTGAATTTACATGGCAACCTCATTATATCTTCCTTTTAGGAATCAAACAGACTAGATCTTTTGACCACCTCTATAAATTTTATTACCCACCAATGTTCAAGTCCTTGACCACCCTCTTGAAGAGCTGGAGTTCTCATCACATATCCTGGATTGGGCAAATAAATTCTATTAAAATTACTCTTTTACATCTGTTTAGGACCTTACCCATCCCAATCCCAGCTGATAACCTAGAAATATTTGAAACAACAAGATTCTGGATGTTTTTCTCAGAAAGGTTTTATATTTCTTTTGCCTTATTACCTTGTCCTCAAAAGGAGTAACTCAAGCCATAAAGTGCTAGTGTGCCTTTAAATATCTCTGATCAGTCACAATTCAAATAAACTTTTTCCTAGAGAAATAAAAAGTCTTTCTACCTGTGCTTTTTCCTCTCTTTATTTGCTTAATGATGTATTTAATGGGTATTTCAAGGTTGCAAGTTACAGAGTGAAAAATCGAACGTCTGTACTGGCAGTGGCTTGATGGGCATTAGGTTAATTAAATTGGGCCTGCAGTACCGGCAATTAAAATAAAAGAAATGTAATCACAGTAACGTGAATGTGTTTTTATAGTGTATTAATCAACTTCTGGTGCTGAACAGAGCCTAAAGTCTAAACAGGATTTGTTATTGGTTAGTTGATTATGACGCCTTTAGTTCAAATAATTAGAATCTAGAAAGAAAGCTTTGAATCTGACAACCGCAAAGAACCATTGCATTCTCTCTCTTCACTAGTGATGAGGCCCTCCTTGACCCTTTCTAAGACTCCAAAGGCAAGCGTGGGGTGGTGAGGACCTCAGATGTTGTTACCTATGTGTACCAAGACCAGGTCTTCCCCATGAGGCAGTACTAGTGTGATTATGCACAAATTACTCTACTAATTTCTTTCATGGTTAGACCCTGTATATTTGCAGATGAACAGCCTGATATCTCTGTGTCAATACTAATTAGTAATATAACCCTGAGTAATGACAATATCTTTGCAGAGATATTTACATAGAAAACTGCATACCTGAAATAGCTACAAATATCCCAAGTCTGTTTCTGGGATGACATTAGCTGTAGCGCAGCTATAAAAGAATATGTTGCCATTTCAGATAAATTTGCCCAAAGGGATTTTGCAAATAGTGCTTAGAATCAAGTGCTGCCTGTGTTCGGCTGTTCTCCCATTCCACCCCTTGATTGGATGTCTTTCTAAGGATCAATGCAGGAGCAGCAGGATATACAGCCCATATCATAGCCCTGTCTTTATTGCCTGCCTTAAAGCAGGGGATAAGGACAGGCTTAGCCGTGCATCCTGATGCTGTGCTCGTTACTGAGCACCAAATCTTTCATCTGGCAGTTTGGGAGGGGCCACTAGGGGGCACACTTATTCCCTTAAGTGCTCTTACAATTGCGCACCCCTTACTATGTAAATATACAGGTCAGTAAAGAATTCAAAATAGGCCCTGTCATTTTAAGTATACTGAGGCCTTGGCTATGATGTGGTGATCGGTCAGTCTCGGGGAATCCTGTCAGGTTTTCCTAATGATGATTTACAGAAAATTATGACAGTTTAGTGTCTTGACGAGAATATGTTACTGTTGTGTTTCCTGGTTGTTCACCTTTAAAATAACTTTTAGTTTGATGTAGAGAATGATATTCTGAGACAATAAGCAATTGGTTTTCATTTTTTTTGTGTATTTTTAGTTATTTAACTTTGGATTGGGTTGTGGTTTTGCTTTCCAGATTAAAGTGTTAAGTCTGGCAGTTCTGTAGTTGGCTAGGGGTGTCAGGTTTCCCTAGTCTATAAAAAGGGAAGACCCCATGTATTCCGCCGCTTCAGGCTTCCACTTCAGGAGGGAGTGGATGTTGCTGTAGAGACAGCAGGTCTCAGTCAGAGCCTAAGAATTGGGAGAAAGACACGGCCGATGGGGCCCTCCGACGGCCTTCCCCGATCGATATCTGGCCGAAAGCCGACATCACCATACGAGCGGATCTCTCCATGTATGGCCACTTTAAGACAGTCGAAGCCTTAGAGAATTCGTGAAGACCAGTTAGTCATAGCCTAACTCCTGCAGCAGTACTGTATATCCCAGGGGTGTGAGATAGGCAGGACTAGTGAGTAAGAGCAATTCTCTGCATCAACTAGGCATAGTATAGCGTATCCCTGAAAGTATTGTCTCATGTAATGTACCTTTTTTGTGTTTAAGAATTATGAAGTGTATTGTTAAGAGCCTCCTGAGCCCTTCATTTTTATTGTCACTCAGCTTGTAGTTCAGCTAAATCAGCCTTCCTCCACATATTTACAGCTAGGTTACAGGCACATAGAGAGAACTGCAATGTAACAGTGTTCTGTCTGAGAGCAGCTGGGACAGACTAATACAGCCAGAAAGGGTTACAGTTGCTATAAATAAAAGATGAGAAAAATGATGTGTGTATATATATACGTACCATATATAAAGAAGTTAATTGAGTTTGCTAGATATGAGGTTTATTTGAATCATGAATATTGACCCCCAGTTACACCAACATGAAGTGCCGTGGGAATCGTATAATGATCGGGCAATTTGTGGTTTATAATACTGGATTTCCAGTGAAAGCCTTAGCTCAATAATTATTTCCTTTTCAATCCATGCTGCCGCAGGTAATATTCTGTTACCATGCTCTCCATATTGTGTTTATATGTATCCTTTCTATTTAATTAATTACAGTGGGAATCTCCAAAATAATCTACACATTTTGGATATTTTAATGATTCACTGACCTCCACTGAAGTAAACGAAGCCTTCAATGAACAGTGTCCTTGTTTCATCATGGTTTCTGGCTGCTCAGCGTTATTGCTTTCTTGTAATTGGCAGTGGACACTAAAGGGTTATTCCCTCTTGACATGTGAAGGACAGGAAATAAGATAATTAAATTTAGAGCCTTCCACCTCCCCTCCATTCATTGGATTAGGCTGATTAGATGCATGCACAGTCAGTTCCTGGTTGATATGCTAGGATATGTGCCAGTGACTTAATATCCGCTGTATTTTTGTAGGCGCAAGATTTGAATTTACATTTCAGCATTTGAATTCCCCTTTTGCTGCCTGTTCTGCATAGACGCTGTGTGGCTGATTGAGCACCGAGCCTGATGCTATTATACCACTATTATACTGACCCATAAGTTCCAGATGGCCTAGATCTGCTCGGTGATGCATCAGGTGTTCCTGCACTTTTTATTCATTATGAAATACTTTTCTTAAAGGGCAAGGAAAGGCAAAGAAATAAAATCCCATTTTTACTTTCTTTAATGAAAAAGAAATCTATCTCCAATATACTTTAATTAAAAAACGTGTACCATTATTTCATAAGAAACCTGACTGTATGCAGTGAAATTCTCCCTTCATTTAGTGCTGTGGATAGGAATTGTCAGATGGTCCCTAACTTCTGGCAGGGAAACAATCATACTTATGATTATGGGGGGAGCCCCCCACCTTACTTACCAGCCATGCAGAACTCAAGTAGCTTTGTTTTTTGATCATTTATGACGATCCCTAAGAAGCCCAGACCACACTGAGCATGTGCATGTAGTCTAGTCTTGCAAAGATGTATAACAAAGTTACAAGATGACAGCCCCCTGTGGCCAACTTTGAAAGCAGAAATCATTTGTTTGATTAGGCTTGTGATGCAGTAAGTTCATGTTTATGTTTAGTATACAAAATACAGCATTTCTAGCCTTATTCTATGTTAGACTTTCCTTGTCCTTTTAGGGCTCATCCAGACGCGAAGATTCAGGGAGATTTTTCGCCTGCCTACTAAGCGCCTCTTCTTTGGGGCGACAAATCTCCCTGAATGGCTTCCTGGTATCTCGCACCCGCAGCGCTAAAGTCGCCTGCACCTATCAACACGCGGCGACGCGTTTTTCAAAATCACTCGAAATTGCTTCATAAGGCAATTTTGAGCGACTTAGAAAAACGCATTGCCAAATGTGAATAGGCGCAGGCGACAAATCCCCGCCAAATCTTCGCATCTGGATGAGCCCTAAGGAGCCCACATCACAGACACTCAATGCAGGAGAGAAGAGGATTATGGAAAAGTCATCCAGAAGGGAATGTGTTTTCTGTCTTCATGACAAGAAAGTGTTTCAGGACTGCTTTGACCAGAGTAATGCCTCCCAGAACTCCAACATCGGTCTGAAAATTTATCGGCCAGGTTAAAAAATCTTTATTGGTCCCAATCAATCTACCTATGTTTGAAGGTCCAAGCAGGCAGCGATCCTTCAGTTTTGCTGGCAATATCGCCTAAAATGGTCTTTTTAGTTGATGGACACATCGGACATTTAAAGAATCGTTTTGAGACAATCGTGGTCTCACGATAACCATTGGATCTTTTAAAAAATCTTTGTCTATGGCCAGCTTTAATCTGGAGAAAGGTCCTCCAACTGGAAGGAGTTAAAAACTGTTGAGTTAGCACTACTTCACTTCCAGGAGGTGATAAGGTCCAAGCCTGTAAGGATTAGCTCAGACAATTCCACAACTGTCAGATACATAAGAAAGCAGGGAGGAACAAGGGGTTCCAAACTCATGAAATTGGACCCTTGTCTGGGCAAAGAAATATCTGCACAATCTGACTGCAGTTCATGTGCTGTGTGTGTGTGCTTGAAATGCCAGGGCCTGTTCTGAATCTCAATTTCACTCCTGACCTGCCCATATTAATGCTTTGAATTCATTCATTCTTCCCCCTCCCTATACATAAACTCATCACTTAAATAATACCAACATATGCTTGTACTGTGTGGACAAAGAATTGCTTTCAGATGATCCGTCTCTTGGCAATAATGCAGTTTTCAGAAGGCATATTGCCATTTCTAGGTTTCATGTGTCATTGAATAGTTTAACTTAGACTTAACCTTGAGACTGTTGAAACAGCACAGCTTGTGTTTCTGTCCTAATTGTTTGCCATAGAAAACCCAGCTTGATCCCCATCACATGAGGCAATTGGGGTTGAATAAGAAAGATATGTGTTTATTGAAATATTACCTTGCTGGAAGCTGTGCACCTGCTATCTTATTATTACTTATTAGCATTAATAAAGGGCTCCCATACTGTGCTGCATTGTATGAAGCAGAAAAAGACAACTGGTAGCAGTACAAACAGAAGAGCTATGAAGGCCCTTGCAATTACACCTGCCAACCAAAACATCCCTTCATATAATAAACCTTATTTATTTGCAAATGAAAATATCACTCACCTTGTCATTCATTGTCTGTAAGTGACACAGAGATTAAAAGACTAGGCAAACTGAGTGGATGTGATTAATCTTCCTGAGGCAGAAGAACATGAGAATTCTGTGGCGGAATATGACACAAACAATTAGACGTCTGGACAGAGGACAGATCTCGTGGACAGTGACAGAACACTCGGGGTGTTGGGCATCTTTTTTACATTAGCAACATTGCCTTTTCATTGTGCTTCACTGAGCAGCGGAAATACAGTTCCACATTTGTACTGGGTGCAGAGCAGCACATAATCCAATAACACAGTACAAATGCAATTAAAGGGCTACAAGATTAGAACATAGCCGATTACATTTCACCAAGGTACAAGAGACGCAGAGACGCTGGCTAACCTAGGGAGCCCTGGGCATTTTGTGATAAACCTGTTTTCAAGAGGCCAAATGATATATTGCATATAAATGCAGCTGGGTCACCCTGCTCTAATTGTTTCTCTGTGCTTTAAAAAACCAGGCTGTGATTTTGTTCCTCTAGAGGAATTTCTGTTCTATGCAGAAAGCCATAAACCCTTTCTTTCCTCATTCATGAAGGGGAAATTAAATCCAATTTTAGCTCATTGTTTTAATAAAAAAATAGCTCAACCAAACTCCCACCCAAAATTGTATGTATCATTCAAATAACTCAAACAAATCAGGAACATTTTTTTCAGACTTTTCACCAGAATTGCTTTATTTTTTTCTGGTTCTTGTCTGAAACCCCCAAATTTTTAGAATGATCAGGCTAATTCTAGCTCAATCACAATATCTTCAAATTGGTATAGGAACTCTTCCCATTGACTTATATAGGACCTCGACAGGTCTGAGATGGCGGATTTTTTGGATTCAGGCTTTTTGCAGCATTGGAGTATAATAGATCCTGAAAAATTCGTTTTTTTCCCAAGAACAAATTGAGTTTTTTCCCCAAAAAGCCCAACCAGAAAAAAATAAACAACTCCCTTAACTCCCTTAATTGAGCCTTATTAGAATGATCCCTAAAAAAATGATTTCCCATGACAAAATCCCTTTAAAGCAAGTCATTAGCTAACATGCTAGATGGATAGATGCTAGTGAATTTTATTGGACCTGAGTGAATTGTGTCAGATGGAACTGTCCCCTCGCCATTGCCATAATGTTGGAACTGAGTGGGAAACGCTGCATGCCGGGTAAAAACAACATGGTGCATTGCATTCAGAATTGTACACTGCACTTGCCACCATAATAAGCCCTAATATCTCCATGAAATGAATTGCTGCAGCAGCACTCCGAACTTTAGTTTCAATTTTTACTTGTGCAAAATGGCAACGTTTTGGGCTATACCAGCCCTTTATCTGGCAACTTATTTTGTGTGGATTTAACTTCAGCAGAGAGGATTACAGTGTGCACCCGACGCTTCAAACAGCGAAACAGTGTGAATCTGGCATTTCATTTGACTTTTACTAAGCCCTAATATCTCCTTACTGAAAGTGAGAGAGCATATGATGGGCGTTGTTTTTAAATAAGAAAAAGAAGAAACTGGCCTATCAATTCCTTCCAGTAGGGAATTATTTCCCACCAGACTGCCCTTTGGTTTTCCTTGAATTCCAGTCAAGAAAATGAACTGGCAAAATTCTGTTTATGCTTATGAGATAAGGACTTTGTGTCAGTAGTGATGCGCGAATCTTCCGAGTTTCGCTTCGTCGAAAAATTCGCGAATTTCCAGAGAAATTCGCGAATTAGCAAAAAATTTGCGAAACGAGTCACGGCATGCATTTGACGCGCGTCGCGTCAAAAACAACGCGCGACTCGTTTTTTCGGCGAAATGTCCCTGGCGTTTCGCGAATGTATTAACCAGCGGCGAATCGCGGGAATTCGCCGCCAATTCGCCCATCACTATGTGTCAGATCTCACTCTCTTGTACAGTATGTCTGAGCATTTTATATAGCTATTTTTCAGGTCTTCCCTGGAAATATGTAAAGCAAAAATATGAAACTTGTAGACTAGATGAAACAAGAGACCCTTCCTCTCCATTCAGTTCTATGTTGCTAAAATTTGCAACCATAATCAACTTCTATCACTTAAAGGAAAACTATACCCCGAAAATGAATTTTTGAGCAACAGATAGTTTATATCAAATCAAGTGACATATTAAAGAATCTTACCTACCTGGTATATATATTTAAGTAAATATTGCCCTTTTACAGCTCTTGCCTTGAACCACCATTTCATGATGGTCTGTGTGCTGCCTCAGAGATCACCTGACCAGAAATATTTCAACTCTAACTGTAAAGGGAAGAAGTGTTGAAGCAAAAGACAGAACTCTGTCTGTTAATTGGCTCATGTGACCTAACTTTATAGTTTGTTTGGTATGTTTGTGTGCACCGTAGGATCCTAGGATCCCAGGAGGCTGTCCTTATTTTTTAAAATGGATATTTTCTATTTATAATTACCCAATGGCACATGCTACTAAAAAAGTATATTATTATGAAAATGGTTTATTTACATGAAGCAGGGTTTTACATATGAGTAGTTTTATGCAGTATCTGTTTATAGAGACCTACATTGTTCGGGGGGTATAGTTCTCCTTTAATAGATTTTGGTGCTGCATTATTATAGTTGTATATGTTTTTGGAATGTATTTTGGTTGTATGTTGGTTTTTTCTCTTTCCCACATAATCTAACAAAGCCCCTCCTTTGGGTTAAGTGGACCTTGGCTTGTGAGTACTTGACTTCATTTCTTTTTATGGGATTATGTTACTGAAAGGTAAATTGATTCCTTGCTGCTACTAATTGAATAGCTCTACTGTTTCTAAGTGTTTGGTCTCCACTTTATTACTTTTTTGTAGGAATATCTTCAGTGTCGCCTCTTCTCACATAAACTGTCTAACAGAAGGGGATAAAGCCATTCGCTGGTAAAAAAAAAATGCTCATCTATTTCAAGGCAAACAGACTAAACATATAGCATATGGATGGAGCAGTGTTAGCAGAGCAGAGTAATATGCACTGAAGCAACCAATTAGCAATTTTAATTAACATGGAAAGTGCTTCATGTAATACTGTTCATACTGTAGGTCTCAGTTTCCAATCCTGTGATGCCCCCAACTGTCCTCTGCTGTGATTCATTTTGTATGCTGTCTGTAGCAATTTACATCCTCGCTTCTTTAATGGTTTCGCAAACAATGCTTTAAAGCAAAATCTATATTAGTGATAGTATACCCAATTATAATCAGTGGGTTTCGCTCGAATTTGAGTTTTTTCCACAGAAAACTGCATTAACTCGAGTATTCTTATTTTTCACCCGAATTCACTGATTCGAGTTTTTTACATTCAAGTTTTTATATAAAGAAGAAAAAATTTGTGTCGTGAGTTTATTTGAGGTATGAAAAAAACCTCACAAACTCAACCTTTGATAAATAAGCCCCTGAATGTGTGTATACAGTAGGGTTGCCACCTGTCCGGTTTTGACCCAGACAGCCCGGGTCAATACTTCCTGCCCGGTTTTCCAAATAAGGAAAACTGGGCGGGATTAGCTTGATTGACGCAGCGATCGGCCAATCGGCGATCACGTCATCATAGCTCCACCTAATGACATCACGGGCCCGCCTACTGACGTCACGGGCCCGCCCCCCTGTCCGTGTTCAGCCACAGCAAAAGGTGGCAACCCTAGTATACAGTGAACATATTGTAAGATGTGGGTGTCTAAAGGGCACAATATCATTTGTATTTCACCAGTATTAGGCTGGTGAAATGTTAAACTCCAGGGAAAACTGTGTTGATGTAGCAAGTAATGCTGCTTAATTCTGTACCAGCTTGGGAAAAGCTGGATAACAGGTCCCTGGACTGGATGAAAAGCTGGATGGCTTCCATCCTTTGTTCTATGTAAGGTTTTGCAGCTGCCAAGCTAAAAGCAGCTACAGGTATTTGGTAGTTAAAAGGAGGTGTGGAGCAACATCTCAGAGTTGCTGCTGCTGCTTCCCCCTAGAGGCCTCCTAGAGTGGAGAAGAGTGAAGGCCATGGAAGGAGTGCTGGTGAGCACCAGGGAACAAGTATGTTATTCCCCTGAGTTGGAGAGAGCTCCAAAGGTCTGGGAGAGGAGCAGAGAAACCACTCCCAGGAGACAACAGTGTATCAAGTGTGCCCAGAGAGGATTCTGGGATTTGTGGGCTAAATTCAGATGTCAGTAAAGAGAACGCCAATGAAGGTGTGAAGAGGGACTGTTTATGTTATGTGATCCCCCTTGTGAAGCCAGTGGGCTGAAGCTTTTGTGTTTGTTAAAAAAAAATAAAAAAAAATAAAAGCCAGCAAAATGGCAATTTAAACTCTTCAAGGTGGTCAGTCTCCGTTTCTGTGCTGAAATCTGTGTTGGGTAGGGCTGCCACCTTTTCCTATATATTTATCTTTTTTTCCTATTTATAACATTGGAATCGACCATCAAAAATACCGGCCAGGCGGCAACCCTATTGCCTTGGGTTTCGCTACCGGAAGCTTACAATATATATTACATACAAACAACAACACACAGGGGTCTTATGTCAACTCACAATGCAGCTTTGTGCATACTGGCTTGTGTATGTTCTGCAAGCAGAAGAAACAGTCCTATGATGATCTTCACTATATCCTGAAATCATACAGGGCCTAACATCAATCAACTGTGCTTTGCTTTGTTGCTAACTAATCTTATCACCCCTGCTAACGATTATCTTCCCACCTACAGCTGCTCCTCTGGGCAGGGAAGATACAGATCTGAAGTCTGAATTTCCACCCCACTAAGGGTTGTGGTCTCTACTGCAGGCAACTAATATCCCCAAATGCCTGGCATTTGGCATACTTATTGCCTTGGATTTCCCAAAGTTTCCTCAAAGTTATTGGTGGGATGGCATACGTATCACTTCAGGGGCATACATTATGTACCACTTCAGGGAGATTAATCTCCCTGTGTGCCACCCCACTAAATATTGTACTGATTGTATCTTCAGAAATGTACAGTATGTTGACTACAGTGATGCCTTGGGGCAAAAGGATTAGTACAGTTTGGAAAAAGAGAAATACTTAAAGGCTAAAATTAAGTACACTTTATCAGAAAGGTCTATATCCTGCAAATACATCAGTAAACCCGCAAAGTAATGCTGCTCTGAGCTTCTATATCAGACACACCTCCAGGGCTAGGGCTTGAGCATGCTCAGTTTGTTATTCTCTCCCTCGCCCCTCCCTTTTCCCTCAGAGACTCAGGCAGGAAGTGATGTCACACCAAGCTAATATGGCAGCTGATATCCTAAACAAACAGAGATGCCTTCTAGAGCTGTTTATTCAGGTATGGTAAAGCATTCTGCAATATAGTGTTCTAGTTTGCACTGTTGTGGCTAATCTGTTGGTAATAAACTGCTTTGGTAGCTTTCCTTCTACTTTAACTTAGAATCATCTAGTTTAACCTCTGATTTAATTTAGCTTTAGTTGCTCTTAAACCCATTCAGCTGCCATGAAAAATTTATATGAAACAAATTCCCCGCAGTGTGGAGGGACCACTGTAATTTTGGATGGACCATGGTGAATGAGCTAGGCAACCGGACATGTAACAAACAAATCATATTCCTTTGGCTTATTAGGTACCCCTGCCTAGAAAATAATGAAATTCGACTATATTTCATTGCCCTCTGGGGCAGCCATCTGTCTTCTGAAGGATTGTTTGCCTATAAGCAAAGTTCTCTTACTGAATAAAGGCTTCAGAGACTTCAAAGTGTAATTTATTCTGAAGAGAAAGAAATTCCCCAGGTAGCAAGCATAGGGCCCAAAAATATACCCCTGTTTAAAAGCATGGACATCACTCTAAAGATTCAGTTCCTGACAACTCTCTGTAGTCACGTTTTATTCATGTGAAGTTGTGTGGTAGTGGATGTTTCTTTAAAGGAAACATTGTTAAATATTAACCAATTTGCTTAAAAAGGTGTGTTTTGGGTTCAACATTCAAACATTTCCGTAAAAACCCTACCAGTCCCATCTGTTCTACTTCCTGCTGCCTCCTTTCCCAGGCTGTGCAGGGATGCAAGGGCAGGAAGCGGGGCCCATGAGAGCAGGGGCCCACAGGGTTTCTTCCAGTTGTCCTATCGACCCAATCCAACCCTGGTCACTCAGCTTACTACACTGTAGGATAGGAACCAATCATACTGTAGCAGATCTATATGGAGCTCCAATAAAGCCATTTTTAAAGATAATATTACATTTTAGCCCAGAGTGAAAATCCCTACAAGATTGGGGGGGGGGGGGGGGGGGGGGGGGAACAGCCATATGTCTCCTTTATCTGCAACAAGATAAATAATATTGTTCTTTATTACCTACAAGATTGGGGGAAATTTAGTTATGCTATATGTCTCCTTTAACTGCAACAAGATAAATACTAATAAATCAGAAAAACTATTTAATTCTTCTTCAGAGCTTCTTGCCATAACAACAGCTGACATGTCTATGTAGTCATTTTATAACTAACTGCACATAACATAGCACTCCTGTTTCTTAAAGGAGAAGGAAAGAGTAAATGTTTGGCACCCCCACCGATATAAATCATTTACGTGATACCCTGGGACATTGCTCTTGTTAACGGAAAACTGCACTGGCCTGTGGATCTACTCAGCAGAAGAAGCAAGAAGAGGATTCATGATTGAGTTATTTCTGACAGATGGTCGTCTTGTCCTCCCTATATAGACAGCAGAAGCAGATATAATCCACATGCAGCACTAACTGGGTGCATGCATAATGGCAGAACAGTGTTTCTGTGAATTTCTTCATAAATTATGGAAAGTTCAGTACTGTTTGATTCATGGTAACCAGACGCAGCCTTGCATGTGATGATGCTCAGAATAAAGAGACATAAGTATTCTGATTCTGCTGCTGTCCTCCCACACATAACCTTTAGATCATACCAAATTGCACAGTGAGGGAGAATGGAAAGCGAGCTATACAATATGTTTCTAGTTTTGCTTAAGTCTTTGAGATTTGTTCCTCTGTGATGCCGCTGAACTTAAAGGATTCCCGAGCAATCAGTTCCAATGAACAACCTAATGAGTTCAGACTAGTGCCATTTATATCTACTTAGAACAGCAGTATTTTACATCACAGTCCACACTGAATATATATACATATATATATATATATACATAATGAAGGGTTGTGACCGCTCCTGAATTATAACAGTAGCTGTCACTACAGCTATACAGCAGGACAATGGCAAAATATAAAACACTCTAGTTTTAGATTCTTTTTCGTGTTTCAGTATTTCAGTTTTACATCATATTTGTATTGCAAATCTATCAGTGGTGGAGAAGGTTATCGTTACCAGGGCCAAGTTTATTTATAATGGGCTCATGGGAAAAACAGACTTTTAGAGGCCCTATGATTTATATAGATGCTGGCAGTTGTACTTCAAGAAAAACATGCAAACTGGGCAACACTAATCTGAATACTATCTGTACTGTTCCATGTGGCTACCAGCCTGACCTACAATTTCTTTGGTGCCCTACTGTTGCCATCTTGTTTTGTTGTTCTGTCTAGTCCTACTAGCCCTGATATCTTCCCACCAATAACCGCTCTTCTAAGAGCTGTGGCGTAACTACCAGGGGAGCAGGGGCATCAGGGTTAGCTCCCTTTTGGGGCCCACCAGAGACCGCACCACAGCAAATGCGTTAAGGAAACTGCGCGTCTGGAGAGTCACGGTTACTGGAGACATTACCAAGAGGCTCCACAATATGAGGGGCCTGTAGTGGTTGTTCTTATTTCAATCCCACTAAATATAGCTCTGATTATAACTTCAGAAATGTGCATTTAGTGAAGAGATTCCTTGTTATAAAACGGGAAAATGTTATATGAAAGGTTTGCAAATGGTTAATTGCTCTTAAATCCAATACGCTGGCACGAGGAATTTGACACTGCAATAGGTTGGACTATGGTAAATGAAGGCTGGGAACTTGAAATTTAACAAAGTTATCCTTCTTTATGGTTAAATCCTTTTGGCTTATTAGTGCCAGGGGAAAGATTGGCCCTGTAGGCCTCAAAAGTAGATCAAGCAGATATACATACATAAACAAATTCCTTTGCTAATCAAAACACACCAGTGATCCCTTTACTAATTTCTAAAGTTTTTATCCTTAGATTGAAGCAAAGGTCTGACCTAAGTCATTACAGGTATTGGATCCCTTATCCGGAAACCCGTTATCCAGAAAGCTCTGAATTACGGAATTCCCATCTCCCATAGACTCCATTATAATGAAATAATCCAAATTTTAAAAAATTATTACCTTTTCCTCAGTAATAATAAAACAGTAATTTGTACTTGATCCAAACTCAGATATAATTACTCCTTATTGAAAGCAAAACCAGCCTTTTAGGTTTATTTAATGTTTACATGATTTTCTAGTAGATTTAAGGTATGATCCAAATTACAGAAAGATCCATTATCCGGCAAACCCCAGGTCCCGAGCATTCTGGATA
>CM044431.1:138567134-138583643 GCA_024363595.1 Xenopus borealis
AAAGATCACACAGGATTACTAGGGGAAATTTGGAATAAACAAAAAGTCAGCAGAGTTAATCCAATAACCAATTATTTATGAAAATGGAGAGTTGTTGATTAGAACTCCCTTGTCCTAAAATTCCAGCCCTGTGATTCTGTGATTCTGCATACATACAAACCAATCATAAAAAATTGTACTTACATATCTCTAATTAATGTCCAGCTATGTATGTACAGTATGTAATGAAAATATATTGATGATGTTTGTGTAAGGATATAAAATAATAGGTTTTGACGTAAGCAAGCTTCTCATTAGGTTCCCCCCGTTAAGAAGATAATTACATTTGACTACGTCAACGACTCCTGGAACAGCCATCTGTCTTTTGAAGGATTGCTTGCCTATAGGCAAAGATCTCTCTTATTGAATAAAATTCTAATATAGTTAATATTCTAACACTAGGTCCTCCAAACTTTGTTGACACCAAGAAGCTACCTCCACTGATCCTAAAAGACTATTTGTGCAGAAGAAGTTATTTTGCTCTGTTTATACCACTTCTGCAAACATCTATTCATTTTAGGGGGCAGGGCTATAATGAAACCACCAACCAGTATCCCCCAGAGCATTTCCTGAAATAATACTGACATAAGAACAGGTTGTTTTGCCAAAGAGTGGTTGGGGGGGGATTTACTAAAACTCAAATTTATCACTTTTCTTTTAATAAAATAAACTGGACCTAACTCTCATCCACAAATTTAACTCATTTATCCAATAGTCAGCTCGTTGGTGTGAGAAAAGTCTTGACAAAATCGACCAAAAATTCAAATCATATGACTTATTCGTATTTGACGCACAAATAGCTTGATTTTTTTTGTGTTGTCACTTGAAAACCCAGACTATATGGATTTTCATACAAAAACCAGTGCAGATCACAATGTCAGCAAACCTGTTATCCAGAAAGCTCCGAGTTATAGGAAGTCAATCTCCAATTGAGTGCATTTTAATCAAGTCATTCCAATTTTTAAATTGTATTTCCTGTTTCTCTGTAAAAATAAAACAGTGCCTTGTATTTGATCCTGACTAAAATATAAGTAATCCTTCTGAGAGACAAAATAATCCCATTGGGTTTAATTCATGTTTAAATTATTTTTACTAGACTTAAGGTATTGAGATACAAATTACAGAAATACTGCTTATGTGGAACCCCCCAGGTCCCGTGTATTCTGGATTCCCATACCTGTATTAGCTATTGTAAAAAGCAGCTAATAGAAGTAAATAATAACTGCTGTGTAATACAAATGTGGCAGTACAAGGGAACTATAGAATAGCTATTTATTTTTACACCAATGCTAATAAATATCTGTTTCACTCTAACTGGTCAGGTTTGCAAGTAATATCATGATTTGGAAATACTTTAGTCTACAGTAAACTGGCCTTCATCCGACTGGGATACTGGAGCCAAAGGTAGTTTGGCAATCCCAGACCTGCAGGATCAAAACTGATTTAATATGCTAACGTAAAACAGATATACTGTACTGTGCTTAAAGGGGCAGCTAACTTAGAGAGGCAGATTGTTAGATTTATCCTATTTCTCCCATTGCAGTTGTGAAGAGTTACACAACAGGAGGGTGGCTTGACATTATCAGACACGCAACACTAACACATGATTTATGGTGATAGCTCTGCCAAGCGCTTTGCTGCCCAGGAGGCATATTAATGCACGTGTAAACACTGGAATCCCTATTCCTCTTTTACTAAAACGTCCTTTGCTCACAACATGAAGCAACAAAGCACCAATTACATTTTATTAGCATTTTTTTTTTTTAAATATACATTCTTCTTCACTAATTCTTAAACGCATCCATGCTAATTTGGATACAAGTGCTCTCTCATGTATACCTTCATGCAGAACCCTAATGCCCATGGGAACCTGTGTCTGGGCCTGGGCTCTGTTCATCTGTATTCACTCACATTCTTGAAAACTGGGCACCTTCACAGCTGATTAGACTCCCATGGCAACAGAAAAGCACTAGAATGTCTCTGGATTGTAAAATGATTCTTGATAGTGCTGTATGCTTCATAACATACATACACAGTGCTTTGTCATGGTAAACCTTTTCTATTTCAGTAGCATGTATTTAATTTATATAATAGCTTATTTCTTGATAGTTATACTGTATGATTTCTTGTCCTGTTCTGTGACATGAATGTAAAGGATTGCACAGACAAGTATTTTAAGTCTCAAAGCAGGAAGTCAGTTTCTAACTACTACATGTATGGGATCTGTTATCCAGAAACCATCAACGGCCATCTCTCATAAACTCCATTTTATTCATATCATTTAAAATGATCTCCCTTTTCCTCTGTAATACTGAAACAGTACCTTTTACTTGATCCAAACTAAGCTATAATAAAAAATAATCCTTACTAGAAGCAAACCAGTCTATTGGATTTAATGTTTACATGATTTTTTTTGTAGACTAGAGGGCACATTTACTAAAGAGTGAATTGTGAATTCTACGAATTAACAAATTCTCGCTAGAAGAGGAGCAACACCTCAACATTGTGTCAGTGACATCATATCCTGTATTCTAAAAAGCAAAAGTCAATTTCTGGTGTTCACTTTTTTAGAGCCGGACAGGGGGGTCCACAGCGCTAGTGCAGAGCGCGCAACTGTGCGCTCTGCACTAGAAGAGCCAAATTTCCAGGTTGAAAACCGGAAATTTGGCTCTTAGTTACCAGGAGCAGCATTTTGGCCGCCCCTGGTAACCAGGGGGGCGCTGCCTCCTGAGGCAAGTGCCTGAACTCGCCTCATTGGCGGAGCACCCCTGGTTGTGACTGTTAAACATCTTATTTACACTTTTTGAAGCTCATGCCAAATTTGTTTTAGTGTGGGCTCATGGCCTAGGACAATAGAGGATCTCTGTTTTCATTTTGTTTCCTTGAATAAAAAGTGGCCACTTCTGGCTATATCGTAAACATCACTAATAAATACATACACATCACTTTTATATACTCACTGAATTTAAACCGACATAAGTGTAAGTTAAGTATCACTAGGAAGAAAGTAACACTAGAGAAAATTAGTTATGAAATTTTCACGCCAATAAATCATTGCTAATGAAAGAACTCATTCTTTTGTCGAGACCTAATTGCACATTTTGATGAATATGCTATTCTTCAATGAAATAGCATCTGACTTTGTGCAAAGTCTGGGGGAGACCGAAGTGAAAATTCATACGTAAGTAATGTGCCCCTAGGTATGAATATCCAAATTACTGTATGAAACAATCCATTATCAGGAAAACCCCAGGTCCTAAGCATTCTGAATAACAGGCCCCATAACGATACTTTGCAGTTCACATAGGCTCATCCTACTTTAATTAAGTGAGATATCCTTTGGTCAAAGCATTACTCAAGGTGGCCATAGATGCTCCGATAATATTGTACAAAACTAATTTCCGTACAATGTTTGGTGCGTGTATGGTGGGAGAGAAGAGTTCATTGATTGGGCTGGTCGGTTCGTTGATTGGACTGGCCAGAAAGTTTTGATTGGGCAAATTTGAAGGCATCAGAACATTGGCCACTGTTAGTGCTGAATCGTTAGATAGAGGTAGAATTCTACCTGAAAGATCATAATTGTAATTTACTCATCACTTGTGATAAGGCCAGTTTT
The DNA here is from genome assembly GCA_024363595.1 of Xenopus borealis. Taxonomy (NCBI): domain Eukaryota; kingdom Metazoa; phylum Chordata; class Amphibia; order Anura; family Pipidae; genus Xenopus; species Xenopus borealis. The sequence continues at coordinate 138,570,790 of CM044431.1, forward strand.
ATGAATATACAGTAACTGCTAGCTTATAGAAAGTTTATATTTTATCTGGGACATTAAATAAATGTTGGTTTTAACAAAAACAATAAATGGCTATGACAGACTGCAATACGATTTTGTGTGATGTACAAGTTTGGTCTTATTGCAAATCCCACAGCGATATTTAGTCACTGAGAAGCACAACCATGCGTTCAGCAGTAAATTCCTATCCCATCCTTTGCCCTGTAATAAATGTTTTCAGTCAATCACAGCACAATTGGTGCACTTGAACACAGCTACAATGGTTGTCACACTTGAAGGCTTAATTGTTTAACTGACCCTTGTGTGTAAATAACAAGGGCTTCACAAAAAAAATGATGCTATAACAGGTCAGATGCACAGTTTTTTAGAGCAGTCGGGTAATTTGCCATTTAGAATAAAGTAAGGGCTGTGGTTGAGACAATGCTGCAATGTAAGTATGTGGGTGTTGCTTTTCTATAGAGGCAAATGTAGAGAGAAAAAGGACTTTGCTGACTTTGTGAGAGTCAATGGATGTGACAAGTGTGGGTAAAGCTGTGAAGCTGAAAAGGGGATGGCTCCTACATGTCAATGATTCTAAACATACCCCAAAAGGATAAAAAAAAACTTTCAGAGAAGCAAGCTGATGGTTTGGCCCTCAAAGTCCCCTGACGTAAACATCATTGAAGACCTATAGATAAATATTGAAAATTCACGACCGACCAAGAAGATCTTGGAATTATAAGTGATCTGCAAGGGCGGCAGGAATCCCTTCAAGAGCTGCGATGTGTGCCAAAGAGATTGTTAGTAATTATTGGCTTACTAAGGTGTCCAAACATTTGTTTCCATGTTTATGGCATTCATCAAATAAAATGTACAGCACAGTAACTGTACATTAGCACAACGATTCTTGCAGTAGTTGATTAATACTTTTCACTTTTAACAATGAACTAATTATGTAATTTGGAAAGGGGTGCCAACAATTTTGCGGAGTCAGTAGGCACAGATTTGTATTATTTGGAAGAGGAGGCAGGGCTGACACATGCATTGAGTTTATCTAGATCCAACTACCTTCAATATATCTCATCAATGACTGTAACAAGTGTTTGTGTTATGCGCTGGTGTCAACATTTGCATGCACAAGTACATGGGATGGTGGGCTACTTTGGCTACACTGGGTTCATTTTAAACTAGCTATGAATTAGAGCATGTTCATTCTGACTGGCAGGGAATAGAATATTCAAGAGGAGACAGATCCTGAATTATATATAATTGTGTGCATTAATCTAACTTTAATATGTACGTTTGTAACCAGATATTTAAACATTTACAAGCTGCACATCAGAGCTATGAAGCCAAACATTAATCAAAGTGTTTTCACCATTTCACTTTTTGAACATACAATAAGGCTGGAAAGCATCCAGAATTTACCCTGCCGCCTCCCATTAACTTCCATAGAAACAATAGAAAGACTCAGTACTGTGATTTTCAGGCCAAAAAAATAAATCTAATTTAAATAAATCTAAATATTTAGATTAAAACTCTTTAGAATTAACGCAGCTTTCAGACTATCTGTGCCCCTCTTTAGCTGCTCACGGTAAGCATGTGCTTCATTCCAGCTCTATATTAGGGCTCTCTCAAAGAGTACAATTACTATATATGTATTCACAGTGCTCATACAGTTTCAGTTTTTCCCAAGAGGCTCTATTGGGACCGGATCCTCTCTCAACTTTTCTCATAATTACTCCAGATGAATTCACGCTGGACCCCTTTTTCTGCTTCTGCACTTGTGGTTCTACTGGAATACTGTCCTACTATATTCCCTTGGATTCATGCTCACCTACTAGAGGCTAGCTGGTCCTCACACTAGCTAGGCTTCATCCAATCCATTCTCTTTAGGGTCTCCTGTCCTTGGTTCCCAGCTTATATCCAACCTTCTAATTGAGAGCCATGTCAGATACACTGGGATACATAAAATATTCCCTTTATATTTCTTTATTGCATATTTAAAAAAAAAAGTATTTGCACATGCATTGTATGTTTAAGGAGGCTCAAGAGCAGAATTGGAAAAAGGAGGTCACATTTAAATTAACCTTCAGTATGGTATAGATTGAGTTTTTCAATTGGTCTTAATAGTTTTCATTTGTTGCATGCTCATCAAATTAACAAAAATAATGTAATTTCTTCTACAAAAACATTGCCAGCTCTCACACTTAGGAGATGGTTATTATGTGCCTCCAACAGAACCCCAGTGTTGATTCAATTAAATCACTCAGCTGCTAAAAAAAGTTCATTATGTAACTTGCAAACTTCTACTACAAGAGGTGAGTGGCATCAGCCTGTCACCTCTGTTTCATTGTATTGATATACCTGGTTTTCTGTATGGGACAAGTGCCTAGCACAATGGTCCCAACTAGTGGCTCGTGAGCAACATCTTTATGACCCTTGGATGTTGCTCTCAGTGGCCTCAAAGCAGGTGCTTATTTTTGAATTCCAAGCTTGGAGGCAAGTTTTGGTTACATAAAAACCAAATGTACTGCTAAACAGACTATCATGTAGGCTGCTAAATAGCAAATCACAGCCCTTATTTGGCACCTCTAGGAATGTTTTCATGCTGGTGTTCCTCCTCAACTCTATTTACATTTGAGTGTGGACCATGGCTAAAAATGTTTGGGGACCCCCCCAGCCTAGAATATCTTTTTCTCTTTACATACTTTGCCTAGCCTCCCACCATATACCTTGTGCCTCTTATATTTATACAAGTGGGCACAATTTATTTCATTATAATGTCAATGGTCTCAGATTTTTTTCGAAGAGAAAGTCTATATACTTAGGGGCAGATTTACTAAGGGTCAAATTTTTGAGGGTATTTACCCCTCGAATTCGTAAAAATAAATAATCACCAAAATCGAATAAAATATTCACCGGTTTTGAGCGCATTTTCGACTATTCGAAGCTTCCTATAGGCTTCGATGGTCGAAAATACTTAATTTGCATATTTGAATAGTCGCACAATCAAATTGAGACTATTGAAGACTATTCGCACGAATATTCGAATCCTTCACACGAATTTTGTAAATCTGCCCCTTAGTGAATCACCTTTGCATATTCTAGAACTGCACAGAATCCATCCAAGGGCAATGAATTCTGAACTAGTAATAATTCTGAGTAGTAATAGTAGCAGCAGCAGTAGAAGTGGTAGTAGACGATCATATAAGTAGATAATGGAATTATGCTCCAGTAATTGAACATACACACAGAAATTATTTACATTCTTTAGATCATTCTGTGAATGCAAATAATTTCTGTGTGTTGATTCAATTATTGAAACGTCTGAATGGAAGTTCAGAATTACATGATCTATTTATATGGTTATATCTACTACTACTACTACTAATGCTGCTGCTACTACTACAGGGCAAAGTTTATCATTTATAATCTTGCCACAACCATAAAGAGTTGATGAGTGGTAGATTAAGCAGTTTTAAAGCCCAAACTCTAAACTTAAAACTATTCTTTCTTCACACCAGCTATGGGAACTCTGATGATGAGTTTAAGAAACACTCCAACTCATTTTATGCCAAGTGCGTATGTTTGTTAATGTAAGTAGTAATAAGGAATCCTTCAGTTTCTTCATTCATGATCATTCCTCACAAAGGGATGGTAGATGTTCATTAATGATTGTGCCTTGTAGCATGCTGGGTCGGAGGTGTACAGCAATATGAATTTACCTTCTGCATGGCTCTTCCAGTGAAGTGAACTTTTCCTCGTTTCTTGCATATAGTTGTGTATTCATAGGACTTTAGTTTGGAGTAATAATCGGAAAATTTATTATACAAGATCGAGATTGGCATTCCATTTAGAATAATACCAAAAGCAATGCAAAGAAAAGCAAATAGTCTTCCAAGGTGGGTTTCGGGATACATGTCTCCATACCCCACAGTTGATATGCTGACCTGCAAATTAAGTGCAATAATATGTTAAGTTGGAGTGATATTACATCTTTTTCCATTCTAGTATAGCAAGAATTTACAAATATTGCTACTAACTTGCACCAGGGCTGTTAACAGCAATGATTGGGCCTTTGCTTTGCTGACTTGCAGTGGACTTATCAAAACTAAACTGGGAGATTTTATTTTATGCAATGAAAGAGTACTCCAGGGTGCCCTACATGCAACATTCTGTTGTACAACTGCTCCTAGAATAGCTGTTTACCTGAAATGTTGCTCAGAGTGGGCATCTTTCCTAATATTATTAGAAAAAGCACTTTAAGAAATGGCAATGTGATTTATGAGAAGTCCTGGACTGATAAGCAGTTTCAAAATAGCAGACTCATGTTTATTTTTAATAAAAAATACTGTTGCATATGAAGCTTTAAATCTTAAAGGGGATTCATTTACAGAAAAGGTTTTTCCCAGTTTGCAAAATACTGTGGAGTGTTGATGTAACAGAAAACAACAGATGCCAGGCAAATGAATCTTGCTGGGAGGATATCGGCTAAAGTAAATAACACAGGCATTGAGATAACAAATCTAAAAATAAACAGAAGCAACTAATAATGGGCAGGTATCCATGGTTATCCTCTATGCATCCAGTAGGGAAATGCTGTTCAGAAAGCCCAGTTCTATAACACTATATGAACAGTCTCTAAAATAAGACATATAACTTGCAGCACACTACCATAACCAATGGCCAGCTTTTTATAAAACTATAAAAGTGGATGCTAGTGCTTTGGACAGGATCATCCCTCAGTCTCTTCAAAAAGTAACTCAAAGACCCAGTAACGTAACTAGAGGGGGGGCAGGACACGGAGGGGGGTACAAGCCCTGACCTGCTCACACCCCCTGCACTCCCGGTAGATCCGCCACTGTAAAGACCAACATAGGGAACATTACTTGTATTTTATTGACTGTTCAATTAATGTTTTAATCTACTGTATAGTGTTCTATAAATAAACATACATGCACACATATTTTTCTATGTGTACAAAAAACCCATAATAATTGATCGCCAAGTAAGAATCAGTGGGCCAACACAGGGGTATTAAATTAGAAGACTGCTACTGGGTAAATTAAAATAAAGAGCCTGGTTGGGCATGTCATTTTCCAGGCATTCCGACTTTTATATATAACTTCCTGGCTTTTGCCTAGATGAGATATTTTGAGCATTGTTTTATGCTGCACATTTTCAATATTTGTATTTTTTTAACTACTAGAGAAAGTTTCCACCAATTTGCAGTCCATGTGACTTTATTTGATATAATTTCAATCCTAAACCTAGGCCAGGGTATGTGAACTACAAATGAACTATGCAAACCCCTAGAATAAGGTCTTAGATGATTTCTAGTTCAGTGCAAAGAAAATGGTGCATGCAAAATGATCATATCTGGGCCAATTTAAATAATACATCACAGGCAAAGTAATGGGTTTCTAGATTTTACATTCCATACTACAATGTGTTCTCTGTCCTTGCTATATTAATGATGGCATTTGCTCAAACCTTACCTTAATCCCCTATTACTATTCTGTAACTGACTTTATTGGTTATAAGAAAGTAGAAAAAAATCTAACATAAGCATAACATAAAAATATTACAGAATATTCTGTCTATATAATACTAATAAATAATTCTGAACAACAAAAACATAATTAAAGTATGTGCACTTACTGCTGCCCACCACCACGCATGGGGGATGCTGGTAAAATTAGTTCCAGACACATCGTGTTCAACTGTGTAGACCACGGCAGAAAAAGAAAAAACACCCATGGCAATGAAGAGAAGGAGGCAGCCTACTTGTTGGTAGCACCGACGTAAGGTAAATCCAAATGCTCTAAGGCCAGTGGAATGACGTGCCAGCTTCAGTATGCGGAAGATTCGCATGAGTCTCATGATTCTCAGAACCTGTCCAACCTTTCCAACACGTCCTACTGCCTCAATCTCATGTTCATGCCTGGAGCCTTTGCCACTACGGTTCTCATCAGCAAAACTCTCAATAAGCATTTGCAAATACAGAGGAAGGATAGCAATCAAATCTACAGCATTGAGGACACTGCGCAAAAAATGTTGTATATCTGGTGTTGAGATGAGGCGCAGCAGGTATTCCACGGTGAAGAAGGCAATGCAAAGTGTCTCCAAGTGTTCAAGGTATGGTTTTCCACTAGCGAGCCCTGCAGCATTTTTATACTGCATGTCTTCTACTGTGTTAAGAGTCATAGCCACCACTGATATAAGGACAAAAAAACTTGACGCCACTGCAATTGCTTTAGCCGTCACTGAAGAGAATGGTTTTTCCATCATGTTCCATATTTGACGTCTTAGGTGTCCATAAAGCATTCCACGAAATAGTTCCTCATTTTCTTCTGTCTCCATTTCAGCTTTCAGCTCTCTTTGCACTTTTAGCTGCTCATTAAGCTCATCCTGCCTCTCTTCAAAAGAAATACGACAACACCGTGGTGTGTGCTTTACCCTTACACCCCAATAATTTATCTCCTCCAGGAAACTGCGAGGGCATAGTTCGTCCCTTACCCATAACACCCCAGTACGATAAAAATTGTAAATGTGATGGAAAATGGCTGGATCGCGATCAAAAAAATAGACATCATCCTGCGGGTTGTAGTCATCACACAGATCTAGTTTACGTTGACGGTCAGTGTATGTAGCCAACCTGCCTATTCTGGTCTTTGGATAACTGGCTGCCACACCATAGGAAATACTGTAGTTAGTTCCACCTACATTAAGGTGTAAGGATTTTCTCCTCTTTTTTCCATAAAAAGAAGGGGAGAGTATACATCTGTTTTCCTCTTCATAGATCCCACGCTCCTTTTGTGCATCAATACTTTGCTTTTTCCATCCATCCAACCTTTTTTCCTCTCTTTCTGCCCACTTCAGTTCTTCTACATCATCATCCTCATCTTCAATATAATAAATGTAATTGCTTTCTGAAAAAAACTGGTCACCGGTGTTGTGAGCGAGTCGAATTCTGTCATCATCTCCAACAAACTGTCCTCTTGTAAAATCCCTGTAGTAGGAAAAAGGGGAGGGTCTGTTTCTTTGTTTAAACTTCAACATATCTTGCCAAAAAACATGTCTTTCTTGCAGGAGGAATAGGTACAAATCCAGCTGAAGACGAAGCCCCTATTTTCAGCAACAGCAAATGGTTTGTTGTTTGTCAATATCTTCTATTTTATTTGCAACTCACTCAACAAAGCAATAGTGAAGAATCCTCTGCTCGCACTTATCACTGACTGTATTAAGTCCTGCTGACAAAGAAGGTTTAAGTACTTAAGAAAGGATTTTAAGGTTATTATCCCATTCAGCCTGAAACTAGCTGCAGTCTGTGAGTGGAAAATCCAAAAAATACTGAAAAGTAAACCGCCTGACAATCATTTGATTCGATGGTATTTATTAATAGACATTTGGTATTAGGGCTGCCAATTATATTTGAGTAACATTACGTTTTTACAGGCTGCAAAACAACTCCAACAAAAAGCGTAAAGATGAACCCTTTTGTCATTAAAGGGGTTGATCTTCCATGCACACCGGTTGCACTCATTAGCTTTAATAAAGTATTTTTCTGTAGGAAGACAGAAAATGGACATTATATATATTTGGCACAAATTGGCTTTCCTGGCAAATAGAGTTTCTGGTTTAAACTATTTCTTTAGCTATAAACAACAACTGGGTGCACATTAAATCATATATCTATATATATTATTCAAAAATTTCAATAACAGCAAACATCTGCAGATTTCCTAAAATCTAACGACACTTCTGGGACAATAACTATTACTCTTGTCCAAGAAATCCTATAAGTTGTTCTTAAAAGCATCAACAGAATCAGCCATCACATCACCCAGCAGTGCATTCCACAACCTCACTGTCCTCACTGTGAAGAATCACCTACACTGCTTCAAAGGAAAGTTCTGTTCCTCTAATCTAAAGGGGTGGCCTCTTGTTCTTTGTGGTTTTCTATGGGAAAAGAAAAAATCCACCACTATCTGTCTATACTGTATAAACTATAAACAGTAACCCCCTAGTTCCCTAGCAAGCAGTGCCTTTTATCCAGAGAAAAAACCCCAACCTCAACTTATAGTTTAATTATTCCATTCCATTTTCCAGTTTAGTTGCTTGTCTCTTTACTGACTTTAGTTCATTAATATGTCTCTATGACTGAGACACAGATCTGTGCTGCATACTGCAGGTGAGGCATTACCAGGGATCTTAGAGGCAATTTTCATTCACAAGTCAATTACTTTTATAGTACTTTTTTTACTATTACTTGCCTAGGGTTGCACAGTTTAAGAATCATTAGCAGGGACAGAGAAAGCACTTATATTGGTAACCTTAAGGTATTTAATAAACAAATTAAAAAGCAAAGGTACAATGATAGAACCTGCTGTGCAACACTGGTTGAATTAGAAAAATGTTCAATTTACCACCACTCTTTTTAATCTATCATTCAGGCAGTTCTATATCCAAGTACAAATACTTACTCCAGATAAATATTCTTACATTTAACCAGTAACCTTCTGTGTGGGACTGTATCAAATGTTTCAGCAAAATCTAAGTAGATCACGTTCATTGCCACCACAATGTCTAGTTTTCTGCTTATTGCCTTCATTAGAAGGTAATGAGGGTCAAAGAGAAGAAAGCATGTTCCTACAGAGCTACTAATGCTATTCAAAGTTGGTCAGTTTTTCTGTCACAGCTGGATGGCTGCCTAGCTAATAGTACATCAGGATGTGACCACCCGGCCATAATTAAATAACCATTTGCTTTGTCTTAAGGGTTCAAGGCATTTGGCAGGAGGCGGACCACAGTATGGTATATAAGACTTTGCTTTACTTGACATTGTTAAATACAGCAGAAGATGGGCTAATAAAAGTGCTGGGAAAGAGATATAATAGCAGATATCAAGGGTACAGTAACACCTTGCAGTTTGGAGGAGAGTTGCAGCTCTAAGATGGCTTCATGTGCTCAATTTCATCTGATTCATCAAGAATTCTATGCATAACATAGCAATAGAATTCTTGATGAATCAGATGAAGCGTAGGACTGGCCAGATATGGGATGACTGACATAGTTGGCCAGCTTAAATATATTGCAATATATGGACAAACAATCCCTGTTGTTTAAAGGGTAAGGCATTTTTTAGTAGCTGTATGCACAGAATGTCTCAATGTCTTAAATATATTGATAATGGGTTGAGTGCAGTAGACTTTAACATTGAGCCAGTTTGAGAAATCTTTTGAGAAACTACATCACCAATCTTCTCCATGTTGCTTTTAATTTAATAGGTTGTTCTTACTTCTGCCAGGAGCTCTTCCATTTCGCATTTACTACTTAAAAGTATTCAGATGTTAGGGGGTTGGATTAGTCTCTAGTGCCTAAAAATGTTTGCCATCTGATTTTAACCAGGACTGGCCTGCCCATGGGAACCTGTGAGCTACTGCATTAAGCAACTGCAGTAAGACCTGCGAGCACTGCAGCAGTAAGGGAGGGAGCACTATGACATGCTTGCATTCAGTTATTGTTCAGTGGTGTGTGTGTATATATATATATATATATATATATATATATATATATATGCAGTTAAATATCACAATCCTCTGTACTTATAGAAGAATATTTGGATCTGCAGTTGTTGCTGGACTACAACTCCTAACATACCTTTACTTTTGAGGATGATGATGATAAATGCTGTGCTGTATGGAATAGCAAACAACCTGAGAATTTATTTGTATACTGTAAACAACTGATTTTTAATAAATGGCCCTAACTCTAAAGTAAAAATGTTAGCGCTAGGGTAAGTTGAGACAAAGCAGGGCATTGCTGCACAGTAAGAGGAAGACTATGAAATAGCAGTTTAGCTTTTCATTAGATTCATCCTGGAACCAAAACGCTTAAATCAAATTAACTGTAATACAATTTGCGTAATACCATATGTCAGAAATAAGCATCAAAGAAGATTGACATCAGTGCATAGAACAAGAGATCTGGAGAGCTTATGTCACTAGATCTTCCTTTCAGAATATTACTAAAGCTCATGATTTAATTACTACATCTCCTTTTGGCCATCTGTGGGATGCAGGAGGGAATTGAAGTGCAATATATCTGAAGGGCTACAGGTTACCCATCATTAATATAAAATTGTTATTATACCTGTTTGACTCAAGCGTCACAATTAAGGTTCTAGCATTCACCAACATATATCTAACTGGGTCTGTACATTATTTCATACACTAGTCCTAGAACCTTAGTGATGTCAGAACTAATAATGTGGTTGAACCACTATTCATCGGGAGATACGGGGGCGATCCGTCGCCTGGCGAGGCAATTTGGAGCGATTTTAAAAATCGCGCCGCTCCGTATGGACACGCGCCGGCGTTTTTAAGCCTCGTCTGTGCCTAGCTATTTGGGGAGATTCGGGGGCGATCCGTCGCGGCGATAAGTCGCCAGGCGACGGATCGCCCCCGAATCTCCCTGTCTGGACTAAGCCAAAAACAGGAACCCCGTCTGGACTAAGCCAAAAACAGGAACACCAAAAAACTGAAAGTGTATCAAAGTAATAAAAAATCGAATGAATAATGATGCTCTATACTACTTCAGAAAGACTACTATATTTTATATAAACATGGAGACAGCCATTCAAGGTGGAGAAAAGGCACAGGTTACATAGCACATAACAGATAAAACCCCATTGCATTGGACAGTGTTTATCTGTTATGTGCTATGTAACCTGTGCCTTTACTTTTTTCCAGCTTGAATGGCTGCCCCATGGATACACAGCAGCATGTTTACATAAACTATAGTAGTCTTTCTAAAGAAACCACACAGCTTTTACCAGCACATGCTCGCAGTATACAGTATTATATGTTAATTTCTTGAAAACACTTTCATTTTTCGGTGCACACAAATTTGGAGCGCTCACCTCTGTATCTTTCCTTTAGGACTCAGGTGCTTCCGCAGTGATTCGCCCAACCTGCCACCGGTTAGAAATGCAGCACACTGACAAATTGATCCATTTGTTTGATAATATTTATTGGCTTCAAATTCCAAGTAGACAAGGCAGCGTTTCGGGTCAGTGTGCTGCAGTGCTGTGGACTTTAATTTTTCAGTGTTCTTGATCCTTTGAAATCCCACCGAATCCAAAATGTAGCGTCAGCAATCTCTGAAATAAGTTCCCTGGAAGTCTTTCACCTATTGCTTTTAAATCTGTCAAGGACTTCCCCCCCCCCCTCTTCTTTTCACTTGGTTGTTGTAGCTATGCATATTGCAACAGATGGGTCTATTCAGCTCCCCCCACAAAGTATTTAGGGGCAGATTCACTAAAGGGTGAAGTGACAATACTGTGAAAATTCGCCAGTGTGATGTCATTTCATTACTTCACAGTTTTACAAACGAGCACAGACGACCCTTTGCTAGCGAAGGAGATATACACTAGCATTGCTTTACATTCCAACACCAGGCAAATTTGCGCACTGGCAAATGAACATAACTCCGCAAATTCAATAATATGCAGATTTTACTGAACGTGAACTATCGTCAGACTTGCCTTAGCCAAATCTGACCTGGTGAAGTGCATAGAACATCCTCAATCTCCAGTTTTTGAGTGTAATATCTTCTAAGTACAAAATTTTTCAATTTTTCAGGATGTTAGGCTGCAAAAGGCATAAAAACATTTTTGGGCACCAGGTTTGCCCCATAATTTTTTTCTACCATAAGGTAACATCATTTAACTGTGGGCTTATGTGTAGGGCATTAAAACAACTCTACTGACTTTAAAGGGGTGGTTCACCTTCAAGTTAACTTTTAGTATATTGTAGAAGGTCCAATTCTAAGAAACTTTTCAACTATTTTTCATAGTTTTTTTTAGTGATTTGCAGTTTTCTTCTATTTCTTTGCAGCTTTGAAATCGGGGTCACTGACACCATCTAAAAACAAATGCTCTGCAAGGCTACAAATGTATTGTTATTGCCTACTTTTTATTACTTATTCTATTCAGTCCCTCTCCTATTCATATTCCAGTCTCTTATTCAAATCAATGTAGGGTTGCTAGGGGTAATTTGTACCCTAGAAACCAAATTGCTGACACTGCAAACTAGAGAGCTGCTGAATAAAAAGCTAAATAACTATAAAAACACAAACAATAAAAAATGAAAATCAATTACAAATTGTCTCAGAATATCACTCTCTCCATCTCTATACTAAAAGTTAACTCAAAAGGTGAACAACCCCTTTAATAATGTTCCCTTGGCATGTCTAGTTATCAGTGTAAATGTAACGCATTAGATGCACCATGTAATATAAATAGCTCCATATGAAAATTAGCCTGAGGGCAAGAACTCTAGCAATGTTGCGCTAGGCAGAATTGAACACTAGCGCAGCTTCACTTTGATTTGCTCACTCGCCGAAGTAATGCTACAGAAAATTCGCCAGCATTTGGTGCCCTGGATCTAACTTCGCACTTTAGTGAATTAGCATTGTCTGAGCTAATTTTCATCTGGCAAAATCTTGCAATGGCTGCGAAGCCGTCGCTGGCAAAGTTGCACTCTTCAGTGAATTTGCCCCTTAATCTCGTTCCACTATATGCAATATCCTGTGTAGTGTCCCCCAACTTTCCACTACTCCTCTATAACCATGGACAGTTTTGCCTTATTAATAATCCTTCCCCCCAGCTGCCCCATAGGCTGCTCTTAAGGTCAGCTTTGCTTGTCCCAAAATCTTCACTAAATCTGTTGCAGGTATACTAGTTGTGGATTAGCTACTCTGGTATCCCTTCTACCCCTTATCCACTCCCTGCTTAGCGACGACTCCATTCTCTCCAGATTAGCAGCCCTATTCAGTAGTGCAAGATTTAT
>CM044431.1:138617896-138628375 GCA_024363595.1 Xenopus borealis
GGGGGGGGGGGGGTACCAGAAGAAAAAAACAAACATATCAATACAAGATAAGACTAGTGCTCATACATTCACCAAGCCATGAAAACTTTGAAATCAATTACTTGGAGGGCTGTAGTTCAAAGCATACTTACTATATTAAGATACCTATACATCAGACAACTTCCACATTACCATCTTTATATTAGAAACTACTTGACTGGGGGTGGGGGTAGACCTAAAAAATATTCTCATTTATGTGGCAGAGGTTGCTTTCCTGATCAACTAAGCTCCACTAGAACAGCACACCTTCCAATATGCACTGAATCAAAATAACATGAAACATTTAAAAGAAAGATTTTCCCATATCTGGGAAATTTAATTCTGTCATGGGTTCCACTTAAAACAACCCCAAGCCATCACTACAGCCATCCAAACAATTTATTTGGCAATACATAAACATAACTATGCAAAAGGTTCCTGTATTAACCAGACCATTTTATGTACAAAATTTAACGGATAATGCGGTTAACATAGATTATATAAGATTATATAAAAAGCATAAAAACCCACCCAGATATTGGATCGACTGCAATGGAGGTTGGGTCCTTTAACCCTGAACTGAACAAGGATTTCCTTTTGGAGCCATCAGAATTAGACACAGAAACGGTTTTCAAACCAGTCTTTAAACCAGTATCTATCCAATATATATTTTTGTAGATCCAGTCAATAGCGATTGCTGATGGACTGTGTACATCCTCTACAACCTTGACATGGGTGCCTACTTTTTCCCGGGTGTCAAATGGGGCACTTAAAGGGAGAAAGGATAAAAAAATGATATGAACATGGTTAGGTGAGCACAAGCAACAGTCAGGGTTACTAAGGGTAATGTACAAAGCATTTCTTTTAGAACTGCAGAGGTAGACTAGAGAGTGGTTCAGATATCACTCCATACCATTCCCAACATAGAACTGTATGCAGCATGGCCTAATATGTAAACCGACAAAATGCTGTTTACATATTGAATGCTGTAAGGCCATCTTTCATTTTCTGTAACCGCAATAAAAGTACAAATAGTAAGACTGGATGCATTAGCTGATGGAAGCAACAAATAACCAATATTTCTAGACCGATCTAAATTGTGGAACCTGGGCATGATCTTGGGAAATAATTAAATGCCACTTGAGAAATTAAAGTAGAAAAAAAAAAAATAAGTCACAAACCGGAATATGGCTTTCTGGATAGTATCTGCCCAGTATAAGCTTTGTTCTTTTATATCAGCGTCCAGAGCTACTGTATTCCTCAACTGCTCAACCAACTGGATGTATTCTTTCCTTTCAAGTCCAACCTTCCGGATATCTCTGCGGTTGGTGAATATCAGACATGGCTCCCTTCCTGCAAAGTTTTCGTTAAATTTAAAGTGCCTCCAGGGGACCCCAAATAAGTTAAAAAAAAACACAAAGTATACACTGCATTGACAGTCATTTATCTTCTGATCATATTAAAAAAAAAAAAAAAAACTATCCCACCTAGTCGGTTACACGGCTTTAAATTCCCCTAATGTTCTCAACATATGCTTTAATTTCCCAACAGTTTGATCCCCTAGGACCTTGGCAAACCATCATTGTATTCAGTACTTCTTTCATTAAAGAATTGCTTCTCATAGCTCATTTACAATTGTTATCTTGTCCTATTCTGCTTCTCAGTTGATACTATTGCCCCTTACCAACAGCCCGTTGCCAATATTTTGTAATGGTAAGCTTCTGAATGCAGATGTACCTTTATTTAATCAGAATAGCAAATGGAGATTGAGAAATAACTTGCCTACTGCCTTGCATACACCAGTGGATGGATCCATCTGATATCCTTTACTGCATTCACATTTGTAGCCTCCTTTCAGGTTCACACAGATCTGGCTGCAGATTTCTGGATTTTGGCATTCGTCAATATCTATTTAAAGAGCCAGGAGATCAGATTAATACTTGCCCTTCTCTCAAGCATCTTAATGGATCTATTCAAAATGTCTTACCTCCACATGTTTTCCGGTCAATTAGCTTAAAGCCAGCAGTGCATTCACATTCGTAGCCAATTGGCAGGTCATGGCATATATGGGAACAGCCACCATTATTCACCAAACATTCATTAAGTTCTGTAAGAAGCAGGAGACCCAGTGATGGAATGTACATGTCATTTTATAGTCTAGAATAGGCTTGTAAGGCACCTTCGTTTCAAAGCTCAACCCTTTGATCTTTTGGTTTGGTATCCCCCTGGGTTTAGTGGTAATTATCTTAAAATGGTCATAATCGTCCTGCTCCAGAACTAGCCAAGGCCTCCAATAAACATCTGCTCCTAACCGTATCGTAGGGGCCATTAGGAAACTAAGTCCCCTGGGGGGAGCAGTTCCAAAAGTTTATTAATCACTAGCTTAGATTTAAAAAATTTTTGGGTGCAAGGCATCCAGACAAATATCTGGCTTGCAATACAGCAAACCCCCTAATCTGCATGGAGCAAGTGAGGTTCTTGCATGGTTTATAAACTCACCAGAATCAGTTTTTCTAACATTTACCCCATCCATGCTCTATATTTATCCTTCAGAGAGTTAATTAAAACACATGAGATTCCAAAACTTGAATGCAATCTAAACAATGTTAAGAGTTCCATACAGTTTATACTAATTTACAGTTCTGTATTTAATGAATAGCTCTCTGCATTACTCCTTACAAAATAAATCAAACACTCACAGCAGGATTAAACTAGACGGGTCCCTTGCTGAAATAGGTCCCTAACCAAGTAGATAGTCAGCATTGCTGTACAACTGGGAATAAACAGCATTACATAGTGTTTAGAGTCTAGCTGCAATTTCCCACAATACTACATTTCAGGTGTTTATTTCCCCAGCAAAAACCAATTCTAGAAGAAAAAAAAAAAAAAAACCCAACATAGATTGGGGACCTTGCAGTGTTTAAATGATACAACTTTCTAGTGCTGCCAAAACAGCAGGTCACATACAGAATCACAGAGAATGAGGATAGATTTTCATTCTGGGCAACAAAGCTTCATTTTGCCAGTGAAGTCAGCACCTGCTAGATATTTAGATCTTTGATTGTTGTGCACTTATTTATACATTATAAGCACAATTTCCCAAAATGGTTAATCCGGTACACTTAAGGCAACAAAGTATTTTTCAGTTTGTCAATTTTCAGACTTCAGATGTGGACTACCAGCAAGGAGCAACCATTACTTCCCCCTCCAAGCCAACCATGACTTTGCCTTAACCAATCTCGGCTGTATACTTCCAATAGTCTCCTCTAGACAATGGTTTTATCATCATTATGCAAATACATGTTCTGCACCAAGCATAGCTCAAATGGCAGGGAAGTTGCCCAAACGTGGGAATGGAATCCAGCAGACCGACCAAATTTGGCCATAAGAGAGATACATTTTAGCATAGAATATGTGCCTATGACAGTGCTTCACCACTGATCAAGTTTAAGCATGTCTTAAACGGTAATCCACCTGGTAGGGGCATTTACACTGCTGCAGGTTTCAGTCTACAGCATGCATACCATTTCATTATGGTGTTACAGAACCATTAAATAAGAAACACCATTACGAAGCAGTGTTTAACATTAAGTTATTTAAATAGTTAAATAGTATCAAAACTAATAATGGCATAAGTTTAGATATTTGTTTTAAGACCAGGTCAGACTTACCACAATCCTTTACTGGCTCATCACTCCAGTCCTTGCAGTCTTTATGCTTGTTGCAAACCTTGTTACCATCAATGCACTCGCCAGATCTGCACTTGAATTTGCCAGGTCCTGAGCACTGATTGACTGGAGACAATCAGTATAGGGAAAATGAGGGATAACCATGAGAGAGAATCTTATCGATTTCCTGAACAGACATAACACCGCAAATAAAGCCACTATTATGTGCCCACCATTTTTACAGCGTATTTCATCAGTGCCATCAAGGCAGTCTCTCACACCATCGCATTGTCTACTGCCATGAATACAATTTCCATCCTCACATTTAAATTGGTCTGGTTGGCAAGTGCGAGATGCTGCAACAAGAATAAAGTAGCAGTAGGCGTCTGTTAATTAACTATAAAACAACATCTTTCTTGGATGTACTAGGATTAGTGCTAGACAGCACGCATAAAGGAAGAATTAAGTCATAAAATAAACTTAATACTTTGTTATAGTTGGAATATAATAGGAAAAGAAACTGTAAGTGCTTCCTTAACCCAATGTTTCTGTTATTGCAACAACCCAAACCATGCTGTTTTCTAAGCTTAAAAAAGAAAAAAAAAAAATTTGGAAAGAAAGGGTTAAAAATTAATTTGCTACAATTTAAAAAAAAAAAAACAAAAACAAAAAAAAACCCACAATCACCTTTAAGGTCATGTAGGAAATACAGTTTACTCCATTCTAATATAAAAGTCATTTAGGGCTATGGAACTAGTCTTTTGAAGTGCAAGTCCTCTGGTCACTGCTACATCTGTACATTGAACGTCAAATTGGGGAATTTTGAGTGCTGCGGTTTTTAGCCGAATTAGTTACAACAGCCTTTCTATATTATCCTTTGCATATAGTACTTGTTAACGGTCATTTACAAAAAATTTAGCACATGAGCACTTTTATATGTAAATTTGAAGTTCAACTGTACCGGCTATATATTACTTGATGTACCCTCAGACCAGTTAGAATGTTTATTTAAAGCCCCAAGTGGCACTGCTGCAAACCTTTAGGCTAAGGCCAGACAGGGAGTTTTCGGGGAGATCGGTCGCCAGGCAATTTGAAAATTGTGCCGCTGCATGTGAATAAGCGCAGGCAACTTTACGCCTAGCAAGTGTGCAGCACCAACAAGCTATTCGGGGAGATTATTTGCTTCAAAGACTTGGTGTTTTGTTGCCAGGCGACTAATCTCCACGAATATGCTCGTCTGGATGAGCCCTTAAAGGGGGAACGCCAACTGTTGGACTGTAAGATGCTGTGCAGCAAGATTTTTTCATTATTCTTTCTACAAGGTGCCTTCCTACTTTATGTCTACTCTGAAATTTCAGTTATTGGGTTACCAGGGACTGTGAAACCTGGAAACCAAGAGGATTTGCAGAGGCCAGATTATTTTTACAACTTCTCTATCTGGCATTCTACCACTTTCACACTGAATTAATTCCATTGTCCAGATTTCAGACACTTAATTGCCTCCTTTGCCTATGGTTTAGGGTGCGGATCCTTTTCACTGCTCACCAGGCTAAACTGTCCTGGAAGGCCAGGGACAGCAGGAAAGGTCTTCACTACCCACATGAATTCCATTGTCTAAATCATAGCAAATATTTAGAGGCAACATTCCCCTTAAATCAGATTTCCACAGAGAAAAAAAAAAAAAAACACACAAGTTACACAAGCAGATATCTGTAGTATTTTTTTATACCATAAATTAAAGTAAAGTTTTAAGTTGAATACAAATGGCCAGCACCACTTACGGCAATTCATCTCATCACTCTTGTCCTTGCAATCTGGGTCTCCATCACAGCGCCACTTTTTGTGTATGCATTCTCCAGAGCCACAAGGCATTTCACTGGGGCTGCACCTCTGGGGAGCAATGGGCTGGCGACCGCACTGCTCCAGTGACTCATCGGAGTGGTCTGTACAATCAGAATCATCATCACAAACCCAGCTAAGAGGGATGCAGGAGAAATTCTTGCACTGAAACTCATGAGCACCACAAGTGGGAGGAACACAGTTCTCTTCATCACTTCCATCACTGCAGTCATTCTGCCCATTGCAGACAAAAGTGCTTGAAATGCAGCGGCCACTGGAGCAAGTGAACTCAGCTGGACTACAGGTTATATTTCCTAGGGAAGAATAGGGCAAATTAAATATACTTCAATTACATGAAGACCAAAAAAATTATTTTGAAGAGAACAATACAAAGGAAACAGAAGTTAGTGATACGGACACTTAAAAAAAATACTTTAACATATGAATGTAAATGTTACCTATAGGTCATGTTGATCCATTTTTTGCCGAGTGGTTTATTTTTGTATATAATGGTTAGTTGAAGTTCCCAAGTCTGACCGACACTGACTTTGCCAAACTCACTGTCCCATCTCAGCCTGTTGGTTCTCATTTCTAATGCTAATGGATTCCTGCTGCACAAATATGGCAGCCCCCTCATACAGGAACATGGGGGGGGGGGGGAAATCCGCATCATGCCAGTAAAAGCATCATGGCAGTGGTCCTCAAACTTGGCCCTCCAGCTGTTAAGGAACTACAAGTTCCTTAACAGCTGGAGGGCCAAGTTTGAGGACCACTGCATCATGCAAATACAGATGCAGTCACTTGGATTTGTAAGTTAAATGCGTCGTGACTTAACTCATCTAACCCATTATTAACATGTATTTCTATAGCGCCAACTTGTTGCGAACCCATTTATGCCACTTAGCACAGAATATTGTGTCACAGCATCCCATCCAATTAAAGAGTTCACCATTGAAAAAAATGGTGCTTTGGTATGCTAATGAAAAGGTTAAATGCATTAAATGAGTTAAGATAACTTTAGATAACAGTTTCTTCAATTAGCCCTGAGTCACAACGCATTTATCTTACAAATCCAAGTGACTGCATCTGTACTTTATGGCAAAGTTAGAAGAAGCTTTCAAAGCCAATATTATAGATGTTAAAAAGGTGTCCGTATCTAACTGGGTGAGTTGCTGGAGGGTGGAAGGGGAACCAAGTTAGAACGCAACATACATAGAATTAATGCTCAGCTAATGTAAGGTGTATCATCACTTGTAAATGCAAGGCTGCTTACCTGAAAAGCCATCAATACGTGGGAATATCCTTTGAACTGTGAAAAAGTTACATTGTATAGTGTTTTGGAGTACATGGTTACTAGGGCTGGGTAGTTAGTTTTCTGGTGAGCCTTTTATATTTTTTCACCGGTTGTTCGGATGGTATACTGTTCATGCACAAAATGCTAGTTTTGGTTTTATGCGTAAGATGCCAGACAATTTATTTTTATGAGAAGGTGAGCAGGGAACCTCGATTCTGGGAGTGCTGTGGATACTATTTACTTAGCCTTTGCTAAATTGTTTGATTAATGGTTAAATTAAGGAATGTTGGCCTGGAACATAGTATTTGTACCTGGATAGAGAACTGGCTAAAAGTGGTGGTAAATGGAACATTTCTAACTGGACCAATGTTACTGGGGTTCCACAGGGCTCTGTACTGGGTCCCTTGCTTTTCAACTTGTTTATTAGTGACCTTGAGGTGGTTTCTATTTTTGCAGATACTAAATTGTGTAGAACTATAGGTTCCATGCAGGATGCTGCCACTTTGCAGAGTGATTTGTCTAAGTTGGGAAACTGGGCAGCAAACTGGAAAATGAGGTTCAATGTTGATAAATGCAAGGTTATGCACTTTGGCAAAAATAATATAAATGCAAGTTATACACTAAATGGCAGTGTGTTGGGAGTTTCCTCAAGTGAGAAGGATCTTGGGGTTTTTATAGATAACAAGTTGTCTAATTCTGGCCAGAGTCATTCTGTAGCTACTAAAGCAAATAAAGTTCTTTCCTGCATAAAAGGGCATAAACTCAAGGGATGAAAACACAATCTAAACAAATGTGGCCAAATACTCAACCAAATCATAACTTTGCACAGTTTAGTATACCAGACTATAGCAAAAATAAAAAAAAAGTTTTATTCTTGTTTAAACAAAAAAGGCCTCTAATAGATTAGATTAAAAACCGAATATTTATGTTCTTGTCTGATTGCACAAAGATTGCATATTCAGTAAACATAGCAGACTGGACAGACTCCCTGCAAAGAGTCTTTATAGTGGCAGAATCTCTAAAGCCATATTTAAGGGTTACGAATACACAAGATGTACAGAATAGCTGAAATCCAGGTTTTAAAGAAAAAACGTTAGTCCTTTTTAATGCTGGTTGCATTTCAATGCCATGTGCTGCTAGGCAATTTTCTGTATATTCTGCAACAGAACACGGCCAAGGGATTAATGATAAAGAGCAGTCATGTGTCAGTTATGCCCCATTAGCAGGTAACTGTTACCCCACCACCACTTGGGACACTCAATGTCCTTTATCTTGTGGATGTAGGCCTGAGAATATGCTTCTACTGCAGCTACTGTTCACACAAGGGATAAGTAGGTCATGGAGGATTTTGTTGGAACATAGTATGAAAGATAAAGGGCAAACAGAAGTAAGGCAATGGAATCAGGGAGAGTTATAGAAGATAGAGTAGAAGTAAGAAGAATATGGGAAGGCAGAAGCAGGGCTGTCATGGAGGGGAGCCTAATCAGGGATGCTGTGGAAACCCAAATTGAGGAAGAACGAAAAAGAAACGGAACTTCAGGTCAATTTATTAGAGGAATAACAATCCTACTAACACATTTGCATGGTTCCAACTGACGTCAATAGGAGCAGAGGGATCTTTACACTAGTGCAGAATTCACATAACATCTTTAAGTTAGCCTTTAAAAAAAAATAAAAAAAAAAAACACCCCTCCACCTATGTGGTTGCATTTACCTTGAGTGAAAAAAAAAAAAAACCCAACAACTACAGTCATGTTAAAACAATTAATAAATGGTCTCGTTAAAAAGTTCAGTCTGATCAAGTTGCTCATAGACATGTTATATCAGACCATAACAGCATGACATTTAAGAGACTAAAAAATGTCAGTGTGCTGATTTAGAGAAAACAGAACATTACCTTTACAACTTCAAAATTCACCTTTAATCTTTCCTATATGGCAATATGTGCCATATTGTTAATGTCCCAATTTTAACTGCAGCGGATACAGATTTGATAAAGTCAGTTATAGCTCCTAGGAAAATATTTAATCAATGTCCGCAAAACCATTTATACCAGTGCTGTATGGCAACCCTTCTAACCATGAAGACCACAAAATAAATGATTCCCAGTAAGAACGTTACCAAAGTGTGTTTGTAAAACAGATTGTTCTATCCTATGCACTTTTCCCCCCCCTTAAAATAAAAATGTTGCCAGTTGATTAAAATGGGAGTAACACAATGAGAAACATCTATTCTAGCTGCACCATGCAACAGTCCACCCACACACTTTAGCAACATGAAAGCCTCCAGAACTACAGAATAATGCTGTAAATTACCTGCAAAAAACAAAGTCAAATTTAATTCACATGTAATCTAGCATAGACCAGTTCTACATACAACATGTCCATTTCTACATTACTCAATCACTCAACACTAACTAGCCCTTTCCATAATGTAGAAGAGGCAGCGGCTACTTCTGTGCAGTGATGCAAGGGAAGACTGGCAAAAGAGGGTGAAATGAACTTTGAGGGAAGAGGAGATATCAATAGCACATTAAATGTCATCTACCAGTTTTGATACCCTTTGAAGTAGGGGTGTCCAACCTGTGCCCCAAGATGGATATGAATGCAGCCCAGCCTGAAACTCAGTTAGCCTCTGCATGATTTGCAAGTAGTTTACTGTATAGGTTCTCCTTGTGCCCACGTGGATTTTTTTTTAAGGCATAATTGTCTCTCCACACTTCCAAGACATACATTTTAGTTACATGGCTCCAACTGAAAGTTACAAGTTTGCAGAAATTAGGATTCACACAAGTTTGTATCACAGTTGCACAAACTGCAGTGTAAAGTACTTTCATTTGAAGCAGTGTAGGTGGTTCTTCAGTGAAGTTGTGGAATACACTTCAGGGCGATGTTGTGATGGCTGATTCTGTTGATGCTTTTAAAAGGGGTTTTGATGATTTTTTGGACATAATATCAAAGGCTGTTTTGATACTAAACTCTACCGTTGGTATAGCTATGGGCATATATGGTTTGTGTGTAGAGTGGAGGGGTGTGTGTATGCTGGGTTTTTAATTTGGAGGGGTTGAACTTGGACTGTCTTTTCAACCTAATTTGGAGGCAATAAATGAAAATGGGAAGCAGGAATTTAGATTAAGATCAGTAAGTTCTAGGTATGTATGCTGCATGGCAATGGATATAGGAACCCATGGTCCCACAGAATTACTGCCAGCAGTCTTGCTCTTACCACAGTTCTCTTCATCCTCTGCATGAGCACAGTCACTCTCCCCATCACATTTCCAAGAGAGGGGGACACATTGTGTTGAACGGGCACCGCAGCTTATTTCAGTAGCTCTGCATGTCCTCATATCTAAAAGATATTGAAAAAAATTATAAACCATGACCTGGCTATTGGACAAGCTAGTGACTGATCACTTAAAAATAAATTACATGCATTGATAATGCAACTCCACAGATCCCACTGCGTTGAGTGCCATGTCCTTGTGTAGAGAACAAAAAAATGCAATAAAATTTTAGCACAAGATAAGAGCATGTTTTGATGAAAGTCATAATGCATGATGTTTTAGCACATGGCTATCTGCATTTTCCTTTCATTTGTAAAATAAGCCCTTTGGTGTTAGGAGTTGCAAGACATGAGTAAGCAAAAAAAAAAAAAAAAAAA
>CM044431.1:138647760-138668159 GCA_024363595.1 Xenopus borealis
GACCGTTATGTCTCTAAAAAGCACAGCGAGACAGCCTATTTTAAGAGTTCTCAGTACAACACAGACCAGCTATATCAATGCCACTGCTCTCATTAGAGAGTGACTATGTATTCCATGCATACTGAACAAAAGGTAAACTGTACATGAAAGCAGTTTTGCTTCTCCTGCTTATATCTTATCTAGAGACTTTCCAGCTCAACTGATGCAACATATTTCCATATCACAAGAAAAACAAGCTGTCAAGCCTTCTACCCAATCCAATAAAGAACAAATATAACGGAAGGAAGAACCAGTTCTTTTGGTGTACATAATGAAACCATATGTATTCTGTTATAGACAAAAAGCCATGGAGAGTTTACCCACAATGTTTTTAAAGAATACCTGTGCAAACACAAACATGAGCAAATGTGCTTCAAGTGTTGCAGTGAAGATTTAGGGTCAGGATCTCAATTTCTGGAACTAGTCATCAAAAGGTCTGCTAGCGATTCTTCAGATACATACACTGCATCTATAGACTGGCTGCTGTGGAAAACATGGAGATTCTGCCACCATCGAGGCAGAGTTAGGTCCAGTTCTACCCAGAATCAGTAAGCACACCATTTAGAACAGGATGGACACAGTAGTTGACAGCAGGTCAACAAACTTCTTGTTGACAGGAGTATCTTAGCAAATGCTGTCAATCCGAGCACTTAATGCAGTAATTTTTTTTTGTGTAAATGTAACTTCAGCTGGACAGTAAAAAGTTGTTGAAAGATCCCCTTCTCCTGAAAACCCCTGGATCCAAGCACTCCAGATAATAGGTGCCATACTCTGTAAATCTATATTCAAAAAAAGGTTGAGTTAGCATTAGAATAATTTTGAGTCTTGGGGGCAGACTTAAGGTTGAGTTTTTTTCTTCCATGAAAAAGCAGAGTTTGCGGTTATTTTTGAGTTAAAAAAAAAAAAAAATTTGTGTTAAGTCAACAGCATTTGCAAAGGTTAGAGCCTTCATGATCCAATTGTTTTTCAGTTTTGCCTAAGTGCATAATGCATAAGTGCATTAGTCACCATCATCAATCTATTAAATTAAAGCTTAACATTTATTAGCACTAGTCTAAAATAGTATGCTCCAACCAACCCTCAAATCAGCAATATTAATAGATTCAAGAACTATAGAGATTACACGGTTAAGCAACATATCCACTATAAGGAGATTACATGGTTAAGCATCATGTCCACATTTTGTGTTAATCAGTTCAAAAACAGGTATAGCAGGACACATTTGGGTGGCGTTTATCCAAACACTATGAGCACTAATCTCAGTCACAGTTAGGATTCACTTATTTTAGCAAAAACTTTTGTATTACACTTTTTCTCCCCAGAGCAACTTCCACCAAAACAAACAGAACTTAAAATTTTTCCCCTAGACTAATTCGTAGTGGTCTGAACAGGGCTTCTCCTGCCATTAAGCAGAATAACCACTTGCTGCCTTGAGGCAAAATTCTCAGTTAACAGGGGCAGCAAAAATCTCTTCTAGTAATTTTGAGAGCCAAATTTCTGAAAATCTGCCCTGCTAGTGCAACAAGTGCACTCTCTGTATTAGTGGTGCACCCCCCCTCCCCCTTTGACCTGCTCCATTACTAAAAAGAAGCACAGAGTAGAGGAGGGGCAGCATAGGGGCTGCTCCAGAAACACCACTGGGTCTGAAGTAGTGTTATATAATGGTGTTAAGGGAGGCATATAACAAACACACCTTTATGAATTCCTCATTTTACATAGCCTTTTACATCATTTGAGATTTGTGTAAAAATTGTACATTGTACTGCTTTGTACTGCCTTCTTAGCTCCAAATTCATGGACCACCTCATAAGCAGTGACTCCACAGCAGCACTGCCCAATAAGTTGGCGCTGTAAAAACAGGTTGAATGCACAATAAGGGAATGCACTAGGCCATCTTGGCATAATCAACAAGTATCCTTGGAAAATTGGGTTGCTAACTTAAGCGATATTAATTGGTCATCATGCATTGGACGTTCTCCGTGCCTGCTGTGTTAGGGGTCTACAGGGTGTAACATTTTGTAGAGTTTTAGAGCAGGGAAAGGACACCACAAGGAAAACCCTGAGAATACCCTGAGCTATAGGAATGTTATGTGGAGGACTATTGAGGTGAGATGGAGAGGATAAAAGGTGTCATTTTAAGGACAGCTGTGAGTATTACTACAGTTCCCAGGAAATGCCCTACTGCACTGGGAATGCAGAAAGCTGTAGTTTTTTGCTGGAGATACCAATGTTTTTTTGGAACCTGAATGTTGTCGTTACATATATTAAGAAAGTAAATACACACAAGCAAGATTGCAAAATGCATAAGCAAAATTGCAATAAACCAATTTCTGGTGTACTACAGGTATGGGACCAGTTATCAAACCCAAGAGCAGACATTCACCTATTACAATTTGATACTTACATAGCACCATCTCTGGAATGCTAGAATTCTAATAGGTATTATGCCAAAGGTACTGTAAGAAACACAAGTTTACAAAGTTGCAAACTCTTCTGCCCCAACCCCCTCCCACATCTGCTCCAGGGAGAGGAGATAAAGTACAAATTAACTTAAAAACCTAATATTAGAAAAAAAAGTCAATAAAAATGCAAAGCAGCTGAAAATGGGAAAAAAACAAAAGCGCGCTTTCCAAATTACCTGCATTGTCAATTTTGTGTGAATTACCGCAGGCGACTTTTCATTTCAGCCAGCGCAAGACAGGGGTAAACTATTCAGGGAGATTAGTTGCCCAAAACAAGAGGCGATTAGTCGCCAGGCGACTAATCTCCCAGAATCACCTGGCGTGGACTAATCCTAAAAGGCCAGAAAATGTTTTTCCCCCACCAGAATGTGCACCACCTGCAGTTTTTTTATATATTACATATCTTTACTCCATAGCTTATCTATACACCACGACACATGTGGATTCTACTGCCTACTTAAAAGGAAATGGGAAAACCGTTTTTTTTCTAAAAAAAATCATCAGTTAGTCATGCTGCTCCAGTAGGCTTCTGCACTGAAATTCATTTCTCAAAAGAACAGATTTTTTTATATTCAGTTTTGAAATCTGACATAGCCATTTTGTCAATTTCCCAGCTGCCCCTGGTCATGCGACTTGTGCCAGCACTTTAGGAGGGAACTGCTTTCTGGCAGGCTGTTTTTCCTTCTCAATGTAACTGAATGGAACACAGCGAGACATGGGTTTTTACTATTGAGTGCTGTTCTTAGATCTACCATGTGGCTGTCATTTGGTTACCTTCCCATTGTTCTTTTGTTAGGCTGCTGGGTGGGGGAAAGGGAGGGGGTGCTATCACTCCAACTTTCAGTATAGCAGTAAAGAGTGATTGAAGTTTATCAGAGCACAAGTCAAATGACTTTGGGAAATTGACAAAATGTCTAGCCCCATGTCAGATTTAAAAATGAAATAAAAAAAATAAAAAAATCTGCACTATTAACTGATGCATTAAAAAAAAATTTTTCCCATGACAGGATCCCTTTAAAGGAGTGGTTCACATCTAAGTTAACATTTAGTATGTTCTAGAAGCATTTAATTATTTGCATTCTTCTGACCCTTTCCAGCTTTCAAATGGGCGTCACTGACCCCATCTAAAAACAAATGCTCTGTAAGGCTCCAAATGTATTGTTATTGCTAGTTTTATTTTTATTACTCTTTCTATTCAAGCCCTCTCATATTCCAGTCTCTAATTCATG
This sequence comes from Xenopus borealis, assembly GCA_024363595.1. Taxonomy (NCBI): domain Eukaryota; kingdom Metazoa; phylum Chordata; class Amphibia; order Anura; family Pipidae; genus Xenopus; species Xenopus borealis. The sequence continues at coordinate 138,651,491 of CM044431.1, forward strand.
GTAAGGGTAATTTGGACCCTAGCTTCCAGATTACCAAACAAGCTAAATAACTCAAACCAAAAATACCAATTGCAAATGGTCTCAGAATAATCACCAAGTTAACTGAAAAGTGAACAACCGCTTTAAAAGGCACTCCATGTCTAGGTGGCAGCTTACTTGTATCACTTGCTTTACATCTACAGCAAAAACACTGAATCCATTTCAGCTCAGGGAATAGTTGGCCATTTCAGTGCAGGAAAGACTACTATATAGCCGATTGTACATTTGTGCTGGGCACTGCACTGATCTTACCCATGTGCACCAAAACAAGATATAAAACAGCTTATTGTGGCAGCGAAAGTTAAGAAAGTGGGGTAACCGGTTGTTTGTATTGTTAAAACCAAACCCCTGGTGCTGGAGTTTGGCATGTGACTGATAGTTTAGACAAAATTATTGGGTGGAGCAGAGGGAGAGGGAGATAGAGAATGAATATTGTATATAGTGCTCCCACAAAAGTTTTGCCCAATGGAAAAAAAAAAAAAATTCTAAGCAACTTTGTAAAGTACATTAAACAAATTCTCTTTGATCAAGTTATTTGTATATGTACTGCTTTTGAAAGAAGCGTTTGTCCCTTTCTATTCTCTGCCCTGATGGCTCAGGCTTCTTACAAGACAGCTGATAAACAGACCCAAGACTTTTGCAACATTGTTTAAAATTAACAGCCAGGAGTTAAAGGATCAGCAACACTAAAAAAATGTAAGGGTTTTAAAAGTAATGAAAATATCATGTACTGTTGCCCTGGACTGGTAAAACTGATCTGTTTGCTTCTGAAACACTACTATAGTAAATATAAACAAGCTGCTGTAGAGCAATCGCTGAAATTGAAAAATGGCTATATGGCACAGGTTAACTACTGGATAACAGAGAACACCATTAGACAGATGGAGCTTATCCACCATCCGCTGTGTAACCAGAGTTTTTTCTCCTTTGAATGGTTGCCCCCATTGCTACACAGCAGCTTATTTATATAAACAATAGTAGTGTTTAAGCAAACAGCAGTTTTACCAGAGCAGGGCAACACTATTATATTGTCATTACTTTTAAAACAAAGGTTCTCGATAAGGAAAATGTATTTTAGGGTTGACCTGCCCTTTAATGGTACATAGAAAACCTTAAAGGGGCAAATTCATTAAGTGGCGAAATTGCGCTAGCGTTGCCTTCGCCAACGTTCGCAGATTCACTAAAGTGCAAAGTTACACTAAGGTCGGCAAATGGTACCGTAGTTGCACTAGTGTTACTTTGGCAAAGTGCATTTATGCTAGCGATGCCCAATTTGCATACTGCCGTGAATTTCAAACTATATTAGAAGTATAGGTTACAGCCACTACACTACACAAGCACAGGAAACCTTTAATAAAAAAAAAAAATAAAAGTTGTCCTATTGCCCTACATAGATGGGGACCTTTTTACCCATAAAGAGGATCACCGCACCAGAGGACACCCCTTCAGACTAGAAGAAAAGATGGTTCTTCAGTGAGGACAGCGAGGTTGTTGAATGCACTGGTGTGTGACGATCAATTCAGTTAATACCTTTAAGGGCTTGGATGATTTTTTGGACAGACAATATTTTGATATGCTTTTGTGACACTAAACTCTATAATTAGTATAGATATATCTATGCGAGGGTATGGAGGGGTGTGTTTATAGATGCTGAAAGGGTTGAACTTGGACTTTTTTTCTTTCATTCGAAGAAGCGTAAGTGGTTCTTCAGCGAAGGCTATTTTGATACTCTACTGTTAGTATAGCTATGGGCTATATGGTTTGTGTGAAAGAGTGGAGGAGTGTGTGTATGCTGGGTTTTAATTTGGAGGAGTGGAACTTTTGCTTTTGAACTTGTTCATGAATTACCTTAAGGTGGGCATTGAAAGTATTGTTTATATATTTGCCGATATAAATTGTGCAGAACCAAGTTCAATGCAGGATGCTGCCACTTTGCATGGTTGTTTGACTAAATTAGAAAACTAGGCAGTAACTGAAGTTCAATGAGGCGCAAGTAACACCCTAAAACGTAGAGTATTGGGTGTCAGGGCCGGGCCAAGGTAGTTTGGCACCCTAGGCAAGGGGTTCAATCAGTGCCCCCGTTCTGTATGACCATTTCCCACATTCACTTTTTCTCAAGAAACCTACTGTACTTGTGCCAGCCAGCAGCACACAAAAAATTGCCCTAATCTGTATCTGTGCCAGCCAGTAGCACCCAAAATATTGCTCCCAATCTGTACCTGTGCCAGCCGCACCCAAAATAGTCCCCAATCTGTATCTGTGCAAGTAGCACCCAAAATATTGTCCCCAATCTGTACCTGTGCCACTAGCATTACCCCCTAAGTCTGTACCTGTGCCACAAGTCTGTACCTGTACCATCAGCCATTGCCCCCTCCCAAGTCTGTACCACCAGCCTGTGCCAGAGCAGCAGCAAAAATATTGCCCCAGATCTGTGCCAGGCAAAGGGCAAGTAAGAGGGAGGTGGGGACTGCAGTAGAGCAGAACGCTGCTGCTAGAGACAGGGGCGAAGTTAAAACTGAAATAAAAAAAAAATAAAAAAAAACACATTTCCCTTCTAAAGTGCGCCCCCCCCTCTATCACTATGGCCTAGGCGGCCGCCTACTCTGCCTACCCCTAGTTCCGGCCCTGTTGGGTTAACCTTAATTGAGAATGATCTGGGGAGTTGAGAAGTTGTCCAGTTCCAGGCAGTTGCCATTCTATGGCTACTACAGCAAATGCATAAAAAAAGGGTATTAAACAATTTATAGGTCCCTTCTAAGACCTCTCCTTGAGTATGCAGTACAGTTTTGTGCTCCCATCCTTAAGGATATTAAGCTGGAGAGAATGCAGAGATGTGCAACTAACTGGCATAAGTGATGGAAGATTTTAACTCAAGCTTAGGGTTGTTTCTCTGCAGAAAAGGCACTTGCATGTGTACTCTTTACAAGAACGTTAGCAGGAAGTATAAACAAATCACAAGATTGTCATGGCAGATTCTATTAATGCCTTTAATTGGGGTTTGGATTATTTCTTGAACCACAATATCAAAGGCTACTGCAATATGACAAAACTGCAGTGAGTATACAGATAGAATTTTTATACATTCAAGTGTAAAGATTGATTGGTATGAGTGTGTGTACAAGGAACTGGGATTCATTTAGAGAGGTGATCCCCAACCCCCTGGATGTCACTCCCCTTTGCCTCAAAGCAGGGTGCTTTTTCCCCCCCTAGTTTGGAACATTTGGGTTGCATAAAGCCAGGTGTACAGCCAAATAGAGCCTCCTGTAGGTTCTCATTCAACACAAGGGCTACCAAATAACCACTCACAGCCCTTATTTGGTACCCCATAAACCTTTTTAATGCTTATGTTGTTCCCAACCATTTTTAACTTTTGAATGCAAGGTTGGGGACGCCCTGATTTAGAGGGATTGACTTGATCAAAAGAAGCAGTAACACCAAAAAATGTAAGCGTTTTAAAGATAAGGACACCTGAAATTAAATGCTTTTTTTACATCTATTATAATAATATTGGCTTTAAAAGCTACTTCCAAATTTGCCATAAAGTTTTTACATTACCGGTCTGTTACCCCATGTTCCTGTATGAGGGGGCTGCCATATTTGTGCAGCAGGCATCTGTTAGCATTAGAAACTAACTAACAGACTAAGATGGGACGGTTAGGTTGGCAAAGTCAGAGTGTCAGGCTTAGGAACTTCAACTAACAATTACATACAAAAACCAACCTCTCTGCAAAAAAATGATCAATATGACCTATGGTAACGTTTAATGTACATTCATATGATAAATTCATTTTTTAAGTGTCAGTAATTAACATATAGTATACTGTTAGCATGCACTGGTAAAAGCCATGTGTTTGTTTCAGAAAGAATACTATAAATAAGCTGCTGTGGGGGCCATGGGGGCAGCCAGGCAAGCTGGGAATAAAGGAGAAATGCACAGGTTACACAGCATGACAGATAAGGCTTTTCAGATATAATGGGGTTTGACCAGTTATCTGCTATATAACCTGTGCTTAACTACTGCACAGCAACATTACAAATTTGAATTGCTTTGTTACAATTTAATTTTTTAAACGAATGGGTGAAACAAGAGTCAAGCCCCACTTCCCAAAACTATTGATCGCAGCACATTATTCAGAGAAAAGGAGGAACCACATTTCCCCTTTAAGATCCTTCACTGTGGATCACATGGACCAATCAAGTAAATCAATCTCACTTCCCAATGTGAACAGCTAGACTGGTCAATAACAGGATACCTTGGAAAGACAGCAGGTATATGGACAAGATAAATCTCTAAAATGCAACTTATTGTATAACCTGAATACATATCCAACATTTCCACTTGCTCTATGTTTACAATAATAATTTTAGATTTGCTCAGTGCAAAAAGCATGGCAGTTTGCCCTCATTCATTAAGACAAATAAGGCCGGTTTCTTAGTACAAGCCAGTACATGTTTTACTAGCAATTTAGAAAGCACGCAACCTTTATATAGTATATTTTCTGTTAACATTTAGGGACAAGTCTCCTTCCATGCAATTTACAGATATGGAACAGATTATCCAGAATGCTCGCGGTTTGCCGGATAATGGATCTTTCTGTAATTTGTCTAGTAGACTTAAGGTATGAAGATCCAATTATGTCAACAATAAAGGAACCCAATAGGCTGGTTTTGCTTCCAATAAGGAATAATTCTTAGTTTGGATCAAGTAAAAGGTACCATTTTATTATTATTACAGAGAAAAAGGAAATCATTTTTAAAAATTTGGATTATTTCACTATAATGGAGTCTATGGGAGCCTATTCCATGAGAATGGAGCATGTGTGTGGGTAAACCCAGATGTCAGGCAGTATGAACTAATGCAGCTTAGTGCAGTAGAAAGTGACCTTTCCCAAGTAAAGTCATTAGAAACTTTTGTTTCTTTACTTACAGACAAGAGGTTCAGCACCTTGCCCAGCAGATATTTCACTTGGGCCATACTAAAATATAATCCTTAGTATAAAGAACATATACAATCCTATTTATTTTACAAGAAGTCAACTGAAAGATTAGTCCCAATAGCATATCAAACAGCAAGTTTGGTGCTTTAATATTAACAGACCAGCTGAAGGTGTCCAGTCTTAACCTGAGCCAGAAAAGTCCTTCTTGTTAAATAAGCTCGTTAGCCATTGATCTGTAGAGTGGAAGAGCCAATAAATCTAAGTGCTTCCTATTGTCCTTGCAGGATAAGGATCACTTGTACAATTACAGTCTGGTGGCAGAAAGTAAAGGCAGTTTACACTTTCCTGGCCTAATATTGTAGATCAAAAGCCATTTTTGGTTTAACTTATCACATGACAGCTGCTGCACAAACCATAATCCTAGAGTATTTGGGGTTTTTGTTTTGACACAAAAATAATAAAGCCAAGGCAGCCAGACGAATTGTCACAGAATACACACACAACGGACACCAAAAGACACTCTGTACATTTGCTATACTTCCCATTAAGCAGAATGAATCTGCAACATACCAGGCTGCGTCATTGGGACTCCTCCAAAGTTATTGAAGCCCCCCACTAAATCACAACAGTCTAACATTGCCTCTGTAGTTTCATCAGCACTTTGTGTTCCACAGACAAGGCATCACATAGGATTGAAGCCTATTTTTGGACCAATACTTCTACATCTCTAGTGAATTTTAGAAGTGCAGAATAGCTGCATAAACACTGCTATTTAAAATAGAACTATACCATGAGGGATGGAGGAGTAAAGCCAAAATCCATTCAGTAAACAAAAAGTCAAGATACCTCTTGTAATAATCCCAGTCAAGAAAAATTACTCACCGAGAGGACAACCTTAAGAAAACACTAAAGGTTAGCATTACAAACCCGCCCCCCTTTACTTTCCACAAGATGCGCAAGCTGGCAGACAGAAATAGTAGCACCCACCACACACTTTCCCATACATTCCATGTACACATGACATTGCAGCCTGCTAGGGCAATCATGTTATTTTATGTGAGGCTGCCGCTACTGACAAAGGAATATGCTGAACTGTAAGGCAAAGCCCCAGAGTCAGAGGTGTATTCTACTGCCATCAGCAAAGGACTCCGCTTGCCTCGCTGCCCTTTAAATACGGCTTGGTTAACCTTTCGAGTCGGGGGGGGGGGGAAGATATAGAGGCAGTGATTATTTATGGAATAATGAAATATAATCAAATTATGGCAGTGTTAATGGAAGCCCAGTCACATGAACATGAAGTTATTCATTAAATATCTGGCGTCCAATCCATTCAAGTTACGAGCCCCTTATGCAGCAAACACAACACCCCAATATGCGAGGGAATAAAAGTGAAGGAAGCAGCAGTAGCAGACATATGGCAGCCACACACCACTCACCGTGAACCAAGCTGAGATCCGGGTGCAGACAGCAGAGTAGCAAGAACAGGACAACCCCCCTCCAGGAGCGGCTCATCTCGCTGCACCCTGCAGCACCCAACCCCTCCTGAGAGCCTGCCGCCGGGGGTATAAACACAGGAATCGAGGCTGCTCGGCTTCTCCCTGCCTTCTACAGGACTCCTTACTGGCTCCCAGCAAAGAAAATCCACAGTGATCCTGCGAGAAGCCGGGTGGCGTTTAGACGGCACAAATCCCTGGCAGGAGGAGGGGGGTTGCTGGAGGAGGCAGGTCCGGTGGTGAGGGAGAGACGTGCACTTACAGGCGACTCCACCACAGACGCTTCCCTTTATAGCAGCGGCAGCCTTTCCAGCAGGCGGCGTGAAGATGAAGATGTGGAGCGGCGGCGGCAGCAGGCGGCGCCCCAGAGTACACGCGCGGGCCGGACTGGGTTGTGGGATCCAGGTGCCGAGAGCCAGATCCGGGAAAATGTGCAGCCCGCTCGCTGCTGATAGGGACAGCTGTCAATGAGAACGTTATGTCATACACGGGGCAAGCACGTGGCACCACCGACCCGGCTTTCCATATAAATAACGCTGCGTTGTGTGAGAGAGCGCTGCTTGTGCTTGCTGCGGCTTCTACAGTGGAATACTGAACAAAGGCAAGCGGCCAGCGGTCTGTCTATATGCGCAGCGCAAGCAGCGGCCACTGTCTCTAGTATTATCTGTGTAGGAGTGGAGTAGAAGCTGTCAGTATGCACATTACTACAGTACAACAGGAGGCTGTCAGTACGCAGCAGCCGCTCTACATGACGCTTCCCATTGGCCAGCTGTCTGTCTGTACGAGTGAAGAATGGCTGCTCGGTGCAGGGGGATGAGGGGCAGTGCAAGGTGTCGGCCTGTTCAGTGGTGGGATCTGCATCCAGTATTGGCGTCGTTACTACATGCTGAGTTTATTTTACATTAGGTGCTGCATTTCCTCAATGTCGTTGCAGGCTACTTTTATTTACAATGTGCATACTATATAGTTTTTCATTTTGTCACGTTGCTTAGTGTGTTTCCCCTTTCACTGCTTTAACTCCATGAAAGGGGCGACTCACCTTTTCAGTAACGTATAGTGTGTTACACAATAGCTAATTCTAAGCAACTTTTTAATTGGCTTTTTTTAATTACTTGACTTCTTTTTCTGACTTTTTCCAGCTTTCAAAGAGGGGGTCACTGACCTCATCTAAAAAACAAATGCTCTCTAAGCCTACACATTTATTGTTATTGTTACTTTTTATTACTCCTCTTTCTATTCAGGCTCTCTCCTATTCCTGTTCGCTTATTCAGAGCAATGCACGGTTGCTTGGGAAAGCTGTGCCCTAGCAACCAGATTGCTGAAATTGCAAAAAGCTACTGAATAAAAAGCTAAATATCTCAAAGATCACAGATAATAAAAAATGAAAGCCAACTGCAAATTCTCTCAGAATATCATGCTCTACATCATTCTAGAAGTTAATTTGAAAGGTGAACCACCCCTTTAAGCTCCTGTCTAAGGGGCAGATTTATCAAGGGTCGAATTACTACGGTTAAAAACCCTCGACTTTGACCCTCAAATTTTTCCAGAATTAAAATCCTTCGAAATTGTAGGATTTTACAGTTATTCGATATATCAAATGATCTAATAAAAATCATCCAATTTCTCGAAACAATAGTACAAATCCTACGATTCGAGTGATTTTAAGTGTTCTATCGAATTATTTCTTTTCGATCAAAGAAAAAAAACCTATGGGAGCTTCCCAAAGGCAAATATAGCAACTCGGTAGGTTTAATATGACACCACCGATTGGTCAAATCAAACTTTTTTTATTCGAATTGTTCGAATCATTCAATTTGATCTAATTTAACTAATTTCGATGGTCAAAGTAGCTAAAAAAAAAGTAGAAAATTCATGGTTTTTGCATTTGAATCCTTCACTGAGCATAGTAAATGTGCTAGGCAGCACCGCTTTAAACTGAACTGAATGGGTCCAGTCAAGGAGGCAGATTTACTAAACAGCAAAAATTCATCAGCGTCCACTTCACACCCAGCGAGGCACTTCGCCAGTCGTTAATTCGCGGAGAAAACGTTCATTTATAAAATTGTGGAGTTTTGTCCTGGTCAACGGACGCTGGGGAATTTTCGCTAGCATTACTTGCCGATGCGAGCAAATCAAAGCAAAGATACACTAGCTTTTATTTCTGCCTAGCACAAATTCGCTAGAGTCTTGCACTCAGGTTAATTTGCATACAGAGGGAAATTTAAAGTTGAATGGACGTTTTTATCTTATCTATTGCAGCAAATACATTACATTCCCACTGTGAATTACACATGTCTAGGGAACCTTAATAAAGACAATAGAGTTTTTTTAATGTCCTACACATTAGCCCACTGTAAAAGAATGTTCCATATGTTAGAAAATGTATGGGGGAAACCGTTACACAAAAATATATTTTTTAGGACTTTTGCAGCCTATCACAATGAAAAAAAGAAAATACGCCACTGATTTTTGAACTTAGATCAGGAGTCCCCAAACACCTGGCCGCAAACGGTCATGAACTGGACCACAAGCTTAGCAACCAATTAGAGCAGAGCACCAAATTGGGCGACAGCGTGCCCAAATTGGACGCTGGTGTGGCCGAATTGGACGAACAATTGTCTTTTCTTGGCTGACAGTTCAGCTTCTGCAAACACAGCACCTTGCATGTGTATTTTGTCATAGCATAGCACAACCCCATCATATTCTGTATAACCCAAGATTATTTCATATATATCATTCTCTCTCTCACTATTCCTTAATCTGCTGCTCTCTGATGCCTCCACCTCATTTATCTGTTTAAAACTACTCTATCTCTTCTCTACTTCTCTCCCAGCAATCTTTTCTCTCCTTTAATCCTCTATATAGTTAACTATATTATATTTTACCTCTTCATTTTATTTGCATGCAAAAGTGGGGAGGAGCAAAAGACAGTTCCCGGATTCAAATCTCTTGCATCCCTACTGAGGGCATGCTATTTCACAGAAATAAAAAAGTATGGCATCCCTGTGCATCCCTCCCCAATGCCAGCAGTGATGCTAGCAAATTGTCACTTCATCCTTTAGTAAATGCTTAGTTAATCACGTGACTGTGGTTGCACTCCTGCATAATCCAGTGACGTGGCTGAATAACAACATTGGGGAAGTATAGGTCTCTGTTACCTCTCATTTGCTGTTGGTACTCTTATATAATTGTCTTTCCAAAGCACTTGTCTCAGACATTATCGTATGAACATTGAAGCCATATTGACACCTGATATTAAACTGTTTCAACTAATACTTTTGTGGGACTCAGCAGGTCAGTCAATTTAATGTTTTTCATTTGGTTTCCAATTTGTATATAAGCTGCCCCACACAACTGTGCTTCCCGAGGATTCCCATGTGTCTTCTTACAAACAATAACTGAGAAATAGGCTAGGGTGTTATTTACACCAGAAACATTGATGAAAGTTGACTGTGTTATGTGGAACAGGGCCTTCTTGTATCATTTGACTGCAACTGGAAGAGCACAGTGCAAGATGGCTGCCATGTTGTACATCACACCTCTCCCACCCCCCATAGTGAGAATTTGGGACAGGTTAAAAATCCCTTCAGATAATTTCAAACCATGTTAACAATCAGTGGAATCCTGTGATCCCCTGAGAGACAAAGCCTCGTGGCGAAACGCGCGTCAGGCGCAGAGCATCTGTTCTCCTTTTCCAATTTGGGCCTTCTCCTTGTCATTACTAGGGTGGTCGGTCGGCTTCGTTGCCAGCAACAAAAGCATGAGATAAGTATCGTTGGGCTTCTCCTCACAGCAGCGCAAACGCTTTAGTATTTGGGGTTTAATTCTTGAATGCCAAGTTTCTCATTTTTCATGTGCAAACCAAATTGCCACAGAGTCTAGCATTAGGGACTAGGCCAACCTCACTTAGGTGCCTCTGAGAGGACAAGAGATAGCGCACCAATCTGTGGCAATAGGGTCACATGAATAATAAATTGGCACATAACGACTATTACCATTTGTATTTCTAACGATCAACCCCACACAGGTGCGCTGCACAATACTCAATTTGATTTTCTCTTTAATATTTATTAGCTGGATATACCCATATGACCACTCTATTCAGGAGAAATTACTATTATTAACTTCGGGCTCTATTCTAACTTAAGGTGGGGGTCTGTACAAGGATACCTATTTTGTCTGTAGCTACAAATATTTCCTTATCACAATTCAGACCGGCCCACTCCTTGCATTTTTTAATTGTTTTTAATGATGCTCTTTTTCAACTTAATTTTTGGCGGATTTTTAACTTAATGAATTAAAGGTTAAATTTTAACAATTTTTTCCAGTATTCGATTGCCATAACCAATTTGGGAGGTAATTAGCTATCAGTATCATCACACTTATTCACTTCGCCTATCAAACAGTAAGAATGAGTTCCATTCATATTAATTCTAATTATCTGTATCAAACTTTAAGCATGACTGCACAATGAATTTCACATTATTTATTTCAAATGTCTTTTGCACTTAATTCTATTCACTTTCACGCCAATCTTTCACATGAATTATTTTTCACTGATATATTAATTTTGAATTTTTTGGTTTTTCCACATGATGAAATATTTAATACATACTTCCTTGTGATGAATTTTTTTAGCTCCAACAAGTGTTGGAATTCAAAGCCTGGCGGCTGCACCAACCATTTGAACGATGCAAAGATAAACAAAAATAATTAAGACCATTTGCAAACTGTTTTATATTACTTAATATTGATACTGAAAGTTACTTTTAAGAGTAACAAACTATGAAACCATGTCAGTAAAGAACACCAGGTAACATACCTCAATCACGTTGTAGCGTGGTATAGCATTTACTGATGAGAAAAGGTGACAGACACCAATTAAATTCGTAAAAATCAGCCACAACGTTAAGATATTTCCATTTTAATGCAAAATACAGTTATTGAATGAAATATTAAACCAGAGCATAATCCTAATGCCAGCTAACACTCATAGTGATGGGCATGCAACTAAGAATGCCACCATTCATTGGAATACCCAGCAAGAATCAAATTCCTGACAATAAGCAATTTTTGTGTGTGTCTGTTTTACGAAAAGGGTTGGGGCAGACGAGTGCTTGTGCACTGGCTGTGAGTAGGGTTGCCACCTCATCGCTTTAAAACTGAACATATATGAAATACACAGCCTGCATGACTAATTAGCAATTAATTTAGATTCATGATGCATGGCTGCACATAAGGGCAGAACTACATAGACGATTCAAGTCCATTTTCGGTGGATGCAACGATGTGCGCAAAAATGCATGTGGTCCTATTACTTTACCTTGTTTTGTCGCCGAGCATCGGATCCGACAGAAACGCATGGAAGTTTGCTGTGTAGTTCTGCCCTAAGACAGAAGGGGGAGCTAATGTATATGGTGTAACAAATACTAAAGAGGTTGCTTACTTTATGCAGGGCAGGGTGCAAAAAAAAAGACCTGACCAGACCCTGTGGTGGGTTTTCTTTAAATAACCACTTACACTCAGATTTCGGTTTGGGGTCCATGTAAATTAATAAAATAAAAAAAAATTTCTTCTAAATGTGTGTTTTGCCCTTTAAAAGCTCGCCCAGAAAAAAAATTAGGTTTAATAAATGGGCCCCATAAGTTCAGTATTATTTAACTCGCTCGTAAAGGTTCAAGTAGTTGAGTCAGGAAAGGTTCAGGCACTTGCAGAAACTGCAATTTTTTTTTTGTATTTCTGCAACCAATTTCTTTGGCTTGCTGCTGGTTTTGTTTTTAAAAATCAAATGTTTTTTCACACAAGTGGGTTTTTGATAAAAGAAGTTAAAAAAAAAACAGCCATAATGTGTTTACTCCAATTCTTTTTACCTAATGTGACGGTAGTTTGAATCACTGCCTGTCACTGACAGAATTCTTACACAACTGGAGTGACTTAGACAGCCTGAAATCTACTTTGTTTTGTATATCGTGTGTTACTCATACTTATCCATTCCAAAAAGATCTCTACATAATGCATTCAAATCAACTATAGTGGAAACAATTCCCTCCAACATGGTCAAAATAACATGGCCCTTAGCTTTGGGTACGTTTGTAATAGGGGATTGGGACAGGGACTGTCTGAATGAAGAACAGTCTCTGTAAAGTGCTGCATAAACATATTAATTCTATATAAATAAAGGGTTGTAAAAATTTATTGTGAGAGAAAACTGTTGACTGAATGATTTGTTGCTTTTCTGATTGACAAAAAAAATAGTGAAACACTAAATACTTTGATTTGCTGCAGCATGGTTTCAGATACAGAGAAATTTCCAAGGTGAATGGAAGGAAGGAAACATATCATTTAAAGTCATGTAATTGGCTTGTTAGGACTATTCACTACTCTTTCTTCTACTGATTTGATTAAAACAGTCATATTTAATATTCATGTGGATGTGACACATATTTGTAGGTTTATTCCAGATGGTTCGACTCCCATGCTGATCTACTCAAAAGGCATTTTGGCATGCAGTAGCTGCTTGTATTAGGGGATTAACACTGATTTAATAGGTTTAAAGCTTTGTAACAGTGTTGTGTTGTTATAAATTGAGAACTAATACACAGGCTTTCAGCATAAAAACAACCAGGTTTGACAAAGGGCCCAGTGGAGGCCCGAAACGTTACCTCTCTGTTTGTGAGCTGAGTAAACACTGAACACAGATTCAATACATCAGTTGTGCCACAGATTTTTGTTTTGCTTTACACCCAGGGTCAGGCTGGGCTGGCGGGATACCGCCACGAGTTCAATTCTACTGACACCAATGTGTTTTTTTTAGTCCCCTGGCCACCAATGTTTTATTTTAATACTCTATAGGCCCCTGCCACCATTTTTTTTTTAAAATATATTTTATGGGGCCATAGTTTTTTTTTCAACTTGTAAGGGGGGCCCTGGTGCCAATGGTTTTTTTAAAAAAAATATTTTTGGGTGGCCAAATTTTTTTAACTTGTAAGGGGGCCCTGGCGCCAAATTTTTTTTAACTTATAAGGGGGCCCTAACCATCAATATGTGTGGGGGGGTTTATTTTTTTAAAACTGATGTGTGTGTGGTCTTTTAACTGTGATGTTGAGTGGGTGGGATCAGGGTGGTCCCTGGGCCCCAAAAATTTTGTTGTACGGGGCCCTGTGATTTGTAATGGCGGCCCTGGCTTCAGATAAGATCTATTGACAACTTTAATGCTCTATGAACTCAACAGAAACTACAGCATATGTTCAGCTTTTATGGTTTTTAACCTAAAGTCAGAAATTTTGTTTAACGTTTAAAAAGGGTTGTTGACTTTCGATTTACCTTTTAGTATGGTGGAGAAAATAATATTCTGAGACAGTTTGAAATTGGTTTTGACTTTTTATTATTTATGGTTATTGAGTTATATGACCTTTTATTCAACAGCTCTTCAGTTTGCAATTTCAGCAGTCTGGTTGCTAGGGTCCTAATTACCCTAGCAACTGTGCATGGATTCACATAAGAGACTGAAATATGAATAAGAGAGGTCTGGATAGAAAGATGAGTAATAAAAAGTAGCAATTACAATAAATGTGTAGCCTTACAGAGCATTTGTTTTTAGATGGGGTCGGTGACCCCCTATTTGAAGGCTAGAAAGAGAAAAAAGTCAAGTAATTCAACAAATAAATAATGAAGACCAATGTAAAGTTGCTTATCAATCTATAACATACTAAGGGCCCTTACACACGGGCGTTTTGGACCTGCGCTCCCCTGCGTTGTGTTTTGCTGCGTTCAGCTGCAGGGGAGCGCAGGTCTAGACGCACCTCATTAGTTTCAATGGCGTTGCACCCACAAGACGCGTGTAAGTGCCGAACGCAGATTCAGACGCAACATGCTGCATTTTTCCTGCGTTTGGCGCCTACATGCGTTCGTGTGAGTACAGCCCCATTGAAAATAATTGAGTGCGTCTATACCTGCACTCCCCTGCGGCTGAAAGCAGAAAAACGGAACGCAGGTAAAAACGCTCATGTGTAAGAGCCCTAAAAGTGAACCTCCCCATTAAAGTATAATATTGACATAAATGCTAAACCAGGGTTATGTCGATGTCACCAGGCTTTTAGCCAAGGAGTGCTTGAATCCAGACATACTACAAGTGAATGCAGTAGACAGGCTTTTATGTGAGTGCTTGCAAGCCAGTCTTTAAATCAGCTTCTTGCCTAGCCCAGCCACCAAGTTGCTCAGTTTTTGCTGATGTAACCTGTTCTTTCCTCCTCTTTCATTTGTTTGTAGATCTAATTGCAGTAAAGTTATGAATAACAACAAATCATGGTGTATATTTACAGGGGCAATCCTGCCCATTTAGCTGCCTGAGGTGGCCTTCGTTTTGCCACCCCCCGCCAGGCCCGGACTGGCCATTTGTGGGTTAGGGCAAATGCCAGAGGGGCTGCTATAAGGTCCCATATAAAGTCAGTGTTTAGTGGGCTGGTGGGGGCTGTTTGGGCCTCTATGTGGGCTGATGGGCCTCTTGTGTACCTGAAATGCCAGGGCCTATTTTAATTCTCAGTCCAGTCCTGCCCCCCGCCTCCCCACAGCACTAACCTTCAGTGCCAGATGGGTGTTGGGGGAGGAAGTCCATGTGGCTAGTGCAGAAAGCGCAATTACGCGCTCTGCACTAGAAGAGACAAATTTCCCGATTGAAAACCGGAAATTCGGCTCTTCAGGTTACCAGGAGGGGGTGTTGCCGCTTTTCTCTTTGCAGTCATGAAGAAAGCGACTCATGAATGAAGATGATTTCTAGCACAGAGGAAACTGCTCTTCAGCGTCATTAAAGGCTGTAGCTAATTAGTAATTATAGCAAATTATATGTGAGCTTTCTATAAATAAAGCCTTGTAGCTTCTCATTGTTAAGGGCCCTTACACACGGGCGTTTTTACTTGCGCTCCCCTGCGTTGCGTTTGGCTACGTTCAGCCGCAGGGGAGCGCAAGTATAGACGCACTCAATTATTTTCAATGGGGCTGTACTCACACGAACGCATGTAGGCGCCGAACGCAGGAAAAATGCAGCATGTTGCGTCTGAACCTGCGTTCGGCGCTTACATGCGTCTCGTGGGTACAACCTCATTGAAAAGAATGAGGTGCATCTAGACCTGCGCTCCCCTGCGGCTGAATGCAGCCAAACGCAGCGCAGGTCCAAAACGCCCGTGTGTAAGGGCCCTAAAGGTAGTAGTTTTATACTTTATTTTGGGCAATCATGTATCTAACAATCTTTTCTATACAAACGAAGGTTTCTGAAAAATGTACTCATGGCACTGAACTCTAACCTCTCAATGCAAATGGCAATGAAAAAAAAACAGAAGCCAATTAATTTAATTAATGGTGTATAATGACTTTATTACAACCCAAAAACATTTGTCTAAGGGTAAGGGCTCCTACACTAATGCATGTAAGCGCCGAACGCAGGAAAAATGCAGCATGTTGCGTCTGAATCTGCGTTCGGCGCTTACACGCGTCTCGTGGGTACAACCTCATTGAACAAAATGACGTGCGTCTAGACCTGCGCTCCCCTGCGGCTGAACGCAGCCAAACGCAACGCAGGGGATTGCAGGTCAAAAACGCCCGTGTGTAGGAGCCCTAATGCTGCACATAGAGATTTCGGGGAGATCTGTCGCCTGGCGACTAATCGCTGCGACGAATCTCCCCAAATAGCGTAGCGGTGCGCACCCGCTACACGTAAAGTCGCCTGCGCTTATTCACACGTGGTGGCGCAATTTTAAAAGTCGCTCAAAATTGCCTCGGCCAGGAATTGCCAATCAAGAATTGCTTTAGGTAAAATACCTATGCAAAAAATATATATGCTTCAATACATAAATAACAAAGGTATTTACTGGTAAAATGATCTGCAGTACATATACACCACCAACACTATATTGTAGAGTGATTTGTTTAGAAATTAGAGTGTTAGTCAGCAGTAAAGCTTCACTATATAATGTTCATGCTTGTAGAAATATTGTTTCATTTGTGTTGCTACATCTCAAAAGGCAAGGGGCACAGACCTACAACTTATGCATAAAAACATGGGACCAATCTGTATGACAACATTTTATGGGCCCCCTGGTCTCCAAGCCACATCCCAGATCCCTCCCTCCCCATACCAAAGTAAAAAGCCACACAGTCATCAGTGCTAAATCAGTTAAAAAAAACTAATTATAAAAAGCCATTGGT
>CM044431.1:138670758-138684361 GCA_024363595.1 Xenopus borealis
ATTAACTGATGCATTTAAAAAAAAAACATGTTTTCCCATGACAGTTTCCCTTTAAAGGGGAACTATTGCGAAAATGGAAATTGAATATAAGGTTAATCGTACTGGAATATGAAACTTTCCTAAATACAATCAATTAAAACTTCAGCATTGTTTCTGAAATGATCAAGTTTACATCACTATTCCTCTCTCAGCATCTGATTCTCTTCATTCTCTCTTCTTGCAGCAGTTGGATGCCAGATACTCATTGACTTATATCCAATATATCTTCTGGGGGACTTCCTTTCTTGAAAGATGAAATAGAGCTTATTTAAATAACTGATTCCAATACAAACAAAATAACTGCCTTTTGCACAAATCCTGCATGTAGAGAGACATGAAGTCTGGTGATTTTAATAGAATGAACTCTTATACATCTAGACACAAGGAGCCCCCCTATAAGATATATTGGATCTAACTGTCAATGATTATCTGACACCCAACTACAGAATCTTTAATTCAATATATTTAAAATGTTTCTTATTTCAGTATGATGAAGCATATATTAAATTTTAGTTTTCACAATAGTTCCCCTTTTAAAACAATTATTTGAACTAATATAATATAGTATTGTAATTAGACTTAATACCATCTGAAGTCAGAGCAATAACAGTTTTTTAAAAGAGAAGTGACAATCGCCTGCTTGCAAAATTAAATAGTAAACATACTGACAGTGGTACTAGTGTGTAAGCTTTCTTTCAACATTTCATTTCTAATTGGATTCCTTCCCTGTATGCAAATAATACAGATTAACAGATACTTTTCTTACTCCATTAATCAGGCAACAGACCTGGTAGGGGATGGAAGAAGGATTGCTAGCTGCAGGATATGACAAGGACACCTTGGCAAAGCACAAGACGGATTAAAAGCACTAATTAGTCCTTGCTCACAATTTTTCAGGAAAACTAAATGAAGAAGGAAATGTTAAATTATATACTTAAATGTGTCAATGTGTGGCACCCAGATGGACTATGTTTTGGTCAAGTCTTGTTAACGATTTCATTGTTATTTTTATTAGCTTATTTCTATTAATTTTGCAACATGTTGCACACATATTAATTAGGCTTATGCTATTAATCATATAATCTAAGGGAGGCATAACCTTTAAACACAAACTGCTTATTTAGGTGTTATTTTTAGTAATTAATGATATTGATACTGAATACGCTAAAAAATGACAAAACTGTCATATTCAAAAGATAACCCAAAGTATCTATTTTTCTTTGTTAAAATCCCCTTCTATTAATTAAAATTAAAAGCAAATAGAGCAGAGACAGAAAAATAACATGTTGCACAGAAAAACTCCTCATGAGAACATTCTTCACTTTACTTAATAACATACATTTTAAGAAATGACTCACAAAAGCAAACGAATCTGAAAACATATTTGTCCCGGTATTCTGAGGTCCTGAAGTACAGTGTACAGTATATGCCATTGAATTCTCACACCTTTTTGAAATTGCTTAGGTAAAATATATTTGATGGTGTCTTGTTCTCTTGCACTATAAGTGAAAGGAATAATTCAAAGTAGTGCTTTACTGTATGTGTTCATCTTGTTTTCCTGTGTTGTACCATTTATCATCCTTACCTGACCCATGTCAGTCACTTACTTACACTGAAAGAGACTAGTTACTGTTTAAAAAATTATGTTTCACATCTTGCCTCATGGCATAAACCCCACTGCCATTAAGGGGCAAATTTACTATTATTCCCCAAAAATAATTCATTTCTATTCGATATTCGATTAGAATTCGATTTTCGAATATTAATCGAATAGTTCTAGGCTACCTTTTATTTGATATTCGATCATTCGACGATCGAATACAAATCTATTCGATCAGTCGAATAAATCATTCGACTGAATGAATAAGTCATTAGATCATTCGAACACTTCGATCGTACGAATCCTATTCGATCAGGACTTAGCCTCAGAAGCCTTTGGGAGTGCTCCCATAGGCTTCTATTACAATTCGGTAGGTTCAATCTGGCGAAGTAAGCAATCGAAGAAACTTAAAAAATAAAATCCTTCGCTGATCGAATATTCGTCCATTCGACTCTATTCGAATGTATTCGGTCGTTCGACCATTCCCTATTCGATGATCGAATATGCCAAAATTCACATATTCGACCAAACGAAGAAATCCTACGTTCGAATTTCGATCGAACTTCGAATCCTTCACGTGAATTTAGTAAATCGGCACCCAAGTGTGAAAAAAAGACACTGCTAGGCTAGGAATTACCATATTGTAAAATATACTCTAATAGTGAATCTTTGTTCTGGAATTTTTCATCTTCAAGGTTGCTGTATCTTACCATAGTGGTAATACATTTGCCTTATTACAGTGCTGCAGTCTTCTTAAAAAACATATTCAAAATCTCTTTTGATACACTTGAAACTTCCTATAGATCTTGTAGATGCACCTGAAAACCCAGTTTTTAGGCCAGTTACGGTGAGATTTGGAATGAACAAGAATGTGCAGTGGAAGCCAGGACAACATCAGCATCTATTATGTATGCTCCTGATAGATTATCAGTTCTACAGCCATTTTTATTAGCCTTGTCCAATCGCGGGAACATAGGCCTGTGCAGGGTACCATTATGACAAACAATGAGGTTGTGACCACATAATACATATAGACAAATACAAGAGTTCCTCTGCACTGAATCTATTATCAATATATTTAAGACATTGAGACATTTTGTGCATACAACTACAAAAAAAATGCCTTACCCTTTAAACAAAACAGGGTTGTTTGTCCATATATTGCAATATATATATATATATATATATATATATATATATATATATATATATATATAACTGGCCAACTCCATAAAAGTCATCCCAAATATGGCCAGTCCTACTCTCAAATTGCATCTGATTCTTTATACATTTAACAAAGGGACTACATTTTACCTGCAACTTACTTGCTGCTTTCAATGTAAAAACTCCCAAACTTGGTTGCCCTTTTATTAGACACCAGTGGAATCACATGACTATATCTTGAAGGCTTGGGGGCTACAACAGGTAGCTGGTCACTGCTCCTATATGAACTAAAACAATGTCTCAATGTCTTAAATATATTGATAATGGGTTGAGTGCAGAGGACCTCTTGTTTTTGTCTACAGTAGGTGTCGGACTGGCCCACTATGATACCAGGAAAATTCACGGTGGGCCCAGGTGTCAGTGGGCCTCTTGCTTCTAAACATTTGTCCTATTTCATGGTAATTCCCTATTTCTGTAAGGGAAAAAAGGGGCTTAATAATGAAAGAACAGAGTATAGTAAGTAGATATAAAAGGACTAGTAGAATAAAAAAAGTGAGGATAGGAGGAATAATAGTTTGGAAAGTGGCCCCACGGTCTAAGGTTTTCGGGTGGGCCCCTGGCATTCCAGTCCTACGCTGTGTCTACTTGTTTAAATTCTTTTTAAGATATGGAAAATGGTTTCAGTTAGTTGATGCTTCCGGCATACAAGCTAAGAACATAACACCAATAGTAAGAGAATGGCTTGCTTATTAGCTTAAAATGGTGATTTTAGCATGTCTGCTATGTTCATGGTATTTATTAGGGCTACACATTTAGCTAATAATGGCTCTCTACTTAAATGATACAATTATTTATCATATATTCAAATATTTCAAATAAATAGCCTAGCATGCACAAGGAAACATCCAGGGGAAGGCAAAAAAAAACCCCATCTGAAGCCTCTCTTTGCACCAGAGGGGGGAAAAAATCCTTCCTGACTCCAAAAGGCAATTGTAATAGTCCCTGGATCAACTTGTACTATGAGCAAACCTTAATTCCCTCGCTTTCTAAAAAGCCATCCAAACCCTTCTTAAAGCTATCTAATGTATCAGCCTGTACCACTGACTCAGTGAGAGAATTCCACATCTTCAAAGCTCTCACTGTAAAAAAAACACTTCTGAATATTTAGGTGGAACCTCTTTTCTAATTGGAATGGGTGACTTTGCATCAGCTGGAAAGACCTACTGGTAAATAAAACATTAGAGAGATTATTATATGATCACCCTTATATATTTATACATAGTTATTAAGCGCCTCTTCTCCAGTGTGAACATCCCCAATTCGGCCAGTCTTTCTTCATAGCTAAGATCTGTCATACCTTCTACCAACTTAGCTGTCCTTCTCTGGACTTTTTCTAATACAATAATCTCCTGTTTGAGTGATTGAGACCAATACTGTACAGCATATTCTAGATTGGGCCATACAAGTGCTCTATTAAGTCGAAGAATGACCCCTCCTCCCATGACTCTATATCCCTTTTAATATAGCTCAAGACCTTATTTGCCCTTGATGCTGTGGACTGGCATTGCTTGCTACAGCCAAGTTTATTATCTACAAGGACTCCAAGGTCCTTTTCCATAATGGATGTGCCTAGTGCAGTCCCATTAAGGGTATAAGTAGCTTGGATATTTTTACATCCCAGGTACATGACTTTACTTTTATCAGCATTATATCTTATTTGCCACTTAGCTGCCCAGATTGCCAGTTTGTCAAGATCCTGTTGCAAGGATGCCACATCCTGGATGGAATTAATTGGGCTGGATAGTTTTGTAGAGATAAGGAGATCCAAGGCACTCAGGTTGTAGCAAGCAAGGAACACCTTGCACTTTTATTGCGGAAGTGAGCAACGTTTCGGGGTCACACCCCTTTGTCAAGCATGCATGACAAAGGGGTGTGACCCCGAAATGTTGCTCACTTCCGCAATAAACGTGCAAGGTGTTCCTTGCTTGCTACAAATTTGTCTGACATGACCTATCCTTCGTAGAGCCTGGAGCCTTGTTTACATACATTTTTATTAAAGCTTTATGAATCATATCCTGAGTCAGCCACTGACTAGATTGAGCTGAGTCATCAGTGCAGCTATAAAGTGAGCCTGATAACTCAGACTCCTCTATTGTATACAATGAAGAAAAGAACTGATTTAGCACATTTGCCTTTTCTGTATCTGTTACAACAATACTGGCACCATTATTTAATGGAGCAACACTCTCAACCTGCATCTTTTTACTATTAATATATTTAAAAAACTTTGTAGGGTTAGTTTTCACCTGCATCGCAATTAACTCTTCATTAACTTTCTTTGCCTTCTGGATTACTGATTTACAACATTTATTATAGTGTTTATATTCATTAAATGCAGCTTCTGTCCCAACAGATTTGTAGTTATTAAATGCCTTTCTCTTCTTTCCTATTAACCTTTTCCTTTAAGTAATTATTAATAACAAGCATTATAAAAACATCATTGTCCACAGAGCAATACAATAGAACAAAACATACAGACCACATACCAATACCAATACAGGAGGTAAAGAGGCCAATTAATCCTGAAGAGAACGAGCTATGAAACACAATGTGTAGGCATGGGCAAGACCAATATGCTCTGTTGAGTGCAAAGTTCAATTTGGGAAGCAATTCCCCAGGTTTTTTCTTTAAACACAGAATGCAGCGTTTGTATGTTGGAACGCAAAGTTTTTTGTAAAGCTAGTGATGGAATCGTCTGTGGTGACAATTTAGACCGACATCAAAATGTTAATTGTCGTCAGCGTCTAAATTGTCGCCGAAAAACGAGACAAATTCGGCCATCACTAGTTGTTAGTTTATTTGTTTGTATTTTTTTAATATTTACATTTTTTTGTTCTGAATGTTCTGATGCCTGGCTGCTAGGGCATAATTAATTACATACATGGTATGTCTTTCATTTCCCAGGAACATCTGACTACCGGTGTGTTTTCTGAACAAATTTTTAGTGAAGCAGTATTAAATTAAGTCAAATGTGAAAAATGTACTGTGGGTACCATTGTAATTTTGCTATTTTGAATGCATGTAACTGCTCAGTACTAATTACTGGCAATGCCAAATTGGTTGGATTAGCTTGTTAAGCCTTGAACTTCATAGACAGGTGTGTTCAATCATGGGAAGAGCCACAGGCACAGTTGCTGTAAAACCCAGGTCTGGCAGGCCAAGAAAAATACAGGATCGGCATTTGCAGAGGTTTGTGAGAATGGTTACAGACAACCCAAAGATCACAACCAAAGACCTGCTGCAAATGGTGTATCTGTATATTGTTCTTCAATTCAGTGCAATTTGCACAAAGAACATCTGTATGGCAGGGTGATGAGAAAGAAGCCCTCTCTGCACTCATGCCACAAACAGTCGCTTTTTTAATGTAAAAGATACTTTAGACTAGCCTCAGTCATTTTGGAACAAAGTGCTTTGGACTGATGAGACAAAAATGTTGTTATTTTGTCATAACAAAAAGTGCTTTGCATGGCAGAAGAAGAACACCGCATGCCAAGAAAAACACCTACTACCTACTGTCAAATTTGGTGGAGGTTTTATCATGCTGTGGGCCTTTGTGTCTTGTTTAGGGACCCTTGTTAAAGTGTAGGGTCGAATGCATTCAACCCAACATCAACAAATTCTTCAGGATAATGTTTAAGCATCAGTCACAAAGTTGAAGTTATGCAGGGGTTGGATATTCCAACAAGACAATGACCCTAAACACACTTCGACTGTACTTAACAAGCAGGGAGTAGTTTGGATGTCAGAATGAAATGTGAATTGCAGATGGCCTGAATAGACAGACAAACAAAAATAACAGTAACACTGAACTGTAATAGGCCCATCTGTAATGTAAAAATGAACAGCAAAGGTTCTATCAGAAAAGAAAGAATCATTATTACAGAAAAATATTGAACTTTAGATTTTCATATGACGCACATAGGATTCCTACTGATGCTCAGGGACAGACGGCATTAAATTTTTGGCTTTCTCAAGCCTTTTTAGTCATGAAGATAGGTGCCCCATGTTTACATTTATAAAGGCTGCCTTCTGATATATACCTAAAACTTCAGATGGTTCAAATCAAAAATCTGCATGGTGCTTTTTAATGCAACGAATACTCTTGTGAACTGTTTGATGTAATGGAATTAGAATGTATTTTGATTTTATTAGCTTGAGTTTTTAGACAGAGCCTTGTAGTCAAGTAGACCAGTAAAAATTAGCTCTACTTACTCAGTCTCTTCATTATCTTGGCAAAGTATATGTGGATAAATGAAACAGCTGTCAGCTGGAGTGAGTTTAATTAACCTTGTAGCATGTAAGTGTTGTTGATGGAGGCCTGATAGATGAGTGAAAAAATGCTGATTGCACGTAAATGTGTCAAAGAAGAAATCCATTATACATATTAAAGCTGAGATACTCCCTTGCAGGCAGAAAACAAACTGTAATTGGTCAGGCCTTATGCATCTGATGCTCACATGATCACTAAATAGCTAGAATTGCTTCTACTGTGTCAACTGAAAATGGCATACAATTCAGTAAAGACATTTGTACCTGTATCCCAGTTCTGTTGATTTAGTAGGGATATTCAGCTGATCGGAATGTAACAACTGCTAGTTTGGACTTTTGGAGTTTTTGGAAGTTGTAGCCTAACAACTGCTTTATGGTAACTGGACATCCCTGTTAGCCTGGGAAAAACACTTAATGGTGAGGGGTTTGACATTTCCAGTCCAAATAAATTTGTCATAGAAGCAGCATTAGGATTAGCAAACACACCGTGACAGCTTTGTTTATTAACTAAATAACACATGGATAGCTGGGAATCAAGGAACCCTGGATGATAGGGTAAAACATTCCGCAATGATCTTTTATCCTGTACTTTGTTAATATCCTAAGGCAAATCTAAAGCATAGTATGGTGGTACCATAACCCCACTTCTAGCCCCAGGAAAAGGGGGTATAAGCCTGTACAGCTTTTGCAACTATGCAGGGACCTTCATCAGACCATACAAGTGAGTTATTTACATTTAGGTGCAGTTTCAAGGCTGCTTAATTGGCAGCAGTCAGTTTAGCATAAAAATACAATTCTTTAATTGTACTTGCTTCAACACATGCTCCTTGCATTTCTGTATAGTTGCTCTTTACATGGCACACTCCTTCCAGCCTCCCAAATTGTACACAGTTGTGCCTACTGTTTCATGGGAAACCCAGGGCCGGATTTACATAGCGTTGCCCCTATACTCTGCCTTTTATTCGCAAACTTTAATCATCAGGACTAGAGCAATGGGATAGGTGCATGGGAAATTTAAAAAACTATGTGTATCCCCAGTGTTTCTGAACCAATGTGGGCGTGGCTGGGCAGCATGCTGCCCCCTAAAATCCTGCAACCCTAGGCCCGGGCCTAGGTGGCCTTTCCACAAATCCGGGCCTGGGAAAACCTGGAGTTTGCCTCACGAAGTAGCTCTTTGATGCATTTGTATCAAGCCAATTTCTCCCTGACAAGTGCAATCATGCTGGAATCAAGAAAAACTAATTCTTGGTAAATAACGTTGCAACTGCAAACAAAATTGAATTTAGCCCACTGCATTTGCATTTGTAAATGCACCCTTTGATTTTTTTAAATAAAAAAACTGTTATTCAGTTCTGCAACACATGTGGTTCATGGTGGTGAAATCCTAGACCTTGCACGTTTCCAAGGTCTTGTTCTTACACTGCTAAACTCAACATTGATTGAAAATGATAATTATAAAGACAAATGTTCTGAAATAGCTTGTATTTAAATAAGCTTGCATTCTAAACAAAACAAATGTGACAGAAACTGTGAGGAAGGGGCATTTTTGTCTTTAGGCAAAGGGAGAGCCTTGCCCCAGACAGAATCACAGATCACAAATATCTTTAAGAGATTTGTTTTTGTTTTTTTTTTTCTAATATGTTTTAATTCATTTTCTTATGCTATACAAGTAGTTTAAATTATAACAGGTAAATTTAAAAAAAATAACTAGTCAAGTGCAGATTAATACAAAGTACAGAGTTGGTAATTAAACAGTTTAAATTTAACCAATTTGACCATTTTGACAGTTCCTGTCTGTGCTTTCTATTTGCCATCCAAGACCCCCGTTACTTCTGTGATATTTAGCAGTTCCCGACTTCCCAATCGTGGAATAAATCTGTTTTTTTCAAAGGGTTTTAGTGCCCCATCGGTAGGAGCGCGATCAAGGTGCGGCCATCTTGAATCGCTGCTTACTAGCCCCACCACCCAGTCAGGGGCTGTAGATATTCTATAGTAAGTACCATGGCATCAAGTGAAGCTTTATTCCAAATACCTTCTCACTTTTCATGAAATTCTGGATCGACAATACATTGTAGGGGTTGTAGGAGATTCTGAACTGTTATCTTTTGTCTGTCTACACAAATGAGGAATTAAGTAATTCTGTTTATTAGACCCAATTCTATTAATATAACTATTGATGGATGGGTGACTTTTGAGAAAATTCAAAGAGGCTAGGGCAGGTAAACAAAGGCCCATGATGAGCTAGTATTCATCCCATGGTATTAAAAAGCATAGCTCTGTGATTGTCGAACCTCTTTGCTTAATCGTTTAGGATTCCTTGAGGTCTGGTTTGGTGCTGAGAGATTGGTGAAACTTCCTTTCAGTTTGTTTATTAATGAGGTGGGCATTGTAAATACTATCTTTGTTTTTGCTAATAATACTAAACTTTCCAAAATTATAAGTTGCATGCTGAATGCTAAATTTGACTAAATGGTGGAAATTTAACTCAATTTTAAATCAACTGACAAATGAGATTCTATGTTGATGAGTGCAAGGTTATGCACTTTGGTAGAAATAACATAAAAGTTAAGCTGGCCATAGATGTAACAATTACGATCTTTCTCGGAAAAGATCTTTCCAAGAAAGATCGTTCGTTTCATCACACACGTGTAGAGCTGAATCGTCAAATATACAGGTAGAAACAATAGAATTCTACTTGTATCTGACGATTCAGCACTAACAATGGCCGATGTTCAGGGTATTTTCAAAGGCATCCGATCAAAATTTTCCATCCAGCCCGATCAACCAGCCGACCGATATCTTAATCTTCTGACGATATCGGTCGGCTCATTTCCCACCATACACGCACCGAATATCGTCCGAAAATTCGTTTCGTACGATATTATCTGTGCGTCTATGGCCACCTTTAGACACTTTATAGTGTATATATAGTGTGTTGGGGACATGCTTAATTAAATAGGATTTGGGGTTTTCTGATAACAGTCTATGTAACTCTAGACAGTGTCACTCAGTATCTCTAACATGGATAACATCACTAACATGGATAAAAAATGCCATTAACCCAAGGGATTAACAAATAATTTTGCCTCTGAAAATACATTAGAGAGAATTATTGACAGATAGTGGGGAATCTTTTTTCGCATAGAACCAGAGGCCACCCCTTTAGTCTTGTGTTGGCTAATTCTATTAATGCCTTTGCTTTAGTTGTTTTTTTGAGCAAGCATATTATCCAATTGTGATCTTAAGATCTTAAGGTAGTTTAATACACTGTAGGTATTGGTTTAAATAGTTTATATTTGTGAGTGTATAGGTCTGTATATGTTTGTATATATATTTATGCACTGGGGGTACATTTGCATTTGCAGGGGTTGAAGTTGATGGACGTTTGTCTTTTTTTCAACTCAAATTAACTATGTAAATATGCAACTGCAAGAATTTGACCTTTTTGACAAAGAGATCTAATCTGATTTGGAAGGTGCTCTTCTAGTTGTCATTTTCCTTAAAGCAGTTACAATGGAAACTATTCAAATAAATTACATTTCAGAAAATCATTACAATCATGTCTGTGCCCCAGCTGAAGCCAGACATTTTATCAGAAAGGCTGAAGTACAAAATGTGAACCGTGAGCCACACTTCATTGTGACAGGTGACAAGAATTGTCTCCCATGCAAGGAAGGATGCACAGCTTGGAGGGACACGAGAAGACACATTTTAGAATGTTGTGTTTCATGTTAGACAAGCAGAATTTGTACTTTTTTGACAAAAATTTTGGCTTTAGTCATTTTGTTGTATAGACTAAAATTAAAAGTGACACAATACATACATACAATACAAAAGAAAAAACATACTGTACATTATCAGTCATTTCATTTTTTTAAATAGTGCTTCCAATAATGAGCAAATATATTGAAGTTGTCATTTCATATCCATAAATGATGGAATTTGGATTGATTCTTAGCCCCTTTTTTGCATTCCAAAGTTAAACTCCTCATTTAGGCAGCACATGAATTAGAACATGAATCAGCTTCTCTGCAAAGAATGTCCATAATGAATGGTGCAATCGTTACATTATGAATGTAGTTTTGGCATTTCAGTACCCATAGGTTTAACCAGCTTCACTGCTACGTCATATGACTGGTAGTTCCCAACACTGTCATTTCAACCAAAGCTAATTTAGGCATTTGTTGGCACATCTTTATGTAACATGTGTGGAACAGTAGAGCTTCAGTATTGTATATTGTTCTTCAAGTAAAATGTCAGGCTTTATTTGGTATAGATTTGTTTTTTCTTACTTGACATTGACATTATTCTCAAAAGTCTTCGCTAAAACATACATCAATACTTCTTGCTTTTTTATTGTCTAGCTTTCACAACCATAGTAGTTATAGAAAATACTATAACATGGACAATTAAGATGTTTGCTTTCATAGACTCATCACTACCTTAATGTTTCATGTTTAGCTTCGGGCCCATGTTTTCACTTATATAATAAGAATAAGCGATGAGTGCATTTTTTGCCAGGTTTGGCCTGTGAAAAAGGCGTATATACTCCAATGTATTTTGCTCTGAAAAAGTTGCTGCAAAAAGTTTTGTGAATTGGAAAAAGTTGTCCATTGACGTCAATGCATTTTCTGCTCCTTTGCAAATTTTTTGTTGAAGCAAAACATGACAGATTAGTCCATCATTTTCAGCTATGAGTAAAGTGTTATAAGCATATTGAAGGTTGTTGATTTCCACTAGTATTTTCAAAACTATTTTTACACTCATATTCAATTTAAGCATCTAGGTTATTCCTGGAGAATATATATTATGTATATATTTGTCAACCTGGAGCCAGTGTGTTTCTCCACTTTCTGTGATGACTTTGACTTTTTGCTCATGGGAACAATGAGCAATGAGACTCTCACAGGTACACCCATTTTCCTGGAGAGTTTCCATTAAAGGAACAGTAACACCAAAAAATCAAAGTGTTTTAAAGTAATGAAAATATAATGTAGTGTTGCCCTGCACTGGTAAAACTGATTTTGCTTCAGAAACACTACTAGAGTTCATATAAACAAAACTCCACCCTTTGATTTAAATACTTGCCCATCCTACAGAGCCCTCCCCTTCCCCTCATGGGTCCCATGTACCTTCACTTTAACTGCAGGGTTCTCACAGCAGCCATCGTGTTAAGCTGTTTCAGATCCAGTTTTTGACTGCTGGACAGAGCATTCTATGGAAGCCACGGTCAGCTTATCTTTGATGCATCAGAAATATGATTTCTTTTTCCTCAGTTTGTTTTGCATTTAGCTTGTACATACAGCTAGCTATTCTCTTTGATTTTATGACTCCAGTTTGCAGGGGCATTTTAGGACTTGGTGATGCCTGCAATGCCTCAACATTTACCTATTTGGTGTCAAGGTGGGTCTGGGGAGGGTGGATAGCTAGTGTCACCCCTGTCTCACCTTGCCTGCTTTGAATGATTATTAGCATTGTCTTACTGGTGTGTGTGTAATATGAGGGGTGGTATAAGAAAACTTGTACTTTTCTTTTTAGGGTTCCTATTCTTTAAAATGAAATATTTACCTTACAAGATTTTGGGTAATACATTCATGAGGGCACATTTGCCTGCCGGCATCTCAGCATTGCATAAAAACCTGAACTGGAAAATGATTTTATCTTCACAATGCTTATGCAATACTGAGATGGTGGCAGAAGATACTTTTATTTGTTTTAGCATTTAGGGTTCCCTCTGTAGAAACTATCCTTTTTGTTTACATTTGCCAACTTTTCCTATCATGTAACAGGACTTTAGCAAACACAGGAAGAATTTTAATGAAGGCTCTTAGAGGCTTCCCCAAATCAACAACAATGAATTTTCCTACAACAA
Source organism: Xenopus borealis (assembly GCA_024363595.1). Lineage (NCBI taxonomy): Eukaryota > Metazoa > Chordata > Amphibia > Anura > Pipidae > Xenopus > Xenopus borealis. Next base: position 138,683,763 of record CM044431.1, read on the forward strand.
ACTGTATGGAGATATAAATAAAGTTGACACTGCATTTCTCACACCAGATGTTGATTTATACATGAAATACACACTAAATGTATATTACCATGTATTCTGGGGGCATTATATATATTGAAAATACCTTTCCATGTGTTCTGGCATATATGAAATTGGCCCTGCATTCATCTTGTCATTGTGTCCTGGGTTCAGCAATCTGACTCCTGTGGGTACAGCACTACAGGGAATACAATGATCAACATGGTGATACCCAAAATTCAAAGAACATGTACAAACATTCAGTTCTTTAAGGTGCATTGCTACAACATAACCATTTGTATCTTGTAGGCTAAACTAATCATTGCAGTTAGTCTTTATGTTTGTGCATCCTTTATTTAACCATTCAATGACCCTGGCAAACCAAAAACAGATTTAATATGAGTTTAACAGTTTATTTTTTATTCTTGTCTACTGTCTGCCATACAAAACACTGTCTGGTATTGATGGTTGGTAACCTCTGTGACCGAAAGCAGTTTAGACTGCATGGCTGAAGAACTACACTGTTGAATATTAAAGGGGTTGTTAACCTTTGTTTTAGTGTGACAATTTGCAATGGGTTT
>CM044431.1:138740020-138782407 GCA_024363595.1 Xenopus borealis
GGTAATGTATAGAATATACGCTGTCCTTCTGCTCCCAGGCAGTGAATAAGTAAAGCACGCATTCTAGCAGCAGAAATCTCCCCTTCGTAAGCAGCAATAATGTAATTATCAAACATACGGATCCAAGCAGTAAAAGGAATGGTAGGCTCACCAGGGTTTGGAAGAAAAGGTGCAAGGCTGCTGCATAGGTAGAAGAGACATCCTGTGTCCAATCTGTTGTGTTTTGGTAGTTGAGGATAAGCAGGGTATAGCAGTGCTTTATTAGCAGGTTCATGCTGCCATTACACAACAGAAGTAACTTGAACTCTATCACTCTCAAGCTGTACAGAAAGTTCTGTGTATCTGCATAGTACAAGTACTGTGCACAGTGACACCTGCAGGGCATTTGTATAAACCCCACAGGGAGTATCAAGACTAATTAAAGTTACTATAGCAGGGAATGTGAGGGATCAATGCTCATTCCCTGACATTAGGAAATTACCAGTAATTAATTCTCAAAGTGTATTTTAGTGACATGTTTATTCATGTCATATATTCTATACTCCTAACTATTTGCATACTAATGGCCAGTGAATTGGTCACTTCCCAAATGTCCAAGTTTTTGGGATTCACCCAGAATGGATCCATAATAAAACATGGGCCCCAGGAATGGTCTCATTATTTTGTTCTTCTAACTAGGGGCAATATTCTAGGCAAGCCTTTGTTTTTAGTTTTAATTCCATGAAAATTGAAGGGTTTTGTTCATCATTTCCTAGTGAATCAGCTAATTATGTGCTAGAGATTTTCTTCTGCTTGTAAATTCATTCAGAAAGCTTAATGTGTCTCTGTTGTGCTCAGGAGTGCATTTCTTCTTCCTCTGTGTTCTCCATGTCTGTCATTTCTAATTACATATATTTAGCAATACTCATTTATCTATTTTGTTTTATCAAGTTTCTCTCTAGTTATACACTCTAAATAGCACCATAGTATCAGGCATCATAAGATACTGACAGTTTTATTTCCTTTTGAAATAGTTGGAAATGCATTGCAAACAAGTAGTTATTACAAATTATACAGTCACGTATATTTCATTTACAATATGGGATAAAGAAAGTTCCCTAAAAAACAATCGACATGCATAGTTGTAGTTATTACTGGTACAGAGAATAAACCCCTAACCCAAAAAATGATTTGCTTTTTATTGTTTAAACTTTACAAAGGGAAGATTGAGCAATAAAAATTAAAATGGACCATATTCAAAAGGTCTATCAAGGGTGAAATTCAATTTGAGAGGCAATTCAATTCAGAAAAAACATATCTCACAGTTTATTAAGTGAAAACTGTTGAAGGCTATGGGAAAAACTGAAAATTAATTTGGAGAAAAGTTTTTTCTCTCGAATTGAATCTTGTCCATGAGTTTTCATGTGAAAACCATGAGATAACCTTTTTTCACTGATTTGAATGGCCCAATGACTAGTTCCTGTAACTTGAATCAACAATTCTCTTCTCTTCTTCACCGACAATTCTGTCAGTAGATCCCTAGCAAGCATGCCCACTATGGGATCAAATTTTATAAACTTTGTGAAAGCATCTCAGAGTACACCAGCTTTATTTTGATTTATGAAGTAAAGAACTCCTAATTAGAGCCCCCCCCCCTGGTTGTCCCCTTGATTTAACCGTCAATAGCAAAATTGTATGGGATCTCATCTCTCTACTACTGGGCCAAGGTTTCCACTTATATGTGGATAACTTTTACACAAGTATTCCCCTCTTTAGAGCCCTATATTCATACGACAACCCATTACTACAACATTATTACAATGTCACCTGGAAAACAAAGGCCTGGTACAAGAAAGTTGGCATATATTTGATTCAAATGGCCCTTCCACCCACTCCTGGAAAACAAATAGCCAAAAAAAGCCTGTAACGTGTGCCCCAAAAGGTGTATCAGAGGATATACATGGTACTATTAGCCAAAGTGCCCTCACAACACCAGGTTATATATCAAACTATCTTTTGAAGTAATCCATATTCAGCTGCACTATTGAAAATGTTGTAGTTGTTGTGTACAGATTGGATTTATTATAAGAATTAGCATCCTGCTTTGATAGCACGAGGGGGGGGGTAGTCAAATGAGTTTGGTAATGTACAGGATGCCTAAAATTTTGTGGTGAGTGATGACTTCATGAGACAATCTCATCTTGCATGCTGATGATTTTATCTCTCTGATGCCACACATTTTTTACTGACACCTCAGAAGCTCCCCTTTGAGTGGCTGAGGCTGTATTTCTGGGCAACAATTCATATTTTACTATAGGTCTCCCTGGAATCGTGGTTAATAAGGGCTTCAGCTTTTTTGTAAAGTGATCAGGGCTTTGTTTTGCAGTTGTGCAAAGAATGAATATTTATGCTGTGGTGGTATAGCCTACTAGGTTTATTTCAACTCTTTTAGCAAATACTAAAGCTTTAGTGTAGGCTACACTTTTCTTTGAAAGCGTCCAAAGAAGCTCCACTAAACAGATAAAGATAAGTAGAGTATTCAGTAGATTTTTGGTACATTTGTATTACTTGTCTTTGGGGATTTGAAGCAAAATATAATTTTTAATTCGTTTTTCCCATTTTCTTAGGAAACGTGGGCAAACTATGTAATTCTGTACGGAAATTTTGGGTGTAAGAAGAAAACAATAGCACTTTGAAAAAGCTGAAGGTGTGTATATTCAGTACTTACAATTTGTGGGGGTATTTCACAGGTAAAGGGGGTGTTTATACTGAACATCTGCAAGGTGCGATCTTAGAACCCAACCTTAAATGTACCTATTGTCCCAGTTTTAGGGTGTTTAGGCCACATCTTTAGGTGCACCCATATATGGGGGTTATCTTTGGTTCAGAAGATGTTGAAGACTGATCACAATTTTAGGGAGAAATCTAACTTTGGACCTACATCCCCAAATTTGTATGTAGGAAAGCAAGAATGGCATCACTGAATAGCTGCAGGTGAGCACTCCTAGGGTTATTTTATAGGTAAGGGGCTGTTTAGACTGAAAAACTACAAGCTGTACATTTAGAGTGCAACTCTAAATGTAGCTATTGCCCCAGTTTTAGGGTGTATGGAGGTCTTGTCTTTAGCTAGGGTGTCATTTTGTTCTGAAGAAGTTGCAGATTGATATTTAGTAGGATTTTTTGTTGTTGTGGTAATTTTGGGGAAATCTAACTCTGGATCTTTTTTCTTTATTTCAGGCCAAACTTCTACAGAAAACTAATTCCCCAATTCTGCATGTAGGAAAGCAAGGGGTGATGTCACCAGAGCTGTTTAAGAGGAAGGCGGTTCCTGCAATGCAGCCGCCCTTGACCACTTACCTTTCCGGGGGGAGGCAGCACCAGAGCGCAAATCCTCCCAAAATTGCCTGTGTGTATTGGCCCTGTTTTGGTGTGTTTTGAGGCCGCGTCCATACATGGGTATCATTTACTCAGAACTTGATCTTTCATATTTGGCTCGATTGAAGATTTTTATTGGGGGTTTTTTTTCAAATTCACTTTTGACTTTGTGATGGTGTTTCAGAAGAAACAAATCCTGAAAAATATTGAGTTTTATGGTGATCTGTGTGAAAGTGAAAAACTTTACCACAGCTAAAAACCGTAAGGTTATTTATGTCATGTTAACAAAGAGATGTGAACCTGTTTTGTTTTGATGTCAAATTGTATAAACTGTTTTATTATTGGGGTGTCTTCTGGACAAAAATGTAGGCTACCAATACATATTTGGATTTAGCAGAATCAGTGCTTTTACAGACAGTAATTTTTATCAGTACATGTAATTATTCTTGGAAAAAAGACGCAAAATAAAAACTTTTATTTCTTTATTTCTCTTTTTTACATATTGCACTCAAAATTTTTATTAGATCTCTGGAAAAAGTACATGTTATTACAATGTTCAAGCCCAATTTGTTTCAAAATAAACAATGTTTAATTTGTCTTTGTAAGGACTCACCCTGGTGGTCAAGCGGTGGTGCAGTGGGGACGCCCACTGCGCAATCGGCGGGGACACCCGCCGAGCCGCTCCTTCCCCCCTGCTGCCAGGCTAGGTAGTGCGGCGCGGCTGCACTTCCGCATTCCTAAAGGCGCTGACGTGATGACGTCAGCGCGCAGTGGCGCCAAATTCAAACATATTTAAAGGGATTTTTGCTGCAGTGCGCTGCCCGTTGTTAGGTTCTATTTGTTAGTTCCTGGGTGTGTTTCCTAACTGATTCCTGACTGATCTACTGGTGTTTGACCCTTGCTTGCCTGACTATTCCTGCTATTCTCCAATCCTGACCTTTGGCTTGTCTGATTACTCTGTTGTCTGGTATCCTGACCTTTTGCCTGCCCCCTGACTACTCTACACTCTCTAATCCTGATCCTGGCCTGTCTGACTATTCTACGCAGCTTGTGCTGTTCCGGCCTGCCTACTCCGCTTGGTTGTATTCTTCAATCCCATTCCTTGGTGAGACGATCGTGCCCCTGTGCTAGCCAGAACTCTTGCTTTACACCTCTCGATAAGTCCAGGTGGCATCTGAGTAAGCCGAGGGCTCCTCCCGAGGCCAAAGGCGGTCACTTAACTGGTGAAGCCGAGCTGAGACAAAGGTGTTTAGCAACTGTTCTGGTATTGGGTGCCGTTCGTGACAGTCTTATTTCATGTAGGTTTTCTTGTAAAAAAAAAAACAAGTAAATTAAATGAGTTCAAAATGTCTAATAACTGCTTGGCAGTAGATGTTCACGTTTAGGACAAATCGGCTGGCAGTGAAAAGGATGGAAAGGCAAGCACATCATCGTGTATACAATCAATGGATAAGTGCTATTAGCAGACTTAGAACATAACACCATTGCAGTGTTTTCTATTGAGAAGCTCGTTGGCCTGCAGAGACTCAACTACAAAAACTGAAATACCTACTTTTCATGTTAAAAGCACCAGTCAAGGCCTTTACAATTATTCTTTTTTTCCCAATACTGTTAAATTAGCTTTTCACAGATCTGACAGGGGAGTATAATGGGGGTGGGAGGTACGTAATACCACAGATTAAGAGCCTTGTGGTTTATAAATATGCTTCTATAGATCACAAGCTTTGTGGGTTATGTGATAGACTGTCCGTCTTCATGGTTTTATTGATAATAAGCCAGCAGAAAGAATCTATTGATTGCCTGGTTTGTGGTAAATTTTCACTACATTTTCAGACAGTAGGTCCATAGACTGTTCTATAATTCCAAAAGTTGAAAGGCAGCTAGCTAATATATTACTAGGTCCTGTCTTTTTAGTATGAAAAGCATTTCACATTCATATGTAATAAGTATATAGGGGGTGTAACTATAAAGGAAGCAGACCCTGCAGTTACAGGGGACCCCAGGAGTGTAGGGATCACGGTAAATACCAATATATCTTGGCAGAATAGTTCAACTTACCAATGTTTTGGGCTTTACATTGAATTTGTGGTGAGGCCCAGTAACATTTAGTTCTGCCACCACTTTATATACAGGGTCATCTGTAGATATCAACTAGAAGATATGGGAATTGTTGCATACTTCAGCTCCCATCAATATCAACCATTTAGTGAATGACATCCCTGACCTTGACACTGATAGATCTATAAAACACTTCTTGAAAAACATGAAACAAAATTACACATTTTACACATACATATATATTTCCACAATATAAAACAGTTCACACCATGGATAATTCCTTGGGGTATTTTATTTGCTTGGTTTTTTATCTCATAAATGTTATAAGTCACAGTCACTGGCTGTTTCTTTTTGTCAGCAACCCGTAACCCTTAGCAACCAATCAGTTGCCAATTTATCTGTTTAATTCTTGTCATCTTAATTCTGTAGCACATCAAGAGGAAAAATAGATGATTACAGTTTTTTTTTCTGTGATACTGTGGGCAAGAAACTTATGTAGGAGACAAATGGTGAAGATGTCAAGTTAAAGGTACTATTATTCACAAACACCAGAATCCAAATAGAATATAACTGAAGATTACAGGCCAGACAAGGAGGTACAGATCTGAAAACTATAGGCCTGTTAGTTTGACACCAGGTGGCAGATTTACTAAGGGTCGAATTCAAGGGTTAAAAAACCCTCGAATTCAACCATGTGAATAGCTGGGAATTGTTGGGGAATAAAAGTCTTTCGAATTCGAAGTCGAACGATCGAATAGCAAATATTTGATCGATTCGAACGATTTTAACCATTCTAATTTAACCATTCTAATTTTTATTCTATCAAAAATAATGAAACCCAATTTGGTAGCTTTGATCTGGTGAACTAGACAGTCGAATAAAAATTTAAAGTAGACGTAGATTTTTATTCGAATTCTTCTAATCATTAGATTCAATCAAATTTTCAAAATTCACTGGTCGAAGTGGTCTTCAAAAACAATCGAAAATTCGAATCTTTTTTTATTCGATCGAACTTCGAACCCTTCATGTGAATTTAGTAAATCTGCCCCCAGTTGTAGGAAAGGTGTAATAAAGGATAAGATAAGAATACATTTCAAATAACAATAATATGAATTTTCACCAGTATGATTTTATGCAATAGATCTTTCCAGACTCATGACAGATAGACTACAGCTACAACTAGGTTTCACAAAAGGAAGGCATTCAGTAAAAGCCACCCTCCAGATCCTTGTCTTCATATAATATTAGAACATAGAATATTAGTAAATTTAAATGCAGAAAAACCATTTGACATGATACAGCACAATCATTTTCCCAGATAACTTAAATGCCAAAATTTTGGTCACCAACAGGGACGGGCAAATTTATTCGCCTTGCTTCACCTTGAAAATGACGCCCATAGACTTGAATGGCGTAAAGAGAAAAAAAAGACGCGCGTCAAAAAAAAAGTGCTGCATGTAAAAAATTTTTTGACACTCCTATTTTCTTTAATATAGCATTAGATCCACTACTAGCTCAAAAATACACGTTCCAATGAATCATCATAGGACATACACAATACAACATAATAGCATTTGCCGATGATATCATGCTATTCATAAACAAACCAAACTGTGAAATTCCCATAATAATGGAAACTATCAGCAGAGATGTCACTTTCTCAAGTTTAAAAATAAAGTATGAAAACACACTATTCATACTGAATGTAGACAAGACATCCCCTTCAAAAAAGCACAGTATTACATCATCTATGCAGACATCAAATTCACAAACCATCACACAGAAACTTATAAATTAAACATAAGCCAAACAATATACAGTATCCAGAATTATTTGGCAAATTGGAAAACAACAATACCTTGAGTGTACCATTACAAAAGTGCAATCAATGTGTTTTATGCTGGACCTCTAATAAAAACAATTAAAAAACAAAAAGAGGTATGTTAATGAGTTGGACAGAGTGCAGAGACATGCAACTGGTCTGGATAGAGGGATGGAACATTTAAACAATCAGGAAAAACTGTCAAGGTTGGGGTTATTTTCTCTAGAAAAAAAACCCTTGCGAGGGGACATGATGGCACTAAACAAGTACATCAGAGGATATTATAGACAGATAGCAGGGATCTTTATAATTACAGAACGATTAGGAAAGTGAAATACTAAGCTTAAAGGAGCATTGTAGGAAATCGAATGTTTAGGTAAATGTAATGTTGCATTTAATGGGATGTTCAGGTAAAAATAATGCTAATCAAAGGTACTATTCATTTTAAACAGAATATTGTCATAAATAAAATACTGTAGCTTAATGAAAATTCCTTGTAAAAACAATGTTCAAACAGATGATATTGATATAGCTAAATACATTTTGAGGGGCTTATTTATCAAAGGTCAAATATTAAGGGGCAGATTTACTAAGGGAATTTTAAGGGAATTAAAATCCTTCAAATTCGAATATTGAATTAAAAGGATTTAATCGCAATTTGATCGATCGAACGTAATGAAATTTTATTCGAATTATTCGATTCAATCGAATTTTCAAAATTCGATGGTTGAAGTGCCCTTCAAAAATATTCAAAAATTTGAATCTTTTTGAAAATTCTATAGAATTTCGAATCCTTCATGTGAATTTGATAAATCTGCCCGTAAGAGTTTTTTTTTTTTACCTTGAATGAACTCGAATATACAAACCAAAAACTCAAATTGAACAAGTTTTTGGTGAGAAGAAACTCGAACATCAAGCAGGCTGTTAACCTCTTCAAATGATTCCAGGGATCTCTGTCATTGACTCTTACATGACCTCAACAGGTTTTAAGTGATGTATTTTCAGATTCAAGCTATTTCCAGGGTCAGTGTATAATAAATCTTGGATGTTGTCCTAGATATTATATAAGCTATGGCATAATTACAAATATATGCTTGTTCATATGTTGTTAAAGGAAAAGGAAAGTCTAAAATAGAATAAGGCTAGAAATGCTATATTTTGTATACTAAACATAAACATGAACTTACTGCACCACAGGCCTAATCAAACTTTAAAAGTTGGGCACAGGGGGCTGTCATCTTGTAACTTTATTAAAAATCTTTGCAAGACCAAGACTATGCACATGCTCAGTGTGGTCTGGGCCACTTAGGGATCATCATAAATTATCAAAACAGCACAAGTCAAATAATATCTGCCAGAAGCCGATACAACAAGACTGATTAATAATCAGAATATACAGAATGCACTGGGTCCTGTGTTGTTCTGTAATCTAATGTGAATTTTATAGTTACTGTATTGTTTAATACAAACTTAATCCAACTCTTTCTCCAACCAGTGGCTGCAGCAAAATAATCCTCCAAATAGAATCCCAGTTTATCTTTTTAAATCTGGCTCCAGGATCTTTGTCCCTGCAGCTGGAGTTGGAAACAGTAAAGGGGATGTAAAGGCAAAAATTAAATCTAATAAAAATCTCTACACAGTCGCTGACTGCTCTAATGGGAAACAATGCTGCTGAAGTTCTGTATGACTAGGAAGACAGGCTGGGGCTCCCCCTGCTGTTCATAAATATGATTGTTTACCTGCCCAGCAGTTAGGGACCGTCTGACAATTCTTATCCACAGAAGTTAATGAAGGGAGGATTTCTTATAAAAACGGTACCCATTTTTTATTAAAGTATATTGGAGATAGGAGATTGGATATAGGTTTCTTTTTCACTTGTCCTGTACCCTTATTATAAGCTAAGTGGATCCTGGCCAAATTTTGGAATTCAAGACTATTGGATTAGAGTCCATAAAACTGTGTGTTAGGGTATTTCATATATAATAAATAAAACTAAATCACACTGATGTAATAACTTACACTTAAATATTTTTCATTTTATGTATTGTTTGCTTTGTTTTTACTTTTATACACTTAGGGGCATATCTATTATTTGGTGTAAAAACCAGCAGAATAATTCACCAAAAAACATCACAGGCATTGCTGTGTATAAAAATGTATTAAAAAGGCATGCTTTTTCTTTGAGCAACTTTTACTGGAACTTACTTTCAAAGGTCTGAAGCAGTGTAAAATAACAGTGGCAAATCTGGTGTTTGCATGCTGTAAAATAATACACAGCTTGATACATTTGCCATTTCTTTTACATTTTTCTTTTAGGTATTTTCTTTTTTTACACCTTTTTTCAGCATATCATTTTACACAGCATAATAAATAGGCACCTCAGTGTACTTTTATGTATGGATATGTGTATGGGTTTCTATAAAGTCTACAGACTTTATAGACATGGGTTCACTAGCTTCCCTCATCCATCAATTGTACACCGTGGCAGAAGAGCTCTATTGCTAAATATCTCCTATTTTATCTACTAGCTAAAATGTGGCTGCCTAACCAGCTGCTTATATAGAAAGGAGAGGATAGGGAGGGCTCAGATTGCATTGGCTGATGTGGAAGGCAAGGGATGGATAATAATGATATCTGTGTTTCTTCTAGCACAATCAACCATGCAGAGGTGGGCGGTCAGGTGCCCTAGGCAACCCAACTGGCCACCTCAACCCTCTCACATGATCTCGCTTGTTAATGTGTTGTCACACGAGCGCCCACTCAGTTGCACATTGAGGTCACGTGGGTGTTGTGTTTGGTAGCCGAGGATGAGGAGGGTATAACAATGCTTTATTAGCAGGTTCATGCAGCCATTACATAACAGCGGTAAGTCTTACTTTCACTTTCAAGCTGTACAGAAAGTACTGTGTATGCGCAGTGACACCTGCAGGCCATTTGTATAAACACCACAGTGGGGGAACCACAGAGAGCAAATTCTATTTTTAATGTGGGGAACAGGGTCCGGACTAGGCTAAGTAGGTACCTGTCTTGCACACCCTCTCTACCTTTGTGCCCTAGGCATGTGCCTCTTTTGCACACCCCTAGTTCCGGCTCTGCAATCATGTGTTTTTCTCACCAAAAATGACTGCACTGCTAAATTCTAGCCTGAATTTGTGAAAAATGTTGCAATTGGCAAAACTATGCATATTGCTATGAACCTGGTAAAAGGATTCGGGTGGAAAAAGTTTCCTCATCCCTAAAGAACAGTGATGTTGGAAATAGAAAACCAGAGAACAAACCTGGAGGTTTTGTCTTGAAAGTGTTTTAATGCTAGGTTATTCTAAGCTGTGTATAAGGTGATTGTCCTGTTTTCCTGACACCACTTTAGCACTGCAACAGCACAGAGGGATCCTATCCTTCTTCTGAAGTCCATCTACCTGTGAGCACCCCACTAGGACAAGATCATGGCAAAGATACAAGTGTGTGGCCCCTGTGTGAGGATAGGTCTTGTTTGTGTGCCTGCCATGTGGCTGCTACTAATTCCAAGTAGAGGAACTTGGGTGGAGGTAGCAATACCTGGGGTAAAAGAGCTAATGGAAAGGGACATAATGCGCCAGATTCAATTCAGTGATGAAAAGTTATCTCATGGTTTATCACGTGACAAATAATGGGTGAGATTAAAGTTTTTCACTTTAAAAAATTATTTTTTATTGAATTGCATCTCAAATTGAATGTTTTCACATGACAAATGTTTTTCTCACTAAATCTTGCCGATTGCATGAAACAGAATTGTGGAATAATTGATCCCATCCAGTGTTAACCTAAACTGTGGGACTTTTATATTAGTTAGTTAGTCAGAGAGTATTTCTGCTAGTGAGTCAGATAGAGCCCCATGCATGTCCATTGTTTAATTAAGATGTCCATTGCATGCATGTTTTTCTTTCTATATAAAGTAAATTACTGCTGCTTTCTCTGTAATTTATTTCCTATTGGGGCCCCTTGAGGTATATCCATCCTCTCCATTAAGTGTAGGCACTAGGCTTTAAAATCCCACTGTCCCAGTCTCTCCAAAATTTTCACAGACAGTTCCCAGGTTGCCCATCAGCCACAAGTCAAAGGGAGTGTGATCCAATTCTTAAGGATTGTGCCAAGAAAGGGTTACACTATATACATTATAGCTGTCCAAAGACTTGTATAAATTATCACAGGCAAAATGGCAATTATGTATAAAATCCAAGCATAGGCCAAGCATTGTCAATGGTTTAAAGGACAAGGAAAGTGTAAAAAAGAATAAGGCTAGAAATACTGTATTTTGTATACTAAACATAAACATGAACTTACTGCACCACAAGTCTAATCAAACAAATGATTTATGCTTTCAAAGTTGGCCACAGGGGGCTGTCATCCTGTAACTTTGTTATACATCTTTGTCTGACACTGGCACTGCACATGCTCAGTGTGGTCTGGGCTTCTTAGGGATTGTCATAAATGATCAAAAAAGAAAGCTGCTGGAGTTCTGCATGGCTGGTAAGTAAGGCAGGGGCTCCCCCTGCTGTTCATAAGTGATTGTTTCCCTGCCAGAAGTTAGGGACCGTCTGACAATTCCTATCCACAGCAGTAAATGAAGGGAGAATTTCACTGCATACAGTCAGGTTTCTTATAAAAACGGTACACATTTTTTAATTAAAGTATATTGGAGATAGATTTCTTTTTCATTAAAGAAAGTAAAAATTGGATTTTATTTCTTTGCCTTTCCTTGCCCTTTAATTTTAGAAGTGCTACATTTATTTCATGCCAATATGCCATGATTGTACCATCCATTAAAATATAGAAATTCGTCACATTAATTTTTTCTACTGAATTTTCAGAATTAGGTAAGGACCACATATGTAGCACTTACGGATGGATTTTGCTCTAAATCTATTATTTACAGTAATGATGGCAAGGTACGAGCAATAATAGTTGACATTTTTACCATATACTGAGAAAGTTGAAAGGTCATCATTCATATCATTTGAAGATAATTGGAATGTATTGTAATGACTAAAATACAATAGAGTTTTTGTTGCAGAGCTGCACAAAGAGGACAATTGTCACGTCTCCTGTAGTCCCTTCCCTCAAAGCTGAATCTCACAATTTCCCAGTGTGTCGTCAAGAATATTTCTTATTAATCCTAACGTAGTCCTCAGAAAAAGAGTTGCTGCTTCTGCTGTTTCATTCACATTCTTTCATTACAGACAAGTCAAAGGGCCAAGTGGTGGTAGCAATATATTTAGTGTACTAACTACTGTGCTGCTGGAGAGGTACAGTAGTAAGCCTCATGGGCAGGTCAATTTGCTGCTGGTCAGTTCATGTTAATGACAATATTTGATATGCTTGGATGGTTGCATTTGAAGCTAACACAAGTGTCTTTGTACATTTGCTGAGCCATTTGTATTGTCAATCTCTGTGTATTCTAGGCCTGCATACTTCACTGTGTTTTACAATTCCATGTAACCTAGATTTATGTTTCAGGAGAAAATTTCTGAAATGCTGACTAGTGCTCTACTTCTTTTATATTAAGGGGCATATTTATCACAGTTCAACACAGTTCACAATAGGAAATTTCATAGCACTTTATGTTTTTGAGGACATATTTATATCAGTGGGAAAATAGGGCAAACTTTCTGTTCATCCTTTGTTATATATCCCCCTTAAATTCCATACAAGTAAATAAAGAGTTGGAGATACTCCTCTGTTGAAAGATAGCAAGATCTATGATCCCCCTTTGATAGATATGCCTCTATAGGTTTGTACATGTATGGGAAATGTTATCCAGAATGTGACCTGGGGTTTTCTGGGCACTGGATCTTTATGTAATGTGGATCTTAGTACTTTAAGTCTACTAGAAAACAAAATAATGCCAACAGGTTTTGCTTCCAATAAGGATAAATTATATCTTAGGTTGGGATCAAATACAAGCTACTGTTTTATTATTACAGAGAAAAGGGAATCATTTTTAAAAATGTGTATTATTTGCATAAAATGGAGTCTATGGGAGATGGTCTTTCCATAATTTGGTAGGAAGGCAGCAGAGTAACATACTGTATGAGACAACCAATCAGCTGAATTTGCAAGTGTACATGGGTATAAAGTCACCTCCTCATACCTGGCACTCAATGTCTCTAGGCAACAGATGGATGAGACTTTGGAGCAGATTTACTAATGGGTGAAGTGGTCATCGCTAGCGAAAATTCAATCTGCAGGGAGATCGCCAATTTACTAACAGGCGTACAGGACAATTTGCTGGCAAAAGAGACCATAGCTATTGCAGTTTTGTACCCTTTCGCCAGGTGCATTTTTGCTCAGGTGAATGATTGTTACTCTGCAAATTTTCCATTACGTTACCCCTTTCGCCAGAGTTTCCTTCGCCGGCTTAGACCTGGCAAACTAATAAGATGATGCTTCATCCTCCTCAATCATATCACATCTTATTCCGTATGCCGTAAAGTCATAAAAGCTCTACAAAATGCTGGCATTTTTTTAAAGTGGGATTGTATTGTATACTGTTAAAAATGTCTGTTTTAACATTTTTTTTAACCATTTGAGGGGCATGCCACATTTGTTTTAGGGTGGGTTCGTGTCTAGGCACGAAAAACTTGGACAGGCAGGCAACACTCCGGAACGCCAAAGTCTACAGATGCAGTCACTTTGGATTGTGAGTTAAATGCGTCGTGACTTAACTCATCTATCTCATTTATCCCACTTAGCACAGAATATTGTGTCACAGCATCCCATCCATTGAAACAATGGGGCTTTGGTATGCTAATGAAAAGGTTAAATGCATTAAATGAGTTAAGATAACTTTAGATAACACAGTTTCTTCAATTAGCCCTGAGTCACGATGCATTTAACTTACAAATCCAAGTGACTGTATCTGTAACTCATCACTTGAATCCAGGAGGCAAAATGTTTAAAGGAAAAGTAAATGTTTTTCTTTTTCTATCTGTAAATTTGCACTAAACAGCCCCCCAGATTAAAGTACCTTAGTCCCTGCTGCAAGTCTGCTCTGGTTTCTGTGTTATCAGCAGCTTGTTTCCCCTTCTTCCTGGTGCAGAGTGAAGCCCAGCCCCTTAGTTTACTGAGCAGTCCATTTGCTGCTGTTCCACAATAGAGAGGAAGAGGGAGACAGTGTGTGCATTAGTAAGCTAGTTTCCCCCAGCATCACAAACATTTCTTGCATAAGGCTCTGAACATTCACTGTAATGAACAACTCCCAGAACAGACATTCTGATTCAAAATAAAATCCCCACTTGCCATTCTAACTGATAATAAATCAGTTCCCCCAGGCTCATCAACAATCACTTGCACAACCACCATAGTTAATCTATGTCAGTATGCAGAAATGGAAAATAGCTTTGTACATAAATTGATCAGTAAATAAGACAAAGGGACACATGAATGAGTTAATCAAACTCAGTAAAAAATCAGCTTTATTCTTTACATAACCAGACAAAATCAGGCATAGCAATCAATAGCATTATAAAATGTTTTATAAATTGAGGGCTGTTACTTTACCTACAGTACATCAGCAGTGTCAGAGAAATATTCCTCTCAGTGCTGCTGTGATATGGAATGAACCAGAAGGAGCAGAGAGTGCACATGAGGAGAAAAAAACAAAAAAAAAAAGGTGCAGCACACACTGGTCTCTGCTATGTCACATTATGCAAATGATCTCCAGGACTAGTCACAGAGATAAGGTCAGCTCAGTAAGCTAAGGGGCTGGGCTTCACTCTGCACCAGGAAGAAGGGGAAACAAGCAGCTGATAACACAGAAACCAGAGCAGACTTGCAGCAGGGACTAAGGTACATTAAACTGGGGGGCTGTTTAGAGCAAATTTACAGATAGAAAAAAAAACGTTTACTTGTTCTTTACATAGTAGAAAAAGTCTTTATTTTGCATCATGTACAAAATGCCTGACACATTTTGTGTCCCCCAAGGATACTTAATCATAGGCTCATGGTCTTGTGTCTAGGAAAGGATCACTTTCCTAGACATTTTTAATGAGTGGCCCCAACATCTCTAATAAAGACGTATATATGACCTCTATGTACCCGCCCTATTCAAATTGACCTAAATGCAAGTGTTTCAACTAAGTTTCGATCCGCAGAAATGAACGATGGTGTCTACAGAGACACAACTTCACATTTTAGTGAATTAGTGTGGCAGGAAGTTTATCTGAGCCTTCACAGGCGAAAACTTAGTGAATTTTCCCCTATGTGTTGTGATCACACAGGGTACCACTGCACAAATGGATACAGTTTTCATTTCAATAGAAAATGTGTGATTAATCATAAGGTAAGTTGTCAGCCAAATATTTGCATTGCAGGCCCCTGTAAGGGTTAATACAATTTAGGAAAATGCATCCTGAAATTCCTTTGACATAGGGACATTCCTATGTATGCATATGAGGCAGAATGAGCTATATATACACACAAGTGTGCTAATCAGAATAATAATTATTATTGATTACAGGTATTTATAAAGCACCAACATATTCAATAAGGTTGTACAATATATGGGTGTATACACCGAACATATAGATTACATACAAAAATACAGCCAGTACAACATGTACCATGTTACTATTTATCTAATTCATTTTAAAATGCTGATGTGGAATTTTGTTAGAATGGTTTAAATGGGTCCTAAAGATGCATTTACTTTGTATTGCTGATCCTCCATTGTTTGCAATAAATCTTCACTGGGGGAATTGATTGCATTTCATATAAATGCCAGGTGATTGCAATCATTGCAGTAATGCGATGGATTTGAAGTGTTTCCGATTTATTAAATGATCTGCTAGATATGTAGAAAGGGCTTTCTTTGCAGGGTGGGAAAAGAGGGCTTTTCACGGCTCTTGTCTCTGCAATCTATGGAAGTCCTACTATATTTATGTCATGATGTTGGGCTTCAGAATTATAGTGCAGTATCCCTGCATGTTTGTTTCATTATCTGACCAGCAGCTCCACTAGTGTATTAGAACATTTCACCTTCCTGAGCACCTCAGTCCTCTGTACATACAGGAAAGGCAGTGGTGATAATACAATAGAACCCCTGGGTGCATGAGTTATGGGTGTTTAATGATATGTGCAAATTCTCAGTTGCAAAATAAGGCAGTACAGGGACACAATTAGAGGGCCTTAAAATTACCGCTTTGTTAATGGTAGAGTAGATATACATTACAGGAAACCCTTTTACCTCAGCGTGCTACCACTTACATCTCAATTACAGTAAAATCCACAATGGGTGCATTGATGCAAGGCAGACTTATGTATGGCATAAGTGCAAGTGTGTGTGTATTATTTTTGTATAGAGTGACACCATGGTTTGCATTTGGAGCTGATTGAGAACACATTCTGTAATATTCAATGGTACCACTCACTACTGAGAATGCCATGTCAGCACAAGAACTATTCATTACGAGTATAGGGTTTTTCTGGTTGATCGGAGACAAACAACCCTAACATCAATATGTGCCAGGTCACCAACATTGGACTGAAGCAGTGGTACTTTACCATCTAGCAGTCGGAGTTTGTATGATGCCAGGAGAGCACTATCTGCATGAATGCATAAGTGTGATGATAAAATTCTCTGGTTTGTGCCCATGGTTCTTTTGTTACAAGCATTGTTGACAGTTGTCACCAACAATGTTTGAACTAGTGGAAAATCCTCCCAGAAGGGTAATGGCTGTTTACGTTTTGGCAGAAAACTGCTTTGGTTAAATGCCATATTTTTCCATAGCTTTATCAAACAACTGCTCCCATTTACATTGGATTTTTTTTAAAGAATTCAAGCCCTCACAGTCAAAAGTGCCCATTGGTCCACCTCCATGCCTCCCCCTGCTAAGTGTTACCTCAAAATTGTATCCCCTGTAGGATTACTGACCGCACATTCAGAGTCAGCTCAGCAGAACTAACGGGCGCCATCTACCAGCGCTTGGGTAATATTCTTCCTTCCCTTCTGCAATTTCCGTCAGTTCCGGCTCATGAGCATTTGTCTTGAACCCAAAGATTGCTCCAGCTGCGCATGCACCAATACAGCACTCTTTTTACAAAGAATACCGAAGTGCCAGAGATGGCGCCCGTGAGATCAACTGGCTCTGCATATGTGGTCAGCAATTCTACAGGGGACACAATTCTGGGGGTAACACTCAGCAGGGGGAGGCAGGGAGGGGGGGGCAGTGGGGACTTTGACCATGGGGGGCTTAGTTCTCCTTTAAGGAATGGAAATCTACATAACAGGAAATCTGGAAAACCCCAGGTCCCAAGTATTTTGGATAACAGGTCCCATACCTGTTTTAAATCTTCACAACACTTGAGCTTTACTCCCAGCTTATTCAAGGTATGGACTGATAATCAAACTAGGCCCTGCCATTTCCGGTACAAAAAGGCCCAAACAGTACTCTAAATATTGACTGTATATGACAACTTACAGTTACCCCTTTAGCATTTGCCAGAACTCACAGATTGCAAGTCCAGGCCTGGCCTAGTAACAAGTCTTGTTGCATAATTTGTGGAGTTACCGCACAGTAATGGATGCTGTGGGAATTAATATAATGTAAAGTGACACCATTCCCTAGCTAAAAGTGATACGGCCTGGCTCTCTCTATTTTTAAATGAAAGAACACAGACTGGAGGTGGGGGCTCTACCCACAAAAAAAAAAACAGTTTCCTGATGCAATATGGTGGAAATGCACGTGGGTGAGAAGTTTGTAGATTGGGCAGTATAGCAAATGCACACTCCTGTGCTCCGATTGCTATTTTCTATGCAATAGTCTGTTACATGAGTTATGTGGTGTGATTGTCTTGTTTCTACATCATTCAGGCTCTTTTAGCCGATATATAACCTTGTGAATGTAATACAAGTAAGCAGACACAAGTCTGACACTGCCACCCAGTGCATATTTTGTTGCTTGAGTGTGCACAATGCAAGGTTTCCCCTCAAGCTGACTAACTATAACTAGGTAGCAGTATAAGAATGCTTGTCTGTAATCTATATTATTGGCTTTCATACAAACAGAATCTAGAAGCAGTTTGAAGAGGGTTATACAATTTTATGTGCAGTTTTCCTATTGCCCTGAGCAGGATGTGCTCCCAGAGAATTAGCCGCTGAAAGTTGTTTGGCAACTACCAGGGAGGGCAGACAGTATCCTTGTTTATTGATAGGACAAACTAACATTTGTCCTACTGAGTAATAATAGCTTAAGAAGCTCAAGGGCATGTTTATAGCAGCTGTTATTACACTGTCCAGTGGTTATTTTTGATTAGCCAGTCAAGAACACTGGGGTTAGACTTTAAATAGTGAGCAGAGTGAACCAATGTGTCAGAACACAAATCCAAAGCAGGTATTACAGCATTCTATTTATTATTAGAAGAAGGACCCCCAGCAGTGTCAGCAAACAGAATGTACCACCCCAAATAAACTCAGCTGGTAGTTGGCAAATACACTGTAATGCTGAGTTCCCAGAAAGGAAGTAGCCTTGGAGAAGGTGGCAGGGTTGTACTGTTTTCATGGAGTTTGTTCACCCTGTTGCTCCTGCTGAAAATGATGGGTAATTGCTCCAAGCTGTATAAATAAGAAGATACCGATAGGATGCCAACATAACATTTGAAAAATGCTCCTGCCTGCAATGTCCTTTTAACATGTCCAGGAATATGCATTGAAATTTAATGGTAAGGAAGCTCAAGAAAGTATCTTTATTATTCAAGTGCCACACTCTGCCTGCCCTATGCTCCTTATGTGTGCCATGCTTTGCCTAACCTATGCTCCCTGTGTGTGCCATACTCTGCCTGCCCTCCCAGTGTGTGCCATACTCTGCCTGCCCTATGCTCTCTGTGTGTGCCATGCTCTGCCTGCTCTCCCAGCGTGTGCCATACTCTGCCTGCCCTATGCTCTCTGTGTGCCATATGCTCCCTGTGTGTACCATACTTTGTCTGCTCTATGCATCCTGTTGCATCATACTTTGTCTGCTCTGCCTGTGGGAGGTGAACATGGTGGGTTGTTGTTAGCATTTTAAATACTTGTTAGGGTTTTTACTCATGTGCTGGGGTTGCTGTGTTATTCACATGGGAATAATATGATTTACATGTGTTAACTTTCTAGTCACCTTTTTAAAGATCAGTTGTTTTCAGGTCACCAGAAATAAATACGCTTTTCAATTGTTTTTTTTTTTTTAAACTGCCTTTCCTAAATTGAAGTTTAAAGCCTCCCTCTGGTGTTTCAGTCTGGCAGATCAGTAATCCAGGTGCGGAATCTGAATGGTTACAATTTGCTACAATGGCAAATACATTTCTCTGTGGGTAGTTAGCAACTATTGTATCAATACAATACATACTTTTTATCACGAGTGATAACCAAATGGTTTCCACATACTACAGGGATAATTGGTGTCCTACCACCAGAAATGTTCTTGCAATGATATGGCTGTGGTTTAAAACTGGGCATGGTTAATGTTGGATTCCATCATTAGCCCTCCACTTATATTAATATACAAACTTTAGATATTGAAAAATAAATAAATGCAGATATGGCTGCTTCTTTACTAACTACCCACCCCACAAAACCACCCAAAACTTAATGTTTTCTGCTCTCCTCCTACCTTTTAGACTCTCTCTTCTACTCTTGCTTCATTTCTGTTCCCTCTGTTTCTCCTTTCCGAAAGTAATTCCACTAGAAGTGCCTATAAAACTGGTGAATAAAAAGACTGCTCTCATAGGACACAGCGCTGCACAATATGTTGGCACTCTAAAAATAATAGGACAGAGACAATCAAACCTCTGTGCACAGCCAGGAAACAAATAGGATGGGGAAAAATACAGTTGCAATGGGATCATATTGGCCTTTGTATATGGTATTTGTTGAGCCTCACTGAACATAAGCTTGAGGTACATAAGCTCAAATGAATGCACCCCATGAGCAGCTGAAGATCAAGCCACCTGGTGACCATGAAAAGCAGCAGATCTTTCCATGTACGGTCATCTTTACTCAAGAACCCTCAAAACATCAAAAAGGAATGTGTTGCTCATGTTTTAAAAGTATTCATGTGCCTGGTGAAGTCAATGCTCAATGCACATTTTGCAGGAAAGAACAAACAACAAAATTGCTGGAATTTTATTTGCCTCAGGCTTATGAATTGCAACCAAAGACATTGTGCAAAGAAAGCAAAGATTAAGTACACTTTAGGGAAAAGCTGATTATCCACATTGGTAACAAAGGTCAGTTTAAAGAAAGGGGAGGAAGAAGCATTCCGTTACACTATATATAGTTTGCAACATCTGATAAGTTTAAACAAAATGTGATAAAATAATAGTGAAAGAAAAAAGGAAAACGACTTTAGTCATATAGTTTAAATGTGTAGCAGAATTTTGCAATCAAAAGCTTTAAATGAAGGGGGGACAAATGGGGTAGTGGGAGGGGGTGGGGATACGTTTTAACGCCTTGCGAACTGTGTGAGCCAATATATGCGAAGCAATGTTTTGCAGGCCCCTCCAGCACTCAAAGGGTTAACCCATACTTAAGAAATTGCATATATGTACCACAATGATTAAAAAAAATGTAAAAAATGAAAAACAAACACTGAACCACAGCAACGTAAAAACTGCTATAACTGCCTGATGAAAAATAAAATTGCCAGTTACATCTGTTGGTGTCTTGAATGACTTGCTACAAAATATCATGTTTTCAGCTCGGCAGGATTGGTAGCGGTCTCTAAAGACGGGCCACAGGCGCATGTCCGGGTGAATCTTCACCCACAGCGATAACCAACTGATCCACAGTTTTCCATCAAAGCTTGGGTGACTCGCTTCATGTCGGAGGCCCATTTGCTCACAATATGTTACAAAGGTTTTTATTGGTTTACACGATGACATCATGTTTGTCTGGTACTATTCAATCGCTACTTCTAGATGAAAGTACAACCCCAGTGTTTATTCTTAGAAAAAATTTATTAGATGGTTTGGAACTTTAGAAATGTAGAAATCTGACCAGAAAGTCTTGTAAGGATCATTCATCATCACTTCCACTTCCTTCTGATGGATCCTAGGTGAAAAGAGTGACACCTGTAAATCTGCATTATTTCTTACAAATTCATTACAGGCATCCTATAAAAACAATGCCATTTTATTTATACAATGGGTTCTATAGAGAATAGAAGTGTGGGATTGTGTACTGAACAGCTACTTACAATTACAAGGGATTTTATGTACACACCACACTTTTTATATACCACTACTACATAAACATTTGTATGTAAATGCCTCTTAACCAGCGTTTTCTAGTCTATGTGAAATTTATATTTATTTCAAGTCTAAAAAAAGTTCCATATATCTTTACATATAAAGCATATATGAGGTTCCCACTGGTAAATTTTAACATCAGTTGAAACAGACTGCATTGGTAAGGCTCTGGCTAGGAAAAGAGCAAGCAGGTGTACATTCAGAGAAGGGAATAAAAATAAAAAAGTTACTCCGAGGTAACTTCTAATATCCTCATAATTTGCAACTGGGGGTACTTTATTTATTATAATACACAAGTTTCAGTGAGATATGTGACAGCAATGACATCAGAACTCACCGTTTATAACTGATGACATCAGATCTCACCGTTTATAAGGATATAATTTACAAGATATTCACGGCTTTTGTGTATTTTATATATTTGGTGTTATGTGTCCTTTAGGCAAGATCATATCATTTATGAAAGAAGGGGTAAAACTCACATTGTCATCTTGATCTTCATCACTGTCATAGTCACTCACAACTGGTTTGGCTTTGCCTCGACTTTGCCTCTTTTTTCCTTTTCCCTTTTCTCTGGCCTTGTCATCCTTCTTACTCAGCTTGATTTTGACTTTCATGGACTTAGCTGTGAAGTAGGAATGAATCATTAGCAAATCATCTTTTTTTAAATAAACATAAATATACAATATCTCCCTAATCATGTCTGCAGCACTGCAATATCAGTTTAGCCGAATACATTCTGTTTTACAATCCATTCATGAGGCACATTTTTTCTGCTAGCATTGTACATGCTTTATTCTGTGCCATCTGGATATTCAGCTGTTTGCTCTAGATTTTGACAAGACCTATATCATACAGAAGCAGGCCTTAGTACATATAAGGGGCTCTGGTCTTGCAGATGTTGAATGTTTGGAATGAAAACGAATCACAACTGAAGGAATATACAATGTGTAGTGGAACTTTAGTGATATGTGTAAGAATCTTCTCCCTTCTCTGCACAATTTGTAAATGAATGACTATATTGCACTAAACACACAATTACAAATTTCACTCCATCTTTTCAAAATGCATCAGTTAATAGTGCTGTTCCAGGAGAATTCTCAAAAGAGCAAACAGATTTATTTATATTTCATTTTGAAATCAGACATGGGGCTAGACATTTTGTCAATGTCCCAGCTGCCCAAAGTCATGTGACTTGTGCTCTGATAAACTTCAATCACTCTATACTGCTGTACTGCAAGTTGGAGTAATATCACCCCCTCTCTTTCCCCCACCCAGCAGCCTAACAAAGGAACAATGAGAAGGTAACCAGATAACAGCTCCCTAACACAAGATAACAGCTGCCTGGTAGATCTAAGAACAGCACTCAATAGTAAAACCCATGTCCCACTGCGTACTATTCAGTTACATTGAGAAGGAAAAACAGCCTGCCAGAAAGCAGTTCCCTCCTAAAGTGCTGGCACAAGTCACATGACCAGGGCAGTTGGGAAATTGACAAAATGACTAGCCCCATGTCAGATTTCAAAACTGAATATAT
Organism: Xenopus borealis; assembly: GCA_024363595.1. Lineage (NCBI taxonomy): Eukaryota > Metazoa > Chordata > Amphibia > Anura > Pipidae > Xenopus > Xenopus borealis. The sequence goes on from CM044431.1 coordinate 138,763,048, forward strand.
TAAAATTTGTTTGCTCTTTTGAGAAATGGATTTCAGTGCAGAGGTCTACTGGAGCAGCACTATTAACTGATGCGTTTTAAAAAAAACATGTTTTCCCATGAGTTTCCCTTTAAACATTCTAAACCCGGAGAGAATTCTCCATCATACTATTGATTCTCTCCTTTACTTTCCACATCATTCCTAGAGCTTACTGCTTTGAGAAAGGATTTCATATAATAAATGGATATTTAGCACACTGCTGTTGCACTGAAAAGTAAGTTGTACAAATTGGTTTACTGCTCCATAGATTGTATGTATAAATGTAGACTGTTTGCACCTTTTAAGTGTTTACAAATTCCCAAGACCCACTCTGTTTTCTTAGTTAACACCCACATTAGAATTGTGGGCAATTTATTTAAGCCATACAACTGTGCAGCCAAAATGCACCAATATACTGTCAACTGTACTGTAAAAATGGTGCAGACAGGTTTAATACACAAGGAGTTCGTCAAATCTAGAATGATACACTATTTATTCTTTATTCATATATTTTGACTTATAGATCTAAATGGGCCGATAAATAGAGAAAACCGCCTTTGCAAAAGCTCGGGATGCAGTTGCAGTATTGCAAATTGTTGACATTGCTAGTCAATGACTTTTTTTGGATTGTGAAAATAGATTCATGTAAACTCTTTATGTAACAGTAGCTCTGTCACTTTGATTTATTAGCAACATTTCTAACTCTTACACTCAGATTCTGATTCATCGTCTTCCTCATCATCATCTTCCTCATCGCTATCTTCTTCACTCTCATCTTCTTTGACAATCTTTTGCCTTGCACTCCTGAAGACTGATTGTAGAACAATGGAATCCTCATAAATCTAAAAAACCAAAGAAAAAAAATGTATTTTGTAGATTCAGAACAAGCTCAATTTTTCCAAAATGCTAAGCCTCATTCATACTACCTACAGACTGCAATACTACTACCAATTTTTACTGCATAAAAATGAGATCCCAATACATTTTGAAGCAACTGCGAATGTATATAAAGATTTCAGCAGGAGGCAATTTTAAAGGAAACTATAGAGATAAAAAATTGAGTGTAAATATCAAATTGAATATTGCACCTCACTCTTGATTCTATATATCAGGGTGTAGATTTATAGAAACAAACAAGCAAGGTGCAATAATAAAACACACTATTCTTCGTGAAATATCATGGTTATTGGGATGGACTTTGGGAAATAATGGCACTAATGAATAGATAGGACTAACCTGGGATCCTTCCAAATTGAATGTCTGAGCATTATGACACAGTAACATGATATCTTTCTCAAGATCACTAATACTTCTGTATTTGTGATTACGAATCCTCTCCTGTTAAGAAACAAAAGAAAGGAAGAAGTTAATCAGAAATGTGTACAAATGCTAATAAGCCTACTGTTGCCATTGGTCATTATTTGTATGCTATTTATATGCTCAGCCTTCTACTGCAGAATATGTTAATGTTTTATAAATAATCAGATGAGTAGTATAGCACTTGTGATTTTTGAATAAATAATTGCTTATTAGTGGTCCAGCACTTTAGTCAAGGACAAAAACAAGCAAACAGGGAAATATCATCCCCTACTTATACTTCCCAAAAAGTAACAAAACACATGAGAGTCACGGGAGGAGGGGGTCATTCTTCCACTTTATTGAGCACTTGTAAGGCCACATCTAGAATATGCCGTACAGTTTTGGTCTCCCTCACTCAAACAGGACATTATTGTATTAGAGAGGGTACAAAGAAGGGCAACTAAGCTGGTAAAAGGTATTGAAAATCTTAGCTATGAGGAAAGACTGGCCAAATTGGGGATGTTCACGCTGGAGAAGAGGCGCTTAAGGGGTGATATGATAACTATGTATAAATATATAAGGGGGTCATATAATAATCTCTCTAATGTTTTATTCACAAGTAGGTCTTTCCAGATGACACGAGGTCACCCATTCCGTTTAGAAGAAAAGAGGTTTCGCTTAAATATTCGGAAGGGATTTTTTACAGTGAGAGCTGTGAAGATGTGGAATTCTCTCCCTGAAACTGTTGTACTGGCTGATACATTAGATAGCTTTAAGAAGGGGTTGGATGGCTTTTTAGCAAGTGAGGGAATACAGGGTTATGGAAGATAGCTCATTATACAAGTTGATCCAGGGACTAGTCCGATTGCCTTTTTGGAGTCAGGAAGGAATTTTTTCCCCCTCTGAGGCAAATTGGAGAGGCTTAGGATGGGGTTTTTTGCCTTCCTCTGGATCAACTAGCAGTTAGGCAGTTAAAATTAAAATTAAAAAAAAAAAAAAGGTTGAACTTGATGGACGCGAGTCTTTTTTCAGCCTAACTTACTATGTATGTTACTATGTTACTATGAGCATTGCCATGGTTACCATGAAATCCAAACAAAACATCACCAAGGAAGAAAAAGACATTTTTATAATATAGTTGTGATGTATCATTAGTTTGTAAAGTTTGGTAGAGCTTTACGGACACTTTCAAATGTGCTTGCGTGACACTCCTATTACGGGTAGTGGAGATACATGAATGATACAAATGATTGGATGCTGGGTGAACACACTTCTTATGTCAACTATTTATAGGTAGAGTCTGTGTATGACTGACAGCCCTTTAATAATTGGGAGGGCAGCAACCATCTACCTTATGACAGACAGGCAGCTCCAGATGACTGGTGAAGAAGAGGAGGAGCCTCAAGGAGCCTGCAACCTTTTTATATAGTCTCTTTTATAGAGTCTCTGATTAGTACGCATATCATATAGATATGCGATTAGCCACCTTTTGCCCCAGACCCATAACTGCTTTTTTTCCTGCTCAAATCAGCTTAGAGGGCAGTGCCTGCTGTAGCTTTGGAAGACCATTATTGATCATTTCTGACTGCCTATGCCCGCAATGATGTCACAAATATGGCATTCATTATCCAGAAAGCTTTGAATTACAAAAGGCTGTCTCCCAAATAATCTAAATTAAAAAAAAAAAATGATTTCATTTTTTCTGTAATAATAAAACAGTACCGTAAACCAATCTAAGATATAATTAAACCTTATTGGAAGCAAAATGAGCCTAGTGTGTTTATTTACTTGATTTTCTAGCAGGAAATCCAGAAAACTCCAGGTCCTGAGCATTCTGGATAACAGGTCCCATAACTGCAATATCAAAGCCAGTAAAGTGTTATGGGATTTATTTAAGCATCACATGCACTAAAATAAGACATACCTTTATTTTTCTGAAGTCAACAGGTTTGCGGATCAGTTCATAATACTCTGGCAATTCTTTCCTAGAAGGAAGCTGTACGAAAACTTCACTAAGTTGCCTTCCATTGCTGAAAAAAAACCAAACAAAAAAAAAATACTTCTGTTGAGAAATACTAATTCTATGTGGAAATGTCCATAGATACATTTATTTTGACAATATTCCACTTTTACCTGCCTGTTTGTTCAAGAATGGTTTCAATTTGTATAGGAATAAGCTTTAACTGGTTACAAATCCATGTTCAGCATCGCACTGGACCATGTAACTGGTGTTCAAATATAACAAAAACAAAAAACCCTGCATGTTTTAATTGAGGATATAGGAAGAAATCTACTAGAAACAAACTGTGTTACAGAAACAGCTGAAGTATTTCTGCCCAATATTCTAATGTAACCTATGCAACCCTGATACACATCAATCTGGTTGTATTTTAAGAATACATTACTGTGATAAAACATCTTTCTTGAATTTTAGTAATTTCTTCTTTTCAAAGGCTTCAGACAAATGAATATGCAAATTGTGCCACCTACTGGAATTTTTTTTATGTGTGGAAAAAAACAAGACAAAGAGAATCCCCCAAAACAAAACCCTGTGTATACTTTGAAGTAACATAATAAACAGACATTTATATCTTATGATCACCTAACCTTTCTGATCAATATATAAGAAACATGCAGATAACTGTAATACTGCTTCTGCAGATTTCAGTGTCCTGACATTCATGCTAATGGTGGATTTTAATCTAAAATGGATACCTTTCATTTAGTAATAATAAGCTTAAAGGAGGAGACCAATGCATACAAGTAATATAAAATAAAATGCCTTCATAAGAAGACAAAGAAGCATTTTGTAGTAAGAGGTCAATCATTGATAAATGGTTTTAAAATAAATAAAACAGGTAAAAAAAAAAAAAAAAAGCGATCACAATAGTCAGCCATTATTTTAAATAAAATATTTATTGGTGATGAGCATTTTGTTTAATGTACAGAGAATACTGTGCCTTTTTGTCCTTTAGAATATATAGAATTTCCTGGCAACTATTTTACATAACGCTGGAGCTTTTGGAGCAGTACATGGCTGCACAAGCTAATGTCCATTTTCCCCGTATTGAATGTAATACTTGCTAGGAGAATGAGCGGTGCAGGCGCCATGGAGCTACTACAGTTGCTAGGCAATGGGAAGATGCCTGCTGCAGCCAGAGAGGGACTGCGTTAATGAGCAGGGTGATGTCGTTCTGGGCAGGTGCTCCCACACTGGATTTTCTGAATGCAAGCAGCACACATTTAGCAGCAGATACCCAATTTGATAAGGGATATATATATATATATATATATATATATATATATATATAACATTTGATTCCCCTTTCTCTTACATTTTTTTTTTACTTTCTGACAAGATGCATATGTCAGCTCTTCAGATCTGTATTATACTTCCACCAATAGTTCCCAAGAGATAGAGCTGGCCCAGATATGGGACCTATTATCCAGAATGCTTAGGGCCTGGGGTTTTCTGGATAACAGATCCCATACCTATATATATATATATATATATATATATATATATATATAAATAATACACAAAAGCCATGAATATCCTGTAAATGATAGCCTTATAATCTGTGACTAGTGATGTCATCAATTATAAACAGTGAGTAGTGATGTCTTTTTGTCACGACAACAACATTTTGTACTATAATAAATAAAGTACCCCTTGTCATGGAACTCCGAGGTAACTTCTAATATCCTCATATTTTGCAACTGGGGGTACTTTATTAATTATAATACACAAACATGGAGTGATGTGACAGAAATGACATCAGAACTCACCGTTTTTATAACTGATGACATCAGAACTTACCGTTTATAAGGATATAATTTACAAGATATTCACGGCTTTTGTGTATTTTATATATATATATATATATATTTATTGTTGGCAATAGAAGCAATATTTCTGTCAGCAGCTCTAGGGTAATCCTGTCAGGCAAGCATGTGCATTGGTTTCCAATTAACCTAGCTGCTGGGTTTTAAAAAGTTTGGTGTACAGCTCGATGTGTTGCCCGTGAGACTAGATGGGAGCTCCTCAGAGAGACTGATCTGATAGGAAGCCACAATGTACTGAACAGGTCAATCGGGGTCAGGATAGCTGACCGTCATGTTAGAAAAGGAACAAGTCCTAAAAGGGGTTAGTATGTCTATATATAGTGGCAGGGTGTTTGGGAAACACCACTGTCTTGAAGGACAGTGCATATAAGAGTGCCCATTTAAACTGCATGATGTTGAATCTTTATTATAGATCTGTTATATGTTAGTTATGTTATATAGAAAACTACAGTTCCCAGAATGCACATGCTACCTTGCAATTTCCTGTGTGTGTGATGTAAGTGATTTCTTATTGGTTCTGTGGAGTTTTCTGTGTGTAGTTTCCTGTTCCTGTAGCTGTAAGTGTATGAGAGCTGTCTCTATAGCTGCATGTTCCTGCAAGAAGTGAATAACAGTGCTGAAATGCATCTCTCCTAAATAAAGTTATAAGCAAGAAAGGACTTGTGTGGAACTACATCACTGCTGTGCAGGAATCTGATACCAAGGAACTCTGGTAGGTCATCTAACCCTGAATATTAGAGAGTTGTACTGAAAAGTTACAACACATGATGAGCCTGAATATTCCAGAGTGGAAAGCAACCTGTATGGTGAGAACCCCAGAGTGGGGAAAAGTTTGAATGCATGCTGTTAAACACTGATGAACGGTGCTGCTGTATGTCACTTTATGTTGGAAGAGTTTTCCTAAATAAACCTGTGTTTTTGCCTGAAGATGCGGTGTCTTTAAGCTCCTGATCCTCTGCTTAACTGCCTAACATAGCAATTTCTCCCAAAAAATTATATGTACAGCTAGCCAGCATGTCACATAATACATATATATACATTGAGTCTACTAGAAAATAATGTAGACATTAATTAAACCCAAAAAGCTGGTTTTGTTTCCAGTAAGGATTAATTATATTTTAGTTTGGATCAAGTACAAAGTACCGTTTTTTATTACAAAGAAAAGGGAAATAATTTAAAAAAATTTGGATTCTTTCACTATAATGGAGTGTATGGGAGCCGGCCATCATTTGGGCTTTCTGGATAACGGGTTTCCGGAATAATGTATCCCCATACCTGTTTATATATATAAAATCTAACCAGTTATCCTATTCAACTGTGTGGTGCACACAGCCAAATAACTGTCACTGCCACAGCAACAAAAGAGTTAAAGGGGTTCACCTTTGAGTTAACTTTTAGTATAATGTAGAGAGTGATATTCTGAGAGCAATTTGGTTTCTAGGGTACAAATTACCCTAGCAACCCTTCATTGATTTGAATAAGAGACTGGAATATGAATAGGAGATGCACTGAATAGAATGATAGGTAACAAAAAGTAGCAACAAAAAGTAGCAATAACAATACATTTGTAGCCTTACACAGGTTTTTAGATGGTGTCAGTGACCCCCATTTGAAAGCTGCAAAGAATCAGAAGAAAATTGCAAATCATTAAAAAACTATGAAAAATAAATAATGAAGACCAATTGAAAAGTTTCTTAGATTTGGCCCTTCTACAATATACTAAAAGTTAACTTGAAGGTGAACCACCCCTTTAAAAGGATTATGAGTGAGCCTGATAGAAGAAACCAACAGTTGTAATGAAGGCATTGGGGTAATTTGAGATCAGCATGTCCTGAGATCAGGGAGTTTGGACAATCACCTATGATCTTTTATCAAAGGAAGAATCTTAGGGAGTCCTGGACAAATGTGGGGCCAATACAAACATATAATAGCCTAAGGTCATGGGACATATTCCCGTTCCGGTCGTGTAACCAATGTAGTGGTGTTAATGAATGTGCTGTTTTCCATCATCCATTAACAGGACATAACTAGCCTCTTAAAGGACATTTTACATGTTTATCAAAATTTGTGTACGCTCTTGTCTGTCCATGTGGCCTCATCTATGTGAGTGAGACTACGTTGCAAATAAAGACACGTATATTTCAGCATGGATCAACTATTAGAAGATGCAATACCAAACTGCCGGATTCTAAACATTATGTGGAAAAGGGACACTCTGATTTGGAGCTAGGGTAGGGGCAGACAAGCAGATTCGGGAGATTTAGTCGCCAGGTGACTAATCGCCTCTTCCGCCTGGCAACAATCTCCCTGAACTGCCTTCTTCCTGCCTTCCGTGTGATTCAATGAGGAATCGCCTGCGCTAATTCACTTGCGGAACTTCAATTTCATGAAATTCACTCTGCGTTTGTACACGTGTCCTCTAGCAATGTAAAAACCTTGCGACGCTGATGCACAGTAATTATTGGGTTATGTATTGTTTGTTATTAATGTGCACTGACATTCTAGTAAACAATGTGATATATTTTTATATATATATATATATATATATATATATATATATATATATATATATATACATATATATACATATATATACACTAAGATGAGATGGTAGATAAGCAAGGATATAAGTTATGAGTTTTGGTTTATATCTGGTGAGTAAAGGTACATTTATGGCAGTATCCATATCCATGTTGGCCCCAATATAGCACCATAATTATGGGGTAGGTTATATTGCTTTTAACTTGTGTTTGTTTTGAGTATGATGATGGGTAGTTTAATGCAATTTTACACATATGGAATGTATGCATGTTTAGTGTAACAACTTATGTGGACTCACTAATGAAGCTGATCATGAGACAATGCTGCAGCTGTTGGGTTTCCGACAGTTGTTTTGGGTACTTTGAGAAAGGCTGAGGAATCAGCCTAAACATTAGTCGTTTGCCATTTTATCAATACATTTTTTCTACATTTTTAAGACCTGTGAATGCTGATCTTATTAGAAGTATATATAGGTTTGGGAACCCCTCTTAATTCTTTGGAGTTTTGTTTATCATTGGCTAAGCTTTCAAAGAAGCAACTCCTTATAATATATAACTTGCCTTATGGAAACAGTAGTATTTAAAGGGGTGGTTCACCTTCAAGTTAACTTTTGGTATATTGTAGAAGGGCCAATTCTAAGAAACTTTTCAATTGGTCTTCATTATTTATTTTTCATAGTTTTTTAAAGATTTGCTATTTTCTTATATTTCTTTGCAGCTTTCAAATGGGGGTCACTGACACCATCTAAAAACAAATGCTCTGTAAGGCTACAAATGTATTGTTATTGCCACTTTTTATTACTTATCATTCTATACAGTCCATCCCCTATTCATATTCCAGTCTCTTATTCAAATCAATGCAGGGTTGCTAGGGTAATTTGGACCCTAGAAACCAAATTGCTGACACTGCAAACTAGAGAGCTGCTGAATAAAAAGCTAAACTATAAAACCACAAACAATAAAAAATGAAAACCAATTGCAAATTGTCTCAGAATATCACTCTCTACATTATACTAAAAGTTAACTCAAAGGTGAACAACCCCTTTAAGCAGTGGATTTACAGCCTTTGATTAGTGTCTGGATTCTGGATGGTGGTATTTTTGACCATTCGTCCATACAAAATCTCTCCAGTTCAGTTACATTTGGACAGCCTGCTCCAAATCATTCCATAGATTTTCGATGATATTCAAGTCAGGGGACTGTGACAGCCATTCCAGAATATTGTGCTTCTCCCTCTGCATAAATGCATTTGTAGATTTCGAAGTGCGTTTAGGTCATGGTCTTGTTGGAATATCCAAACCCTGTGTAACTTCAACTTTGTGACTGATGCTTGAACATTGTCCTGAAGAATTTGTTGATACTGGGTTTAATTCAACCAACCCTTGACTTTAACAAGGGTCCCAGTCCCTGAACTAGCCCTGCAGCATGATGGAACCTCCACCAAATTTGACAGTAGGTAGCAGGAGTTTTTCTTGGCATGCTGTGTCCTTTGTCTGCCAGGGAAAGCCCTTTTTGTTATGACCAAATAACAAAATTTTTGTTTCATCAGTCCAAAGCACTAAGTTCCAAAATGACTGTGGCTGGTGTAAATGAGGTTTTGCATACAAGCGTCTGTTTGCTGCATGAGTGCAAACAGGGCTTCTTTCTCATCACCTTCCATACAGATGTTCTTTGTACATTATTCTACAATTCAGCACAATTTGCACAGATACACCATCTGCAGCAAGATGTTCTTGCAGGTCTTTGGAGATAATATTTGGGTTGTCTGTAACCATTCTTACAATCCTCTGCATATGCTGCTCCTGTATTTTTTTGGCCTGCCAGACCATGCTTTTACAGCTACTGTGCCTGTGGCACATCAGCTGATAAGATAGGGAAATCTTGTGATACTTCTAGTGGAGGTGTTTACAAAAGCTAGGCATTCTGGGTAGACTGCTCAGGACAGTGCTACAATCTGAGCATGCTCATGAACTCATTTGCCTGTTATAGTCACAGAATGAACTCCCTCAGTGAAAAGAAAGTATGGGATTTCTTTAAAAAAATCTGTATATGGAGTTTGAGTAAATGTGTACTGCTCAGATTGTTAATATGTGTTTGATTTTGGCTGTGATTAGTGCCCTTTAAGCAATTAGAAACATGAAGGACTTTCATTTTCTCTCTTTGCCATGTCTAGCCCATCTAGTAAGGTATGTCAGAAATCCTCTATTAAAATTGCTTGGCTTTCTGGTAAAGGTTAAAGCATTTCCTGTTCATGTAAAAAGTAAGGCATTGCCTTTATCTAGGACTTCTGAAGGGTGGGTTATCATATAAAACCTCCCATAGATGTAAGGCTGAAGGTAATTGTGAGTTTTGAACCAGCAGTGTAGCACTGTCCCTGCCACCTCCCTATAAACACTGCCTGAGAGAAAATTCTTATCCTGAAGAATGCCCTATTGCCTTTTTTTAAGTCAATGAGAACACGCGATGATAAAATGATTCTTAAAGAAAGTTGAGACACTGTAGCGAGAAACACTGACCTACTGTAACGCAAAACTGAAAAATTGAAACCAAGCGACCATCATTTACATATATACAGGTACATAAAATGCCTTCTGTTGCAAAAGCTTTCAAACCAGTGCACCAATTGTTTCATTTTACTGAATAGCGAACAATTTCTCTGTGATAAGTTCAAAAAATCTTTTGTTGAAATACCTATTGGTAGTAATAAATCTTTTGTATATCCACATTACACAGCAATATTGCAGCCTTGGAGTGATTTGGCCTCATAGTAATTCTAAGTTGGCAAGCAACGTATTTGCACCTGTTTTTTTCAATTCCTACATTCATTTTCAGTTACATTGAGATCAGGACTGTCACCGGGCCATTGTATGACATTCAACTTTTTGTCATTGAACAACTGCAGTGTTTTTATAGAATAATAGATACACTGCTTTTCAAAAAGTAAAGATTGTAAACAAAAGGCCAGTTAGCCTACAACATATACATAACAACATACAACTGAATGCCACAGGAGCTCTAAATGTGCAGTAGGTGGGATACTAGTTTTGGACTAATAAGGAATCATCTAATTAGGAGCATCCTCACAGTTATTCTTATCACAAAGGATGCACTCAACTCTTACTTTATCATGAAAATGGCCCTTTAAAAGAGAAGGAAAATCAAAAATCCCTGGGTTGGAGGGGGATTGTCATATATCAGACAGCCCTGGCTGGCTATCAGCAGGAAACTGCACTACCCTTCAAAATATTGTAATTTTCCAGCAGATGATCATGCACAAAGACTCACATAAGAGACATTTAATGTGAAGTCTTACCCATCCTTGTAATTGATCACAGTATCCACTACAGCATTCATCTGCTTAGTAAGCTTGGGCGGATTTGGAGATAATTTTTCTGCAGGTGGTCGTCCTCTTCTCTTTTTGGTCTTTTCCCCATCTTCTTTAACAACATCTTTGTCCACATTTCTGCGTCTTTTGCGTTTTTTCAGCCGTACTTCCTCTTCCATTTCCTCCAGGTTTCCGTCTTCGATAGCCTGAAAGGGTTCAAGTTCAGTTTTTTTCAATATGGTTTGTTCTGCATGTATTATAGATCTTAAATGCAAATTTAAGTAAACAATAGTCTTTCCACTTTTAACAAGTAAGAGTGAAGGGGAAACAATTTGAACATTCAAAACAAATTGTTCAAACATTTCAATTACACAATATTCTGTTCTTACACAAATATATTTACAGGAAAGGAAAATATTAAAATTAAAAGTATATTAGACAAAAGAAATAACCTCTACTAATCTTCAATGCATGGATCAATATTATGTAGAAATAAAAAAAAAAACAGTAAGTGTGGCACTTCGTCTACTATATTTTCAATCTTTATGTATAAAATTTATTATTTGATCCTAACACAGATATAATCTGTCCTTATTGGAAGCAAATCCAGCCTATAGGGTTTATTTTCTGCAAGATTTTCTAGTAGACTTAAAGGACAATGAAAGTCTAAAATAAAATAAGGCTAGAAATTCTGTATTTTGTATACTAAACATAAACACGAACTTACTGCACCACAAGCCTAATCAAACAAATGATTTATGCTTTAAAAGTTGGTCACGGGGGTCATCTTGTAACTTTGTTATACATCTCTGCAAGACCAAGACTGCAGACATGCTCAGTGTGATCTGGGCTGCTTATGGATCGTCATAAATGATCAAAACAACACAACATCTGTCAGAAGCCCATACAGCAAGACTGATTAATAATCAGAATATACAGACTAAACTGGGTCCTGTGTTGTCATGTAATCTAATGTAGTTTTATAGTTTTTGTATTGTTTACTACAAACTTTCTCCAACTCTCCAGAACCAGTCGATGAAGAAAAATAATCCTCCAAATAGAATCCCAGTTTATATCTGTTTAAATCTGGATCCATGATCTTTGTCCCTGCAGCTGGAGTTGGAAACCAGTACAGGAGATGTAAAGGCAAAAATAAAATCCAATACAAATCTCTACACAATCAGTGACTGCTCAACATGGAAACAAAGCTGCTTGAGTTCAGCATGGCTGGAAAGTAAGGTGGGGGCTCCCCCTGCTGTTCATAAGTATGATTGTTTCCCTGCACAGCAGTTAGGGACCATATGACAATTCCTTTCCAACAGTAAATGAAGGGAGAATTTCACTGCATACAGTCAGGTTTCTTATAAAAATGGAACACATTTTTAAATTAATGTATATTGGAGATAGATTTCTTTTTCATTTAAGAAAGTAAAAATGGGATTTAAATGTTTTGCCTTTACATGCCCTTTAAGGTATGAAGATTCAAATTATGTAACAAACATATGGAAAATCCAAGGGTCCCAAACGTTCAGGATAAAAGATCCCATACCTGTATGTGTATGGTTGTTCTAAATTGATACATTTATTTGATACAGTTCTTATCTTTGTCCTTGCTGAGTAGAATCCTTGAGTTTCATTAAAGGCAGCTGATGGAATTGATTGTTGCTAATATTCCACAGATGCTGCTGAGAAATGTTTAAACTAATTAAGTATTGCTGACTCACCCATTTTTGCTTCATTGCAATGAATTTTTGTACATTCCTAAATTCTCAGCTGTTAAACATGGACAAAATCTGTTTCTGGTGTTTGAGTGGCAGCTCAGTAATTAATGTGCAGATTCTGTGCTGTTAAAATTTTGCAAAATTTAGCTGATATATTTCTCAGCAGCATCTCTGGAGTATTAGTAACTATTGTATCAATTCTAACAGCTGCCTTTAATGAAACTCAGGGATTCTGCTCAGGAGGGACAAAGATAAGAAATGTATCAACTAAATATATCAGTTTAGAACAGTTTAGAGCAGGGGCCAGCAATCTTTACTATCAAAAGAGCCATTTTGCCCCCTCTTCCACTAAAGAAAAATAGTAGCCGCAAAACATGACAGCTTATAATTTAAACGTTTGGGGTATGCTGCTGCACAGGTCCCACCTCCCTGCTGTAAGTGCTGCTCCGAGGCTTTATACATGCTCTAGCCTTCACATTGGGAAACAATGGAAGGTAGTGGGGCTAATTTATCAACACTGGGCAAATTTGCCCATGGGCAGTTACCTATAGCAATGATTAATTTTTAAAGCCACTTTGAAGTAGCACAATGAATGCAGCAATTTGATTGGTTACCATGGGCAACTGCCCATGGGCAAATTTGATAAATTGATAAATGGCCCCAAGTGTCTCTACGGACAAGTGGCACAGAAGGAGCTGCTGGGAGGAAACATTGTGTTGGTGTGACAAGTAGCAGCCCCTGTACTAGGGAGGCTCCAGAGCTGCAGGTTGCAGACCCGTGGTTTAGAGCCAGGGTCCCCAATTGCCAGGCAGCGGCCCAGAACCCAGCCATGGACAATCCTGAACTGGGCAGTCTAGTCTAGAAACCAATTAACATGGTGACCCGAATTGGATGTGCAGTTGCCACTGACCCCCCAACCCCTCCCATAAGCTCCCCCCGCCGGTCCCTGCAAAACAATTTTGCTGTACACCAGTCCCCGGGCCAAAAAAGGTTGGGGACTGCTGGTTTAGAGGGTTCCCAGAACAGCTTTAGAAAAGTGAAAAATTATACACACTTCAATATTAGAAAAACAGTCACCTATAAAATAGAAAACAATTGGAAAAAGTATTTATTTCTGGCAAAACCAACTAAAGTTGGTTTGAAGTTGAACAACCCCTTTAATGTTGGGAAATATAGTCACACAGTCATATATGTATAGACAGATGTATAATAACCCTGTATATCTCAATAAGCACAGACATATACATATAGACATATGTATAATAACCATGTATATCTCAATGGGCCCCAGATGAAGTTGAAAATAAACAGCAAAAACAATTACATTCTGTGCAAGAATAACAATTATATATGTAATGACAAGAGAGACAACCTGACTTCCATTTATAGAAGAAATATTCCTCTGTACACCTATCTCACTTTGCTAGTGTCTGAATGTGTGAACTGATCCCTCTTTAGTCTGAGAAAATTGTCAATATTCAACCCAAACTTGGTATGCAAAGCTTCTTCAACACAGATAATCCCAATGCCAATGTTTGCAACACACAAGCAGATCAGGCAATTCAAGCTGAGCAAATGGAATTTTGTCAAATTGGGAAGACACAATTGTCAGGTCTGGTTTTGGCCAAAGTATGAATAAAGTTGGCCATACATATGGCGCTCTACTCGTTTAGCAAGTTTATCAAACAAGAGGATCTCTCCCGATATACCCTATATGCCTTGAGATCGGTGATATAAGACTGATCCGATCATGGACACTAGGGCCCAACAACAATGATAAAATGGGTGGTGGGATCAAGACCGCATCAACTAACCGATGTGGTCTACAACCTGATAGGATTTCTAAGCCTGGTGGATTGACATCTGGTCGACTTTCGGCCAGATACCGATTGGGGATGCCCGTAAGACGGCTCCATACACTAGTCAATAATTTGCTGATTTAATCTGTTGGCATCTTATATCTGCCGTGTATGGGGGCCTTTAGGCAAGGGTAAATGAAAGGGGGACCTGGTCTAATGTTCTGCAAATAGAATTCCAGGTAGTCCAAAAAAAAAAAAGGTACATATTCAGGACCCACATACACAAATATCAAAATCTCCAAACATACTTCATTATAATTCAATAAACTGTTACACAGAAGTCTAAAGCTTGAAACAAGTTACAGGTTATTTATGGTATGTTGAACATACTTTTGTACAGAATTGTTACACATCTCTTTAAATAAATTCAGTGCTGAGCTGTTCATGAAATAAGAGTCTACACCTGTCTAAAGCAGATGGGCTAGCTGAGCACCCAACTCTGCAGGGGACATATGATTCAAACTATGTAAGTAATAATTGGTAGGGAACAGTATTCAGAGATAAAAACAGACCTGGCGCAAGCTTAAAGGGACAGTATTCAGCTAAAAGAAATTTGCTAAATAATCACATAAATGGGACTTATATTATCCATATTTTGCCATTATAAAGCATTAATTGGGAGATGTTCAATGAACTCACCCCCCCCCCTTTATTTAACAGGGAAATCTAATCAGAGCTCCTTATTCCTTTGAACACACAAACCCCTCCCTTCATACACAGTAGCCTAAGTAGGTAATTATTAGGGGCTTCTCTGTGAACTGGTAATTGGCTTTATCATCTCATTTGAAGTCACAGGAAGAACTAAAGTGAAACTGCCATAATATTCTTTTTAAGTGCCAGAAATAACAGAAACCGCAAATATTTCTTGATTAAAAAAATAACTTAAAAAAGGGGTGCATACTGTCCCTGTAAAACTTCTAGAAATAGGGGCCCAGGTGCAGTTTTTATAAAGCCTATGCTGGATTAAGGGAAACAGTCTTTTAAAGGCATGACTGTAAATGCCTGTAGAGATGTATGATATTTGACACTGTAATGTGATTTTCTCACATGCCAATTCCTCAGATATAACTCCGCCACATGTAGACACAACTACTATTACACATATTACCTTCAAGTTGTAAAACACACACTGGTCACAGAGTGAAATGTTGTTGCTTGCATACAAATGTTTGTCAGTCATCAGCAGTTGAAAAGAAGTGTAATGAAAAGGCAATTACCTTCACTTTTCCACAGCATCAAACATGGCCAGTTTCTACAATCATATGAACAGAACTACCATGCAAAATAAATAGCGTTTTTGAAAGACATATGGATTTTATGGTCCTACATTCTGTCGAAAATGAATTGTGGAAAGAAATGTACAGCAAGGGAAATAGAACAGAGAACATTCTCTAACCTGACATGTTAAAAATCCACAGGGCTATAAAGAACCGTCACCTATAGATCCCTCAGATGTCTAAGCCCACAGAAGAAAGGTGAGCTCTAGTCTAGGCCTTAATAATAAAAAGTCAATTTCTAACATTCTTCTTGCGTTCAGACACAGGCACCATAACCGACACAAAAAAATCTATTGAGTTCAAATAAGGGAGGGGGGGGATAATGGAAAAATATGTATAATTAATATTCAGATGATGAAACCGTAATCCCACCCCACAACACTCATTGGGGATCACAATAAAAAATCCGTCATATCCTCTGTTTTGTCTGAAAGCTATGATTTTTAATAAAAAAAATGCAGCAAACAAGGCTGTCAACAGTTAATGGTACTGCTTACCCTAAGCACTCAGATGAGCAGGGAAAGAAGAGGAACACAAGCTTTGCAAGTGTTATACATCAACAAATCCCTGTGATACAAGTAACAACCGAATCTGCGAGACGACAATAGAAAAAGGATATTTACCTTACCACTATCAGCAGGCCGGCTATCGGAAATCACAGTTAGTGGGGACAAAATTAACAAGCCAGCAAAGCAGCGAGCTGCTAGTCTCTTCATCAGCTGATCAGGGAAAAAAAAAAAAAAAAAAGGAGCCGGAGAAAGGCTATGTTTTCATAAACAAGTAATTTTATTTTACAGAAAATGTAATAGTGAGAGGACTGGGATACTCAAATCTGCTGTTTCATTCTACCCTACCACAAGGCCCCGAAGCCTTCTTCCTCCAGCCTTGTTTTAATATTGACAACTACTTATCATATTTACACTTATTACTCCAGGCACAAGAATAACATCATCATCATGGGCATTCATCTTTTCCGACCTCTAATTTAATACAGAAATAAAGGGGAAAGTAAGGAAACGAACAGACTAGAATCACTTGCAAACACATACATGCCTATTATTATCTGTAATGAAATCCCTGATCACACAAATTTTTTTTTTTAATTGTTGTCAGTGGCTGGGAATGATGTAAAATTACATATTTCCATAAAGGCTGCAAATTTGGAACAGCAGAAATCTGTGAATATGGGTCAGTCTTACCCTACAGGAAACCTAAATGAATGGAACAACACATACAGTTAAATGCCACAGAGCCAATGTTGAAATAATCACCACTTCATTTGGAGGCTAAGGATTATTTTCTTCTGTCAGACTAAGACATAAGAGTTGCAGAAATGCAAAAAAAAACAAAACAAAAAACAAACATACAAAAATGTATAACCGATTACTAATTTGTTTCTGTTTTGCCTTTTTCACCAGCTACTTTTTGCATGCAACATCTTCTGTTTGGAAATATAAAATAAAGTATACCAATTCTATTCAAAATGAAAGCTTGCTGCAAAAAAAGAATCAAGCAGACCCATTAACATTACAATAGTATGTCAGTGAGATTCATAAAAAATCATACAGAAAGGCTATGTTTTTAGTGCTAAATTGTCCCTTTAAATGAAAATGTATGCTTCCTTTGTATGCTAAAGACACAGCGGAAAATGGAAACGGCTGCAGTCCTGATGCACGACAGGCTGCTTTTAAAGAGAAATGTGTGTATACAATACACAACTAGACTCCAAAGGACAACTTACTATACAAGGCTAGACTTTCAGTTATTAAGGGTGCCATGAAACAAAACAGAAAGAGAACAGAGAATGCCCATCCAAATCTTCAGCACGGCAATTATAAATCACAAAGACAAATCCCACATTTCTGATTGGTGACGTGCTGCAGCGAGACCTTATTCAGCATGGTGACGCCTCTCCTGCTGATCGGCTTCAGTTTAGTGAGGTGAATGGAAAGGGAGGCACAAGGACTAAGCGGAACGAAGCTTAACCCTTGGCAACACAACAAACTGGACTGAGGATTTCAGTGATTCAGGTCCTTGCCATCCATGTACTTGTGCATTCTAATGAACACTGTAATTTATGGCACGCCTCTAAAGCGTAGCTATCATATTGACAGAGAACGCAAGGGCACAATAGAAAACGACACTAGCAAAATCCACTTGCAATAGCACAAAGCGACACTCAGATAAGTACTGCTGTTTAGGGGTATCCATCCACAGAATGGATTATAGACCTGAGATAAAGTATTTTATTACATTTTAGCTTTAGAGAGATTTGTTTACATTTGGATTTAAAATACAACAGCCTTGGAAGATAAACAACCTAACCAAATGGTGCTCTTATTTTTGGCATCATTTGCACATTGCTCACCTGTGATGCCCTCTAACACAAACAAAAAATGGTATAGCTAAACAGCTGGGATGCTTTTATAACCTAGAAGTATAATGAAGGTTGGGACAAGTAATTAACCCATGAAACTGACAATAGCTCAGAAACAATGCAGGATCCAGCTTTAACATGACCAGTAGAATTGCACAATTAATACTAATTTGCTCTGGTGGCCCAGAATTTTCTTTTAAAATATCTCATAACAAGTGGCATGGAGGTTGATGTTTCAAGAGCTGTAACCAAAAAGCATACGAGTGCCTGATAACTTCAGCGGGGAACTCCTCAATGCCTGAAACATAGGTATGGGATGGATTATCCAGAAAGCCACTTTTTTTTTTTTAAATGATTTCCTTTTTCTCTGCAATAATAAAACAGTACCTTGTACTTGATCCCAATGAAGATATAGCTCATCAGAGCAATTTTCAAGGAGAAACAGACACATTACCCCTAATGCAGCAGAACCTGGGGATATAATAGAAGTCATCCATTTTTTCACAAGCAATGATCTGGGGAGCTTTTTATTCTCGTTAGGGTGATGTTTTGTTCAGAAGCGATTGCCGGCAACAGTTGTATGGCGGCAGAGGTGGATGACATCCATTCAGAGCTGTTGAAAGCATTGGACAGTGCTGGGGTTTGGTTTAATATTCTCTTTCATGTTGCATGGAGTACTGTGAGAATACCTGGTGGTCTAGTAGGGCGGTGGGGATTCCCGCTACACTGACTGCAGGGACGCTGGCTGCTTCCTCCACCCTGATGTGCCCCATCCTGGTTGACACTTCTCCTTTTGTACTTGGTTAGCGCCACATGATGATGTCACAAGGCACACCAAATACAAAAGGAAGCATGTCAACCAGGAAGTGTAATTCAGATATTTAAAGGGCCCTTGGCCAAATGTTCTTTGCCCAACGTAGGCCTTTTTCTAATAGTTACTGCATCGTTTCAAGTCAGTCTAGTCTGTTCTCTAACCTAGCTTGTCCCTGACCTTCGCTCGTTTGCTGCCTGTCCTGATCCATGCCTGTTTCTGACCATTCTCTCGGATCCTGATTCTGTACAACACTACTGTTGGTTTTGACCCTGGTTTGAGACCTT
>CM044431.1:138782417-138811346 GCA_024363595.1 Xenopus borealis
AGCTGTTAGAATTGATACAATAGTTGCCAATACTCCAGAGATGTATCAATGAAATGTTGCAAAATTGTATCAGTTTAGAGTCTGCACCTGAATTACTGAGCTGCCAGACTCAAACACCAGAGACACCAACATTTTACACTTAGATTTTGGAAAAACAGTAAAAGATAAATAATGCAAAGTAATTGAAAAAAGTCTATTTCTAGGGAACAATTTGAAAACAACTGAACAGAAAAAAGTATGTATTTGTACAATATTCAGTGCGTGTATGGTGGAAAAGGAGCCGCCAATATTGGCAGAAGACTTGGATATCAGTTGCCTTGTCAATTGGGCTGGACGGAAAATTTTGATTGGCTGCCTTTGAAGGCACCCGAACATCAGCCACTGTTTAGTGCCGAATCTTCAAATACAGGTAGAATTCTATTGTTTCTACCTGTTTATCTGACGATTCAGCTCTACACGTGTGTATCAAAATGAATGATCTTTCACGGAAAGATCTTTTCCAAGAAAGATCGTAATTGTACCGTCTATGGTCGTCTTTAGGCAGGAAGAATTGTCACACCAAGTTAATACTGCAGCTGCTATCCTAAACAAACAGAGAGTTCAGGTATGGTAAAACATTCTATAGAATAAATACAGTATTCTATCTTGCACTATTGCACCTAATCTATTGGGAATAAAATCCCTTTGTAGCTTTTCTTCTCCTTTAACACAAGTTAACCTTAACCTAAGCAGTTATTTTAGAGTTATTAAACCATAACACTGGTACAAAAAGTAAAATATAACGGTCCTTCCCCCTACAGCTTGTCACCATGCAGAACTATTTTAGAAATTAGATAGCTAAAACAAGGTAAACTAATCATATTTGGTACCCACATCTGACATGCACGGCTGAACTATATTGCAAATTGGAATAAATGTGGGATCTAGCCATAAAGTAGCAATAAAACTACTTGTTCACAGACATGTCTGTCAGCAATCACACAAATTTATTTTCTATTTATTTATTCAAAAATCCTACTTTTAGAAGCAATTCCTGTTCTAACACAGCTGGATTGTAACATAACTGGTCACAGTATACACTTTCAGAATTTATTTTGTAGATTGTAACAGCAAAAATTTTAACATTAAAATTGATAGCAAACAGGTATGGGATCCATTATCTAGAAACCTCTGAATTTCGGAAAGGCCCATAGACTACATTTTATCCAAATAATCCAAAATTGTTAAAATTATTTCCTTTTTTCTCTGTAATAATAAAACAGTACCTTGTACTCGATCCAAACTAAGATATAATTAATCCTTATTAATAATTTTTAATATTTACATGATTTTATAGTAGACAAGGTATGAAGATCCAAATTACGGAAAGATCTATTATCTTGAAAACCCCAGGTCCACAGCATTCCAATATCTGTACATTCAAACTCTTTTGCATTGATTTAACGCAAAAGGTTTCTTTTCATAGCCGATATGCATTTTGTATGGGGAAAAAATTGAGTCAGATGCTCCCTTGTGCCCCAGACTGCATACAGGATAAACACTCCGCCCCCTGAAAACATTCAGCGATGCCTGCTAGAGAATTGTGCATCTTATGGCACGTTTTTAACGGCACATTAGGCTAACTAGAGACATGAAGTTGTGCTCACAAGTTTACATACCCTGGCAGAATTTATGATTTCTTAACCATTGTTCAGAGAATATGAATGATAACACAAACACTTTTCTTTCACTCATGGTTAGTAGTTGGCTGAAGCCATTTATTGTCAAACAACTGTGTTTAATCTTTTTAAATCCCAAATGACCCTGTTTACATACCCTGGTGATTTGGCCTGATAACATGCGCACAACTTGACACAAAGGGTTAGAATGGCTATTAAAGGTAACCATCTTCACCTCTGATCTGTTTGCTTGTAATTAGTGGGTGTGTATAAAAGGTCAATGACTTTATGGACTCCTGACAGACACTTGCATCTTTCATCCAGTTCTGATGTTTTTGGATTCTAAGTCATGGGAAAAGCAAAAGAATTGCTAAAGGATCTGTGGTAGTTGGAAAGGAAAGGGATATAAGAAAATATCAAAGGAATTGAGAATGCGTGGGTTCTGTTGAAGCCAAACCAAAAGTTTTATGTTATCATTCATATTCTCTGAAAAATGGTTAATAAATTATAAATTCTGCCAGAGTAAGTGAATTTATGAGCACAACTGTATAAGGAGCTAAACATAGATTATCAGGCTTTGGGGAAAATTACTGATTGTTTTAAGGGTAGCAGTGAAGAAAGGTGAAAAACCCCTTTAATTGATTTCTGCGGCTCTTATGCTATGCAAAAATTAACGAAAACTAACTTGATAAAGTCTTGCATTTGACATTTAAGTCATGTAACGTTTCCTGCAGTGGGTCAGGTACCCACAGTATACCCAGAAAGCACAAAGATCTCACATGTCTGGACTGTGTGGGTGACCTGTGGGTACCTTTTTGCTGCAGTGGGATGTTACAGGAGGCTGATTGGGGGAGGGCGAAGGCAGAGGCTTTTTGTAGAAGCAATATCATTATTGGTTATTATTAGGGATGCACAGGTTTACATTACCGTAAGGATTCAGCATGACTTTCATCACACAAAAAAGGAAGTCAAAAATGTTTTTTTAACAAACTTGCATGCCAACTTCACTTTCACACTCTTTTCCCTAATTTACATATGCAAATTAAGGTTCAGCCTCAGTTTGGTATTCCCTCAAATCTTTCATAAAGGATTTGGGATTGGCCGAATCCTAAAATAGTGGACCATCCCTGGCTATTATGAACCACCGAATGTCATTGGATGATTAAAATCTATGTGACTGTTTCAGAAGGTGAAAACTTCATCAGTGAGATGATACTACAAGAGAAGACACACAACACTTGCTTAACTTTAGTCAGCAAGTTCTAAAATATAGCTTTTTGCTCTGTGGAATCTGCCGTTTCCCTTTTCCACAAAATGAAAAAAAAAAACAAAGGGAATTGGAAATAAAGAACAAACCTAACATTTGCTTTTATTAAAGTTCAAAGTACCTCCACAGTATGAATCTACTCCACCAAAGCTAAAATAATAAAAAAAAAATCAAACTTACTCTGATCCATTGCTTATCTGTGAGTGCATCACTATAATCCACATCCCTGCGCATACGTGACCCTCTTCCAAATATCTTTTCCTCTTCTTCACAGGTTAACCTCTCAACTTCAGCATCATCTTTGATGATCCAAGAGGGCAGGTCATCTTCTTCCATCAGTCGTGGCTTGCGGTTTGGATTGCGAGCATCCTCTCTGCGTCGATCTAGATCCATCCGCTAAAAAAAAAAAGAAATGATCACTAATTTAAACACTGCATATAATATTTCTTAGAGTTTATTATACTGGTAAACTGTAACCACCCATCCAAGAGGGGGTTAGTAGAATAACTTTTTAGATGTTTAGATGAAGATAATAGGGGAACAAATATAAAGTTACACCATAACACGGGAACAAATCACAAAGTAGAAACTCACCAAAACCCTAAGCCAGGGTAGTGGAAAACCATAATGAAACAAGATAATGGGCACTAAAATAATTCACAAAGGCCACATAAATGAAGTAAAAAATAATTTTATTTCAGCCATCATCTCTGTAGCCTTGTGTGTTTCAGCCAATGGTTAAGTGCTTTTGGGGCATAAATGAAGCAAAGTATTGAGTGCCCACTGCTTTTTTTTATCCCATCGGTATTTATCCTGCCTACAGTATCCCGTATGTATTTATCCTGCTTACAGTATCCCGCCTACAGTAATGAAATTAATTACAAGTAATAACTTAAAGTGTTTTAAATATTTAAGCAAACCTTTACATAATTAATAACAAAATTAGGGATACATTGAATATTTTGGTTAAGAACTTGGCTAAATCAGCATTTGTTGCAGGCTTAATCCTAAATAGCCGGCAAAATAAAATCTAAACTGTAAGGGGCAAATTTACTAAAATTCACCTAAAATCCTACGAATCCATTCGAAATTCGATAAGCATTCGACTATCGAATGCTTATCGAATAGTTCTAGGATACTTTTTTGCTCGATGAAAATACCGATTGTTCGATTTCACGAAAAATCGTACTTTTGCCTTCGAGCTTCCGAAAAATTCATACGATTCGAATGATCGAGGTGTTCGAGCGTACGAATGGTATTCGAGCAGGTCTTAGCAAAAGCCGCCTATGGGGAGGTTCCCATAGGCTTCTATTGGTATTTGGTATGTTCAATCTGGCGAAGTAGGCATTTGATATTCGATAATTCAATCATTCGATGATTGAAGGATTTAAAATCCTTCGATCATCGAATGATTGAATTATCGAATATCCGATCATCTATTTGATAATTCGGTATTCGATGATCGAAGAGGCCAAATTTGCATATTGGAATATCCGAAAAAATCGTACGATCAGTATTCGAAAAAATTCGATCGAACTTCGAATCCTTCACACAAATTTGTTCCTAAGAGTAACTTGAAACTAGGGATGCACCAAATCCACTATTTTGGATTAGGCTGAACCCCCTTCACGAAAGAATTGGCTGAATACTGAATTGAATCCTAATTTGCATATGCAAATTAGGGGAAACCAAAAAGTCACAAGATTTTCTTCCCCACCCCTAACTTGTATATGCTGAAAAAGGCAGAATCCTGAACCAAATCCTGGATACGGTGCATGCCTACTTGAAAAAGTTTTTGTATGCTTTATTTGGGGGGGTGTCTGTGTTCACCTTCATATGCAAATGTAAATAGAATATTGTTGTTGTAGATTCGAAAAGTGGCCACATCCTCAATCGTGGATTCTGTAACCCGCTATACCAAATTCTAACAACCATATTTGCTTCTTTGGCAATCCTCTAGAATGCCATTAGCATTTTAGGTGAACAATACCAAACACATGTGCAATGCTCATTCAGCAAACAATAAACCATGGGGAAAGAAACTGGTGTTCAGGATGGCTTACCATAAAAAGCTCAAATTCTTCTTCATGTCTTGCTATCATCTGATTGAGGGTTTCATCATCAGGAACTTCGTCTTCTTCCTGATAACAGGTGACAAACATGCTATAGTGAAGTATGTACATTTCATAAAGGCAAGGCAAAATAGGAAAATAAACAGTTGTTTGTTTCGCTGCCAGCCACTAAAATAGCTAATAACAAAGAGAAAACACTTAACATAATTTTGCTTCAGAATGCATAAACCAAGGAAAAAACAATTACTGCCCAATAATATGTAACTGTCACATGTAGGTAAAATATAAGTATTTTTCTCTACACTCACTCAAATGATTTACTGTCAGTATACAGATACATGAAACACCCTTCATCCGTGGGTCCAAACACAGTATGCCCGCCTACTAAATACTGTTATCATTTGAGCACCGTGCACAATTAGAAAAAAGTTACGGCTCCTGTTCATTTCCTCATCTGTCAATGCTCTGTGAGCTGGCAGGCATGGGACAATGGTCACTGCAAATTTTAAACCTGCCCATCCCAAAAAACATTAATATGTGGGTACTGTTCACAAACCAATAATTGTGTGGTATTGGTATGTGTGTGGCCAGATTTAGAGCACTAATCTAGTAGTTTCAACACAAAGTTTTCATCAAAAATGTTAAGGGGTTGTTCACCTTTAAATTAACTTTTATTATGTTGTATAGAGTCATATTCTGAGACAATTTGAAACTGGTTTTCATTTTTTATTAATTGTGATTTAATTTTTTTATTCAACAGCTCTACAGTTTCAATTACAGCAATCTGTCGCTAAGGTCCAAATTACCCTGACAACCATGCATTAATTTGAATAAGAGACTGGAATATGAATAGGAAAGGGCCTGAATAGAAAGAGGAGCTATGAAAAGTAGCAATAACAATATATTTGTATCTATGCAGAGCCTTTTTTTCTGATGGGGTCAGTGAATCCCATTTGAAAGCTGAAAAGAAGTCTGAAAAGTTGCTTAGAACTGGCAATTCTGTAATATACTAGAAGTTACCTTTAAGGAAGTACCCCTTTAAGGGTATAATGCACATTACTAATATTTGCTGTTTGGAGAACCATTGAAATGAAAATCGTGAAGATTCAGCAAAAAAGCGTGAAGTCTGAAACACAAAGCCTTTTTCTAGTTTAACCAACAGAATGCAAGCAAAACCAGAGAGACGGATAGGCATGCAATGAAGATAAAAGAAGCAAAGCTGCAACTTTTCACTGATTTCAGAAAGACAGAACCAGCTTAATTCTTTACTTCCTTCACCACTATATAGTGTATGAATTTTTTTTAAGCATAAAAAAAAGAAATGTACCTAGGCATGTCCAGATTGCTAGATCTATTTACAGCATGAGCCACACATAAGCAGTTAAAGGAAAACGCAGCAAACTTCTGGAAAGACCCATGTATTTGGTAAGAGGGAGCTGAAATTATGTTCTTTCTAGGTATGCACAGAATCCATTATTTGGGATTCGTCCGAATCCCTGAAACCTTTGTGAAAGATTCATCTTCTGAATACCCAACCAAATCCTAATTTGCATATGCAAATTAGAGGCAGGAAAGGAAAAAGTGGAAAAAATGTTTTACTTCCTTGTTTTAAGATGAAAAGTCACATGATTTCCCTTCCCACACCAAATTTACATATGCAAATTAGTATTCGGATTTGGTCTGGCCACACACAATCCTAATCCTTCTGAAAAAAGGCTGAATCCTTTCCGAATACCAAACTGAATCCTGGATTTGGTGCATCCCTAGTTCTTTATATGCACTTGTCCAAATTCTGATTCCCCAAAGTATATCACATGTGAGGAGAAACGATTTGGACAAATATTGTCTGAACTGAGACAAATCAGTCCAGCCAGGAAAATCAAATAAATATGAAAGGCTCACTAACATTTTATTGAGCAGTAATGATGTACTTTTAGTGCCAAAAATAAACTTGACATATTAGTGCCATGTTGCAGTTGAACAGGATGTTTCAGTATTTTATTGGGTGAAATTAAAAAAATACTGGAGGACAATTTTCACTCATCAGCCTGTAATGGGACGTACTTGGATATTCCAACATGACAATGATCCAAAACTCAAGGCCAAGTCGACCTGTCACTGGCTACAGCAAGATAAAGTGAAGGATAAAGTGAAGGTTCTGTAGTGGCCATCTCAGTCTCCTGACCTCAATATCATTGAGCCACTCTGGGGAGAGCCTCATCCACAACTACCACAAAAGACTTCAACCTATCATTTATGTTCAAGGGGGCAATACACGGTATTAAGAACTGGGGTATGTAAACTTTTGATCAGGGTCGTTTGTGTAGTGATTATGATTTAAAAAAGAGTAAACACAGTTGACGGACAATACATGGCTTCAGCATAAATTCTGCCAGGGTATGTAAACTTATGAGCACAACTGTATTACAGCTCACCCAAATAACTGATTCCAGTAAAAACAAAATCAAAATACATAACTACAAAAACAAAAAACTTCTTTTTGCACAAATCCTGCATGTAGAGAGAGAGGATTTCTGGTGATTTTAGAAGAGTGAGCTCTAATACATCTTCTAGGCAAAAGGAGCCCCCTATAAGATATATTGGATCATTCATCTGACATCCATCTCCTGAAGACAGAATGAGGAGAAACAGATGCTGAGAGAGTAATAATGAAGAAAAACTTGATTATTTCAGAAAAGGTACAGAACTTTTAACATAGTTCCCCTTTAACTGTTAAAAGATGATTCTAGATACCAAAAAAGGTAATGCCTAAGGGTGCAATAACCCTCTGAGAAAGAGGTATGATGCCTCGGGTGTCTCTGGCTGAGCCCCAAATACAAATGGACAAAAATGACTTGGAGCGTAAGAAATCTAAATTCCAACTCATGGTTTCCTAAGTCATAGTCTGTACAGGTATGGGATACGTTATCCAGAAATCTGGAAATCTCCAGATTACGGGGAAGGTCAAAAACCTCTAATACAAAACTTTGCCAGGTAATAGTTGTTGAGGTCCTATAGAAGTCAAAGTGAGTTGCTTTAAATCAATTCAGATTTTTAGGCTTCTGTATTTATTTTTCAATAGGAATTGTCAGAAAAACTGCAAAATGTAGGGGAAAATTTACAAAATTTACGTGAATGGATCGTAGTTCGTTCGAATATGATCGAATTACTATCGTACGATTTAATAGGATATTCGAATATACAGATTTGGCCTCTTCGATCATCGAATACCAAATTATTGAATAGATCGAATGATCGGATATTCGATGATCAAAGGAATTAAAATTTTTAAATCCTTCGAATGCCTACTTCGCCAGATTGAACCTACTGAATAACAATAATTTTGCTCGAATACCATTTGTACGATCGAACGCTTCGTTTGTTTGAATCATACAAGTTTTTCTGAGGCTCAAAGGAAATTTCACAATTTTTTCGTGAAATCGAACGATCGGTATTTGATCATACGAATTCCTCGAGAAATCGAATATCGAGCAAAATGATAGCCTTAAATTATTCAATAAGTATTCGATAGTTGAATGCTTATCGAATTTAGAATGGATTCGTAGGATTTTAGGTGAATTTTAGTAAGTTTGCCCCTTAGTGTCCATATTTTCGTTCGTACATTAATTTGGATTTTTTTAAATAAATCTCATGACATTTGTAGTTTTAGGGGCAGGTATATTAAAGGAACAGTTCATGGTAAAATAAAAAAACTGGGTAAATAGATAGGCTGTGCAAAATAAAACATGTTTCTAATATAGTTAGTCAGGGAAAAATGCAAACTATAAAGGCTGGAGTGACTGGATGTCTAATATAATAGCCAGAATCCAACTTCCTGCTTTTCAGCTCCCTAAATCTGAGTTAGTCAGCGACTTGAAGGGGGACCACATGGGACATAACTGTTCAGTGAGTTTGCAATTGATCATCAGCATTCAGCTCAGATTCAAAAGCAACAGTTATGACCAATGTGCCCCTCCCTCAAGTCACTGATTGGTTACTGCCTGGTAACCAGGGAAACTAGTCAGTGTAAACCAAGAGAGCTGAAAAGCCAGAAGAAGTGTCCTGTTCTGTTAGGTTAGACTTAGTCACTCCAGCCTTTATACATTACATTTTTGCCTAACCAACTATATTGAAAATATTTTTTATTTGTTTTACCATAGGTCTGAACGTTCGGATTACGCCGATATAGCCCTGCCAGTTATTGGCATATCGGGGAAAGATCTGTTCGTTTGGCAATGTCTCCAAACTAGATTAGATGTTACCTGCTCATTTACTAGTTTTTAGTTTTGTATAAGCTTTTCATTAAATGTTCCTAATCAACATAAACCTCTAGTAGTAATACCAGGAGATATAGTCTACTGTCCCTACAGGCTCGCAATAGGCATAGTGGATATTCCAGAAAACTTAGCTATATTGTATACAAGCCCCTCTAAACAGATGGAGTCACAGAAGAAAACCAAAACAACAGATTAATACCAATCCCAATATTAATTGATTTAAGGGCTCCAACTCCAAGACATTTGACTCATGAGTAAGAAACATTCACGGATACACAACCTAACTAAGAGAATAATGTATTAGAATCGATTATGACAACATTGGCCTGACTGATGTTCTTCAGTGTTTTATGTAGAAACCAAATATTTCTGTGCTGTGTGTGTGTATATATCATATTTTAACAGAATGCCTATATAAAACATACAGGGAAATGTTAACCATACATTATGTGAAAATATACATACATAAGAAAACACAAAAGCGGTAAAACAAATACAGAAGCTAGAGCAACGGCGGCTAGTAATTACGGCATGGTGTGCAAAGTGACAACCTGTGAATGCAGTATGCAAAATAAAGAAAACCACAAAAATATGAATGGATGAAGCACTACATGCAAAATAGACTGACAACTGTAACAGTCCATGAAAACCACCAACCTGGCTTGCACCTTCTTGGGAATTATCTCCTGTAAGGTCATCTTTCTTTTGGCTCTAGGTCAATCAGTACAACACTATATTAGGCACATAACGTGAATCAGAGCACACCAACAAACCTACAATTCTACAGGGTCAGGACAGAGACATTCAGCCATACACACCCATTCAAAATGCAGTGGTGTCAGGACGAGATCCCCCCTTTTAGTATTAATGATATAAATTTGACTGCATTCAAATGAAAGTATTCCAGGTTAGCAAATGCTGCAACAGAATTATGAGTAATCTGTCTAAAACAATAAGCAATTTGCCAAATTATAGAATTAAAGATCAATCTTTAAATCATTAACTAAATGGCTCTGGCTGAAAACGATGATAAACATTACCATAAACTGTTTTTTTGTACAACAACAGTTGTCAAGTTTTGATTCTGAATTGAGTTTGGTAAAGTTCAGTAAATTTACCTTCAATCGAAACAGGCAGTTGTAATACATTAATACTTTTTTTTTTTCAAGAGCAAGATTGGCATGCAAACTACCAATATAGTATAGCCTCAAGGGAATAAATATATCAATGAAACCTGTAATGGTGATTTAGACAGAAACTTTTGCTTTGAATTACGGAAAGGCCATCTCCCATAGAATTCATTTTATCTGAATAATCCACATTTTGAAAAAGTGATTTCCTTTTTCTCTGTTATAGTAGTTTGTACTTGATCCCAACTAAGAAATAATTAATCCTTGGATTATACTGGATTATTGGATATTGGATTAGCTAGCAGGGTTTATTTCACATTTATGTGATTTTCTAGTAGACATGGGGCATGAAGATCCAAATTATGGAAAGATCCATTATCTGTAAAACCCCATATCCCAAGCATTTTGGGTAACAGGTCACATACATATACTCTAAAATATAAAGGGATTGTTTCTGTTTCTGGCATAGTTATCAGACTTCTTGTGGAGAAAAATAAATAAGATGCCTAATCAAAACTCTGCTTTACTGCTTTATCCTGAGGAAAAAGTTGTATTTTTACTGTGAAATCTGTATACAAAATCTAGAATGTATATATCTGTTATATATAGTAGGGAAGCACCAAATCCACTATTTGATTTGGGATTCAGCCAGGATACAGCCTTTTCCAGCAGGATTAGGATTCGTTTGAATCCTTATGCCTGGTCGAACAGAATCCTAATTTGCATATGCTTGATTTTATATGTATTACAAACATAGAATGCTCACAATTAATGTAGTACAATGAGGGGCCTTGATGTGGCGCACAAGCTTACATATTTTGGCTAAATTTGGTACTAACACCTAATTTTTTTGTAATAATTATTTTTAAAGGCAAACTGTGCACTGGAAATTTCTCTCTCTCTCTTTGTGTACAAATATTGGCCTTTTATTGTGGGTTAGACCAAGCACTGGCAATTTTTCTTTTTGGGTTTCTTGGCTTTACAATGTTACTTGACTGTGACCCGGTAACCAGGCATTTGTTGACTAAAAGGCTGCAATATGAACAGTAGAGGGCCTGAATAAGTACAGGTATTATCCAGAAAGCTCAGAATTATGGAGAAGCCATCTCCCATAGACTCTATTTTATCCAAACAAACAAAATTTTTCAAAATGATTTCCTTTTTCTCTGTACTAATAAAACCATATATTGTACTTGATCTAAACTAAGATATAATGAATTCTTATTTGAAGCAAAACCAGTTTATTGTTTTTATTGAATATTTACATGATTTTCTAGTAGACTTATGGTATAAGAATCCAAATTACAGAAAGATCCGTTAGCCAGAAAACCCCAGGTCCCGAGCATTCTGGATAACAGGTCCCATGTCTGTAATACATGTGAATATGAATACAAATCTGTCTACAAGTGTAGGACATAAGATTCCAGCACTAAATAGCAATCTAACCTTTTAATGGAGAGCCATGTAAATGCAGAAAATAAACACAACCCCCTCAGAAAAGTAAAAGTGAACATTTCAAACGATCCAGAATTGTGTATAATTCACAAGATAAACAACCCACATTTTTGATCATTCTGCAGTGAACAACCAGTCTGATTACCAAACTCATGAACAAACTATATACCCTGTTACACTCAAACAAAATTCTAAATATTCCACTAAAATAGTATGCCCTGTACATCTGTGTGTGTAAAAATAGCAGTAAATATTTGTACTATGAAGGAGATCAAATATTCAAGGTCCTTATACCTTGCATTTTGCACATAAATCCAGCACTTTGTAGTTGGGCTCTGTGGTATAATTATCATGTGACCATATCCGTTCATGAACTTTCCACAATAACGGCTACTAGGAACCACTTTCTACAGCTAAAGAAGAGGAGTTATATAAAAGAGTGCTTCTAGATAGGACCCAGGTGACATATTGTTTATTTATGATGTATTATTGATATATAATACACAAAAGCCGTAAATATCTTGTAAATTATAAACGGTGAGGTCTGATGTCATCGTTTATAAACAGTGAGTTCTGATGTCATTTCTGTCACATGACTCACTGAAACTTGTGTATTATAGTAAATAAAGTACCCCCAGTTGCAAAATATGAGGATATTAGAAGTTACCTCGGAGTTCCATGACCTGTATAAAAACACTCGGCCTTCGGCCTCGTGTTTTTATATGGTCATGAAACTCCTCGGTAACTTATAATATCCTTATATTTTACAAGAGGGGGTACTTTATTCACTATATTATGTAGTTTAAATTCATTAAGTGGCAGTAGATTTTATATACAGTATCATATACAATGAATGAGTGGGCACTTAAATGTTGCAGGTCGGAATTTTTTTCCGTGCAAATGTCAGAAGCCGAGAATACTAACAGTAAGAGGGGCTAAGTGATTTATAAGGGATTGCGACATAGCATCTGTGGGCGTATGGGTTTCTCAGTTACTTCAATTAACATTTGTGACAAAAGCAGACAGATACTGTCATAAGCATCAAGTTATGTTTATAAAAAAAAAAAAATCGACACGACTTTACACCCACATTCAAAAATATTTTGACAGAAGACTTTAAATAGCTAGGAAGGCATTAACCCAAACGGGTATGTCTTTCCTTCTATTAGAGAAAATCAGGCCTATGTTGAAAATGTGTACAGCCTATTGCTATAAAGTAGAACCCACATGCTACATTTTCCCAGGACCAGAATGTAATGGCATAAAATGAGAAAAATGTTAATGTTAAAAAAATACAAGTCCAGTTGATTTGACTTTTTACTACAGATATACCATGACCTGGATGAATAAGATTCTTCACAGACATACAGATGCAGTCACTTGGATTTGTAAGTTAAATGCGTCGTGACTCAGGGCTAATTGAAGAAACTGTGTTATCTAAAGTTATCTTAGCTCATTTAATGCATTTAACCTTTTCATTAGCATACCAAAGCACCATTGTTTTCAATGGTGAACTCTTTAATTGGATGGGATGCTGTGACACAATATTCTGTGCTAAGTGGGATAAATGGGATAGATGAGTTAAGTCACGACGCATTTAACGCACAAATACAAGTGACTGCATCTGTATGCACAGGATATGAAATACAATATTTACTGTGAAAATGAGACGCTTTGCAACATTAATGTTACACTATGGGGCAGCATGTGCAAGACTCTAAATCAGGGGTCCCCAACCTTTTTTGGGTCGGGGACCGGTCTTAAAGGGCAAGGAAAGTGTAAAATAGAATAAGGCTAGAAATGCTGTATTTTGTATACTAAACATAACCATGAACTTACTGCACCACAAGCCTAATCAAACAAATGATTTATGCTTTCAAAGTTGGCCACAGGGGGCTGTCATCTTGTAACTTTGTTATACATCTTTGCCTGACACTGGCACTGCACATGCTCAGTGTGGTCTCTGCTGCTTAGGGATCGTGATAAATGATCAAAAAACAAAGCTGTTTAAGTTCTGCATGGCTGGTAAGTAAGGCAGGGGCTCCCCCTGCAGTTCATAAGTATGATTGTTTCCCTGCCAGAAGTTAGGGACCGTCTGAAAATCCCTATCCACAGCACTAAATGAAGGGAGCATTTCACTGCATACAGTCAGGTTTCTTATAAAAACGGTACACATTTTTAAATTAAAGTATATTGGAGTTAGATTTCTTTTTCATTAAAGAAAGTAAAAATTGGATTTTATTTCTTTGCCTTTCCTTGCCCTTTAAGGCAAAAAAGTTTTCAAGGACTGGGGGTCGGTGTACAATTTGGCGCTCCGGCATCCAATCCTGATGCGCCAGCGTCCATTTTGGAGCACATTGTAGGGTAGGTTCCGCGGCCCACTGCAGGACTGCCCGTGGCCCGGTGGTTGGGGACCCCTGCTCTAAATGAGTCAGATGCACAACCTAAAGCAATAGAAATCTGATTTATGAATGGTTTATGTGGTGCAGATTAATTCAGTATTTCCAGACAGAACAAAGGCAAACTATGCCCTGGTATTTTAAACCTCGTAATGCCACTAACTAAAAAAATTCACAGCCAATTTGAGAAAATCATGGCAAATTTGGTGGAAAATTCAGAAATTCATTAAAGATTATTAAAGGGGTGTAAAATGAAAAAAAGCTTAAAATTAATTTGAAAATGTTCATTTATTCACACCAAACTTTAGCCCTTTATATAGAAATAGGCTCATCAGCAATCACAAGGTCTGCTACCTATATTATTATTATTATTAATAATAATAATAAACCTCTAAGGAAAGTAACCCTATTGATAAACTTACAAGAAGATGCATTTGCTGCAAATAATAGGCAAAACCTATTTTTAACACAAGTACAGTTTATTGGTCATTGGCTGAACATACTGCCCCATTACTAAGGGAAGGGACATTTAAAGGGGTTGTTCACCTTTGAGTTAACTTTTAGTATAATGTAGAGAGTGATATTCTGAGACAATTTGCAATTGGTTTTAATTTTTTATTGTTTGAGGTTTTATAGTTATTTCGCTTTTTATTCAGCAGCTGTCTAGTTTGCAGTGTCAGCAATTTGGTTACTAGGGTACAAATTACACTAGCAACCCTGCATTGATTTGAATAAGAGACTGGAATATGAATAGGAGATGGACTGAATAGAATGATAAGTAATAAAGAGTAACAATAACAATACATTTGTAGCCTTACAGAGCATTTGTTTTTAGATGGTGTCAGTGACCCCCATTTGAAAGCTGCAAAGAAACATAAGAAAATTGCAAACCATTAAAAAACTATGAAAAATAAATAATGAAGACCAATTGAAAAGTTTCTTAGAAATGGTCCTTCTACAATATACGAAAAGTTAACTTGAAGGTGAACCACCCCTTTAAAGTAAAGCCAACTGTGGATCATTGGGTTATGCACATTGTGAACACTGGCACCTGAGGAAGGATCTGTTTGATCCAAAACGTTGTGCAATTGAATAAAGGATCACTTGTTTGACTGCTATGGTTCTCCAGAGCGATATATTTTGATTTATGAAGACAAGGAAGTTTTGGCAGTTCCTAACTCTGTGTGATGAACCTAATATGGTGAGAACAGAAAAAGAGCCTTTACAAACACCTCATCTTTACATTTACAGTATATATATCCTTTTGGTTACCTTTTTAATTGAATATGGTTTTGCAAAAAAATAAACACTGGGAATTTATAAGTCATGGGTTTGCTTTTGTGTTGGGCTAAGAAAAACTGAATGAGGGAGACATCTAGTGGAAATTATGGGGCAATCAAAATGTATGCTTTTTGTTTTGCCATTAAAGCATATAAAGCCAAGCATGCTGTGGGAGCAATTGTATACGTTCTACTCTTTCTATAACAATTTAGAACAGTGAAATCAGCCCACAGTTTGTTAAAGCATTGCACCCTCATATCATATGCAGCAGGTTTGGAAATAAGCAAATCAATCTTATTGTGGGTCCAAGTTCAAGTGTAATTCTGCATACTGTTCTGAAATAAGCCCCCTATGTTTTCTCTGCTGGCCTATTTCAGCAGATAAGACAGCCTGAATTGCTCGTGTGCATTCCTTTTTCATCAGGTTAAAAAGAGGCAGGGTTGGTGATATAGATATATATATCACAGGAAAGAATGGCACGTGAACCATGAGACCTACAGATTTTCACATAAAGGAAGGTGTGAGTGGGCAAGTTTTATCAGATATGTCGACCACTTTGCAGTGTAAAACTCAAAATACCGGTATGCATATTATTAAAGAACAGTTAACCTCTGCCATTATTCAGAAGATAAAACTAGTTCATGCCTACCCTATACTGCAATTCCTCATGCCAAATTCACTTATAGCATATACTATACTAAGCAAAGGCATAGTGTGCGGATTGTTACCAAGTAGGTTTCCCACAAGATTTTACAAGACAAGATTATGTTCTAGAAAATTCATCCAAGGAACTAATAATGTACAAGTACAAATACTTAGATAAACCCATCATATCTAGTTAGGATTATCAAGGAAAGAAAGAGGCAAGGTGAATAATGTTCTGATATAAACGGGAGGCTTGTGATTAAAAGGTAGAATGCAAAGTGTTAGCCTTCACTGATATTCTGATAACGGATACTTTTAAATGTGTTTGGTTCCAATAAGCATGCTCCGGAATTAGTGTACATTTTACATGGTGCCTTAAAACAGAGCACCATGGGTTTCAACAACCTTATTAAAGGAGAAGTAAACCCTGTCGGCCTCTCTCGACCTTCGGGTGCATGCGCAGTTGATCAGGAACCAGCAAATGCCTCCTACTGCACATGCGCCAGAAGACGCCACTCACTACAGGAAGAAGACCGCTTGTGAGAAGATGGCAGCCGTGAACTCTGCTGGAGAGCACCTAGAAGGAGGGGTAAGTAACAAGTTAGGGGCATTTGGGGCCCACAGGGTTTACTTCTCCTTAAAGCTGACCAATACATTTTACCACTTCTCCCTGCAAGTTACAACAAAGTTCCATACATAAACAAAGATTAACAAAGCTATATTTGCATCGGTGAGGATGAGAAACTATGCTTATAAACCTGGATGCAGTTTCTTACAAAGCTGTATTTAGTGAAACAACTGTACCTCATTCTGTTCTTCATGCTCCAGTATAGCTTGAAGGAATGCCCTGCGTTCATGGCCTGAAGATTTCTGGTCGAACATGCCAGCTTGGATAACCTTTTGATCCACATTCAGCTTATATTTGGCCGCCGCCAGAATTTTTTCCTCTACACTATTAACAGTGCACAAGCGAAGCACACGAACTTCATTTTGCTGGCCAATCCTGTGGGCCCGGTCCTGTGCCTGCAAGTCCTGTCCAAATTTTAAAATAAAAGTACACAATGAAAAATTTGACAAGGGCTACAGAATGACTTAATAAAAATTAGAATCAGTCAAAAGTTTGAGTGTCAATCAATGGCAAAAAAAGAATGAAATGCTTAAATATTCTAGCGCTTAATGCAGTCTCAATATACACTTCATACCAATTCCATAAATATATTAACATACATCTTTAAAATGGAACATATAAAAGTTAGACATCCCTGCTTCGAAACCAAGATGGAACATAATAAAAAATACAATATTCACCTAGTAAAATAATTACACATACAGGATCTGAGTATCGTCAGCACAGAGGTGGTAGTGGAAAACATATGAGTTGATTAATTCAGGTAGTAAGGTGGGAAGAGGCCAAAAGTTTTGAGACTTCCTCATCAGTGACAGGGGTGAAGGAGCACAGGAGAGACTGGGGAGTGTGGGGGGAGGGTGGTGGAAGTCTAGGGGGGTTGAGTGACGTCCCTTCTGATAGTGTGGATTTTGTTTTTGAAGTGCTCAGCAATATCTTGAGCAGCGACAGATGTGCATGGAGGGGGGTGGAGATGGGGAAAGGAGAGTGTTAGAGGTGGAGAAAAGTTGTGCCTGTTTTTTAGAAAGGGAGTTAATGAGTGAAATAAAGTATGTTTGTTTGGCTTGGGAGAGGCTGGTGTTATAGGAGTGCAGGGCGGATTTGTAGCTCCAAAAGTCTGATTCTGAGCTGGATTTGCGCCAGCGATGCTCCAGTGCACATGATGGTCTTTGGAGCGCTTTTGCAGTATGTCATGGTTGAAGTGGTAAGTTAATACGTTTAATATGTCTCTGTGTTTTTTTTTAATAAAATAATTAAGTTTCGTTAAAAAAAAAATTCCTTTTTCTCTGTAATAACACCCAAAGCATTCCAGATAACAGATCCTAGTGAGCACTGTATCCAAGGGAAGGCAAACAGTGTTTGTTACGACTTAACACATATCTAGAAGAAATGTACTAGAGATTACATAATAATTTTCATAGCACATTTCCTTCAATCTGTTTCACCACAACAACTTGGAAGACAGTTAATTATGGCATCATTTAACTGATGGAAACGTTTTGACAAAACAAAGCTGTTGTGTCCGGTGTCCAAGATTTAGTTTCATATTAAGCACCACATATTGCCACAAAGGCATTGAAAGGAGTGCAGTGGTATGTTTTGAGTCAGCCTCCATCTGCTGTTTCTGCTGTGATACATTTAAGAATTGGCATTCCCACACTGCAGATAACAATCCAACATTATCAGCCTTGGTAATTAGTTCCAATACATAAACAGCATACAAATCTAAAGGTCAGTGTGACTGAAATTGTTGTTTCTCTAAATATTAGGTATTTACAGCCATAACCTTTTATGATTCCCTGTTATATACATCAGGGAAAATAAGTATTTAACACATCAAGTGTTTTCTCAGTAAATATATTTCTAATGGGTCTATTGACATACCATTTACACCAGATGTCAATAACCCAAGTAATCCAAATATACAAAGAAATGAAAACAAATACTGTCTACAAATTATGTAGAATAAAGTGGAATGATACAGGGAATAAGTATTGATCACACATACTGAAATGTATTTAATACTTAGTAGATAAGTCTTTGTTGGTAATGACAGCCTCTAGTAAGGAGAAATTAGTTGCATGCATTGCTCAGGTGTGATTTTGGCCCACTCTTCCACACAAGAGGTCTTCAAACCTTGAAGGCTCTGATGACCTCTTCTTTGAACTCTGATCTTCAGCTCTTTCCATTTGATTTGATTCCAGTTGGGTGATTGGGCCATTCTAGAAGCTATACTTTATTTCTCTGAAACCAAATGAGAGTTGTTTGGGACTGTCCTGCTGAAATGTCCACCCCTTCTTTCAATCTTGCGAGGAGTACCTGTTCATGACCGGTTTAAAGTGAAATGGTGTTCTTTACACTTCTGGATTATGGTCCCAATGGTGCTCACTGGAACATTCAGAAGCTTAGAAATACATCTGTAACCAATGTCATCAGTATGTTTTGCAACAATACATTTGCAAATGTCTTGAGAGAGCTCCCGTGTCGGACTGAGATGCCAGGGGCCAACCAGAAAACCTTAGACCAGGGGCCCAACTTTTCAAACTATTATTCTTTATCTCCTCACTTAACCTCTTTATTCTCCTATTCTTTTAGATCTACTTGCTATACTATATTCTTTCATTATTAAGCCTCTTTTTCCACATAAAGAAATAGGGAATGAACATGAAATAGGCCAAATTGTTAGAAGCAAGAGGGCCCACTGACACCTGGGCCCACCGGGAGTTTTCCTGGTATCCCTGTCGGCCAGTCCAATACTGGAGAGCTCTGACCCATCATGAAATGTTTCTTGTGTGAAACCATGGTCATGAGAAACCTTTTTATAGGTTATCAATTAGGACTAAACAGTGAATATTATTTTGCATTGATTGGGGGCAGGATTGCTTTCTAATTACTGACAGATTTCAGCAGGTTCCTTGGTTTTCCATGCCTTTTTGCACCTCCTTTTCTTCATGTGTTCAATATGAATTCCCTGTGTCATTCCACTTTAGTACACATAACTTACTTTGTTTTGATTTCTTTGTATGAGTGGATTACTTGGGTTGTTACCAACATCTGGTGTAAATTTCAAGTCAACACACCGATTAGAAATATACTTACTGAAAAAACGTTGATGTGTTCAAAACTTATTTTCACTGCTGTAGTTGCAATTGACTTGTATATCAGACAGCTTCAAGAGTAAATGTTATCTAACATATTTACCACACCTGATATAGTAAAATGGAAGCTAAGCTAAAGCAAACTTCCAACCCAGAGTAATCTTACTGGGAATAATATTATGATAAACAATCTGTGGGGGGAACTTTGAACTTACTTCTTCAGTTTTACAGATTTTTGTTGGAGAAGAATGGCTGAACTAGAGTAGTGAATAGAAAGAGAGCATACAGGTATATTAAAAAAGCCAAAAACAAGCTAGCAGATACTGGACTGAGGTAGTGAGGAAAGGCTATGCTGACATGCACATGAGCAAGGGAGGAGGAGTTAAATGGCATTTCCTATAGCAGTGTGTAAAGAAGAATGCAAGCTGCCATGCACCAAAGCTAAGGGGTTGACGGGTACTGTATGCTTTTAAACTGGGTTGGAGAAAAGAACTGAATGGAGAAAGAGCAGATGTAAGTAGGGAAGAAGAAGCAGTGAGTTTGCAGGTGGAAGGAGTGGGCTGGAATGTAACGAAACAGGGAGGCAGAAATGAGCATGCTATGTCTGAAGAATCTCTTTACTTGCTTTTTAAGTTACTAGGGTGTAAAAAGGTCTGTTTTTTTCCCATAACCATGGCTTTTACAAATGGTGCTAGTTTCTATTGTATGCACGTACAGTGTAGCAATCTTTAAAGCTGTTAACAAACAACATCCATTACATGGAGTTTCAAACATGGCCAAAGTGGCACTAAACCAAGAAACAGTATCAATTGGCCAGAATGGCATGAAAACTAGAAATAGGCTCTTGTGATTGCATAGTGTACTGACCCCCTCACCCCTCTAAATACTTGTAAGCAAACTACATTAGTCAAAATGTTATATTTTCCTAACCAAGGTACATACACATATCCCTTGTGTAAGTGAATCAGAAACATGTCCAATCCTCCTCTTAATAGTTTGCAGTTTAAATCCCTACTTTTCCACTGATACTTTCAGTGCAGCATGTGTGTCTGTGAATGCTCATTCAGTCATACCACAGTGCAGAAGTAGAAATCTTCTCACCCAGGACTACTTTGTAATTATTTTTTATTTAAGATAAAAACAGCTATTCCGACCTCAAAACTTTTTACCAAAGAAAAATTCTACAAACCTGGTGAGGATTCCAGTCACTGTCAAAAATAACGACTGTATCTGCAGCTTGAAGGTTCAGTCCGAGACCTCCAGCTCTGGTACTCAACAAGAAGATGAAGTACGGAGATCCTTCTTCATTAAACTTTTTCAGCAAGGCAGCACGGTCCTCTGACTTGGTTGTACCTTAAAGAAATATATTGCAGTCAAAGGAAAAATATCAAAAACTAATAAAGGGGTGTGGGTGATGTGTAATTATCAGATGTCAAATTATGAACAGATTATACAGACTATAAAACAAGATCCATTTACAAACTGGAAAACAAAGTGCAAAAAATCAGGTGAAAATGTGTGCACTAACTTCCAGCCTAAAAGAACTGAACATGAACAAAGTGGCTCTTGTGCCCCTTCCGTGCTTCTGCCCTTCTACCTAGTAAATTACCCCTATTGTTTTGTGTAATGTAAAAGATAATACTGCTAGCTACACACAGTGGTATCAGATTCAAATATCCTCTGACAACACATACATATACTTTAAGCATATTAAAAACATTAGTAACCATTCCCCCTTTTACAAGGCTAAACAACAGTTACCTACCATCTAATCGAAGGTAAAGAAAGTTTCGGAAAGCAAAATAGTCTTCCATGATAGTCATGAGTGACGTCATCTGACAGAAAAGCAGGACTCTGTGGTTTGTGGCTCGCAGCTTTGGTAGGATGCGATCAAGTAACTCAAACTTTCCAGAGGTTCTATAAAGATCAGGCCTAAATGAAAAATTCAGAGTTATTGCCGAATTATTTTTTCAGTTTCATTGCTTGGTATGTTGAAGTCATGTAAAACATAAGCTTAAATTCTAGGGTCTCAAGATTTCTGTTTGTGATTAGTGATGGGCGAATTTATTCGCCTGCAGGGAATTCGCGGCAAATCGGGTAGCTCTGTTTAGAAAAATACATTTATGTTAATTGTTGGAAGTTCAGATAATGTTTATGTACCTTTTCTACATAAACCCAACTGAATCCACTTATGCTAAAAAGGGGGTATATTTTCCCTTTAAGAAGGTCTAGCGACAGTCTAAGTAAATAAAAGTATAAAATATATTGATAATGAAGTAGTTTACACAAAATATAAAGTTAATTTAACATTACTGAAGTTTCGTATACAAAGTCTCCTATGGGAGTTAAAAAATGTAAATTAAAAATTCATAAAATGTTTCTTAACAGCACAGTCTTGCATTAAGAAAAATGTGAAATACCCATTGATGATGCCATTGGCATATCCTAGATGTTCAGCAAAAGATTCCTGAAACAAATTAAAAAACAAAATAATGTATTGTATAAAAAAAGATCAAAATGCATAGCTTTCTGAATAGTCTATTTTGTAGGAAATGGTGATATGGAATAGGGTTATCTAGCATCAACTACAATGGCACCTATAATAATTTGTGAAAAACATTCAATTACATAGCAAATAGCAGTTTATTTGTGAAATTGAATAAAAAAACATAAAAGGTGTAATTTCTTAAGCCTTTAAAGCATAGCAAATTGACATTTGTAGATTGAATGTAGCGTGGTCCAAAGTATTACTATGGAGGTAATACATTTACTATGCTGTGTATGACAACACTTCATTTGATATAATAACATATATAATGTTGCTTAAGTATTTTGGGGGTATAGCTTTCCTTTAAAGAGGAACCATCATGAATATATATATATATATATATTCTGCATGGTTTCTGTCCCTCTTCAGCATCTATTTCTCTATATTCTATGGTCTTTCAGCATTTGGGTGTCAGACAGTCATTGACAGTTAGATAAACGTATCAGTTAAATCATGTGACTTGTGCCAGCACTTCAGGAGGGAACTGCTTTCTGGCAGGCTTGTTGTTTTTCCTTCTCAAAGTAACTGAATAGTACGCAGTGGGACATGGGTTTTACTACTGAGTGCTGTTTTTAGATCTACCAGCTGTTATCTTGTGTTAGGGAGCTGTTATCTGGTTACATTCTCATTGTTCTTTTGTTAGGCTGCTGGGTGGGGGAAAGGGAGGGGGTGATATCACTCCAACTTGCAGTACAGCAGTAAAGAGTGATTGAAGTTTATCAGAGCACAAGTCACATGACTTTGGGCAGCTGGGCAATTGACAATATGTCTAGCCCCATGTCAGATTTCAAAATGGAATATAAAAATATGTTTGCTCTTTTGAGAAATGGATTTCAGTGCAGAATTCTTCTGGAACAGCACTATTAACTAGCATTTTGATTTATTTTTTTTGTCACATGACAGGATCCCTTTAAAGAACTGCACAGAATGTTACTTAAATGTGTATTCTTTCTTTTAGTAATGCTTATAACCAGGGCTGTAGAGTCGGTACATAAATCCTTCAAATCCGACTCCTCAGTTTATGGTACCTCCGACTCCTCTGTTTTCATGGTACAATAACACCAAATACAGAAAGTGCACCAAAGTAATTCAAATATAACGTACTGATGCTGTACTGGTAAAACTGGTGTGTTTGCTTTAGGAAGACTATTATAGTTTATATAAACAAGCTTCTGTGTAGCCATGGGGGCAGCCATTCGAGCTGGAAAAAAGGCACAGGTTACGTAGCAGATAAAACAAGAGTTTATCTGTTATGTGCAATGTAACCTGTGCCTTATCTCCTTTTTCCAGCTTGAATGGCTGCCCCTTGGTTACACAGCAGCTTGTTTATATAAACTATAGGTGTCTTTCTGAAGCAAAGACACAGTTTTTAATTAAAACACAAATTTT
This sequence comes from Xenopus borealis, assembly GCA_024363595.1. Classification (NCBI taxonomy): domain Eukaryota; kingdom Metazoa; phylum Chordata; class Amphibia; order Anura; family Pipidae; genus Xenopus; species Xenopus borealis. The sequence continues at coordinate 138,806,262 of CM044431.1, forward strand.
TGGTGTTACTGTTCCTTTAATATACCAAATGTATTTTCCATGTTGATTAAAAGAAGCTAAGTATAAAACATACAAGGCATTTTATCACTTCCAAAGCTCAAAAAAACTAACAACATTCTTTGGTAATTCTAAACCAAAATCAAAGTTAAACTACATAAAACAAAAACTAAAGCAACTTGTATATTCATTGAACCTGGCATATAAATGTAAAATTGATGCTTAATACAATCCAAAACTAACTTAAGTATTGTTCTTAGAACAGAATTATTTCTGCCATATCTTCGGTCATATCTTCCTTCATAGAAGCTTTCAGTGCTTCTATTTAAAGTTATTAGGAGTCAAAGTTGATTGCTTATTGCTTATAACTAAGTGAAAAACATACAGAAATCCAAAACAAAAACGTACCTCAATATGCTGGAAAATGAAGGGGTGGTTGCATATTTTTCTTAACTGCATAATGGTGTTCATTAGAGTTTTTGCTCCTCCTTTACCCTATGGAATGATGACATTTATAGTTAGCTCTTTTCTTGGGAATCCAGAGCGCAAAGTTTTCCTCCACTACTCTAGCTGCATTGCAGCCACAAGGGGGACTTGCACAAAAACATTGCAAATGGCATGTGCACACGTGGATGCATTTTCCTCAAATCATGATTGCATCATTTCTGCTACTTGACATCAAAATTATGCTTGCATGATTATTTAGTTACAAGTATGCAACCCACAGTAGGAACCCTGGTATTATGACCAGTTTGAAAGTGACAATAGCTATAGCTCTTCTGCTGCAATAGACAAACTTGCGTGCAATTTGGAACAGAAGGTGTGACTGAGGGAGGTTCAAAAAATTTTGTTTGACTCCATTATCTTTAATGAATTGTACCGATACGCACAGTGAGTGCATTCATTTGTGCAACCAATGACCATTAGGTCATAGGTAGTTGAACATTCAGATCGGCCAGTACAATATTTCAATGTTATTAATATCAGGGCACCTAAATACTGATTTCAAGCATTTCGGATTTATCCCTTTTTATGCAATAGATATATTCTAACTCTATGCTTCATTTAAGGCAAGTACGGAAATATGGTGGGGTTTTTCCTTTGCAAGCTTTTGTTGCTGTGATGCCTTAAAGTCCCCTCCTGTTGCAGGTAGTGAAAATCATTGAATTTACAGTGCAAAAATGTCTTCTTATGCATTGAAGGAATTTTCATGCATTGTGCCACTGCAACAAAATGCTCAGTCTGTCACTGCCCTTAAATATGCAATTTTTATAAGCTGTTCTCTTATCATAGTAACACGGCAGTATCAGATTAATAAATATTGCAATTTATACACACCTTCTTATCTTTTTCCGAGCCGTCTGTAAGAAGGATCCCCTTGGCTTGCATATGGCGATACAGAACCTTCTGAAGAGCTGACATATCACATTTAATCACATACTCAACCTACAAGAAATTAACAAATTAAAAATCTCTTTCTACATATATATCTATAGAAATGATCTGTTGTGCATCATAAATAACACACTTTTACATATGTAGGTATACTTCCCCTTTAACTTATTTTTAAATTTAAAGATACACATACAGATGAAGCCACTTTGGATTGTACATTTGACACAGAAAAACTTAACTCATCTATCCCATTTATCCCACTTAGCACAGAATATTGTGTCACAGCATCCCATCCAATTAAAGAGTTCACCATTGAAAACAATGGTTCTTTGGTATGCTAATGAAAAGGTTAAATGCATTAAATGAGTTAAGATAACTTTATATAACACGGTTTCTTCAATTAGCCCTGAGTCACGACACATTTAACTCACCAATCCCAGTGGCTGCATCTGTAAAATGAAATTTGATCTTAAAGGAAAACTATACCCTGAACAGTGTAGGTCTCTATAAAACTATATTGAAAGAAACAGCTCATATGTAAAACCCTGCTTCATGTAAACAAACTCTTTTCATAAAAATATACTTCTTTAGTAGTATGTGCCACTGGATAATCATAAATAGAAAATTGCCATTTTAAAAAAAAAGGGTTGCCTCTTGGGATCCTAGGATTCATGGCGCACACAAACAAACCATACATGTTAGGTCACATGAGCCAATTAACAGATAGCGTTCTGGATTTTGCTACTACACTTCTTCCTGTTACAGTTACAGCTGAAGTTTTTCCAGTTAGGTGATCTCTGAGGCAGCACACAGATCATCTCGAAATGGTGGTTCAAGGCAAGAGATATAAAAGGACAATAATTTACTTAAATATATATACCAGTTTGGTAAGATTCTTTAATATGCCACTTAATTTGATATAAACTCTGTTGCTTAAGTATTTTGGGGGTATAGTTTTCCTTTAAAGCAGAACTATTATGAAAATGGAATATACGCTTCATCATATTGAACTAAGACACTTTCTAAGTACAATTACTTAACATTTTGTACCATTTCTGAAATAATCAAATGGGAGCTATCACATAAATGAAAATGTAATATAAGCTTTATCATACTGAAAAAGAAACATTCTAAATACAATCAATTAAAATATTCTGCATGGTTTCTGAAATAATAAAGTTTATCTTAACTGTCCCTCTTCAGCATCTGTTTCTCTATATTCTATGTTCTTTCAGCACTTGGGTGTTAGATATTCATTGACAGTTAGATCAAATAAATCTTATGGGGTGGGGGTGCTTCCTTTCCTAGCAGATGTAGGAGAGCTCACTCAAATAACTGATCACAGTATAAACAAAATAACTGCCTTTCACACAAATCCTGCATGTAGATTAACATGATGTCTGGTGATTTTAATAGAGTGAGCTCTAATAAATCTGCTAGAAGCCCCCCTGTAAGATATATTGGATCTAACGGTCAATGAATATGGGACACCCAACTCCTGCAAAAAGAGAAAAAGGTGCTGAGAGAGGGATAGTGAAGATATACTTGATTATTTCAGAAATTTTAATTGATTATTTTTAGAAGACTTATTTCAGTATGCCAAAGCTTATTTTAAATTTTCATTTTTGCGATAGCTATTTTATCTTCACTATCCCTTTCTCAGCATCTGTTTCTCTTCATACTGTCTTCATGCAGGAGTTAGGTGTCTGATTTCCATTGGCAGTTAGATCCAATATAAGATATACAATTGGATGTTCTAATACATCTTCTAGGAAAAAAAAGCCCCCCCTAAAAGATATATTGGATTTAATGGTTATTAAGACTCCCAACCCCTCCATGAAGAGAGAATGAAGATAAACAGGTACCAAGAGGGGGAGAGTGATGAATAACTTAATTTCAGATATGGTTTAGAATTCTTAATTGATTACATTTAGAAAATGTCTTATTCTGCATGAGGAAGCATATATTACATTTTCATTTTTGCAATAGTTCCCCTTTAAGTTTGTAATTCACACTAATTCCAAGCTCTCATATAACAACCTCTTATAGGACCAGTAACATCAAAAAATTAAATTGTTTTAAAGGAATACAAATATAATGCAGTGCAATGCACTGGTAAAACTGCAGTGTTTGCTTCAGAAACACTATTGTTTATATAAATAAGCTGATCTTTACATATATGACTAGCTTTACTCTCATCTACAAACAAAAATATAAAGATGCCAAGCTAGGATGCTGTAAACCCTTGAACATGGGCATGACTCCTCTTAACATATGAATGTACATTAAATGTTACCTATAGGTCATGTTGATCATTTTTTGCCGAGAGGTTTGTATATAATTGTTAGTTGAAGTACCTAAGCCTGACTCTCTGACACTCTGACTTTGCCAACCTAACAGTCCCATCTCAGCCTGGTAGTTACAGTTTCTAATATTAACGGACTCCTGCTGCACAAACATTGCAGCCCTCTCATACAGGAACATGGGGCAACAGACAGGTAATGTAAAAGCATTATGCAAATACTTTATGGCAAAGTTAGAAGTAGCTTTCAAAGCCAATATTATAATAGGTGTAAAAAAGAATTTAATTTCAGGTGTCAGTATCTCTTTAAGGATAACACAGTACACTAACCTTTTCAGGTAACTGAGATTCCACCTCTTTCTTCAGTCTCCGCAGCAAGAAAGGACGCAATACTTTGTGTAGACGTCGGATAATTAGTATGGTTTCCTCTTCATTTAAATCCACCTACAGAAATGTACATAAACTTAACTGCAGTTCTTCTTAAATAGCACATATTTAAGATTTAATCAATAGGTAACAGATAGATATGAATAGAAAATTCTCCAATACACTTTGTGTTAAAACGCCCCTTTATAGAGCAAGATTTGATCAAAGTCCCCCTTACATGCATACCAAGGTTTTATAGATTGCTTGAGAAAATAACTATATGGGTTATGCTATAAAGAGAACATTTAAAGGAGAACTAAACCCTTGACCATCTCCACCCCTTCACTGCTCATTTCACTGCCCCTGCTCCAAGCTCCCTGCTTCCAGTATTTATTCTGCGTTGTTGCGAAACGGAGTTCAAAGGCAGCATCTTATTTTTGTCTTCTGATTCTCTACTGTAGAGCAGTGACACTGATCTTCAAGGAGCATGCAATGTTCAAGCTATGTCCTGGATCAGCTTCTACTGCTCATGCTCCCGCAATATCTGTATCCGCAACTGTTAGAAGAGGATGGGAACCCAGATCAAAGACGGCTCCTTTGAACTCCGCTGCGCAATTCTGAAAATTTATAGCAGGTCAGCAGAAGGGAGACTTATAAAAATAATAAATACTGTTGGCATGGACCTTGTAGAGGGGGTCAACTGTGTGACACTATCCGACTTTCTATTAGTTGCCTTGATTTTGTCGCATGTGTTTTAACTCCCAGAGTCGGATGCGCTGAAAACGGAACTCAATCGTCTGTGTACTTCTGCCCTAATTCTTTGAAATTTTGTTTATTATTGGCTGAGCTTTCAAAGAAGCAACTTACTTTTAATATATAACATGCCTCATAGAAACAGTAGTATTTCAGCAGTGACAAGGTTTACTGGATCAACAGAAAATATGCGATATACAGCAACAGAATTAGACCGGTATATGTATTTGGGCACCCCAACAGAGATATTACATCAATACTTAGTTGAGCCT
>CM044431.1:138812588-138853402 GCA_024363595.1 Xenopus borealis
CATTCCCTTTAACCCAGTGCCCACATTCTCTTTGAGCTGATTGTATCCCAGATGTAAAATTCTGGTAAGAATTCTTCAGCTCCTAGAGGGTCTATTTAAATTCAGAAGCAGAATCCTCTGGGAATCGGTCATGTATTTTTCAATGAGAAGACTATTTCTGGCTTGTTTTTTTCTGGCAAATCTCTTCTGAAAATGATGGTCTGCAACTGAGCTCTGAAGCTCCTGCTTTGTGTTAGAGCTGCCTGCTCAGTGTACTCTCTGAAGCAATGATAGGCTCTAGCCTCTAGTGGGCCAAACAGCCCCACAGCATGATGGAACTTCCACCAAATTTGACAGTGGGTAGCAGGTGTTTTCCGATGCGGTGTTCTTCTTCCACCATGCAAATTGCTTTTTGATATGACCTAATAACTACATTTTTGTCTCATCAGTCCAAATCACTTTGTTCCAAAATTACTGTGGCTTGTCTAATTGAGCTTTTGCATACAACAAGCAACTGTTTGTGGCGTGAGTGCAGAAAGGGCTTCTTTCTCATCACCCTGCCATACAGATGTTCTATGTCCAAATTGTGCTGAATTGTAGAACAATGTACAGATACACCATCTGTAGCAAGACGTTATTGCATGTTTTGGACATGATCTTTGGGATGTCTGTAACCATTCTCACAATCCTCCGCATATGCTGCTCCTGTATTTTTCTTGGGGTTTACAGAAACTGTGCCAGTGGCCTTCCATTTCCTGATTACATTCCTTACAGTTGAAACTGACAACTTAAACCTATGAGAAGGCATTTTGTAGCCTTCCCCTAAACAATGATACTGAACAATCTTTGTTTTTAGATCTTTTGAGAGTTGCTTTGAGGATCCCATGCTGTCACTCTTCAGAGTAGAGTCAAACAGATCTTGCAATTGGACAAATTAAAAAATTTTTCTCATGGTTGGACACACCTGCCTATAAAGTTCAAGGCTTAAGGAGCTAATCCAACCAATTTGGCGTTGCCAGTAATCAGTATTGAGTAGTTACAAGCACTAAAATTAGCAAAATTACAAGGGTACCCACATTTTTGCACAGCCAGTTTTTCACATTTGATTTGATTTGATTTCACACACCTGAACGCTGCTTCACTAAAAATCTTTGTTCAGAAAACACCCCAGTACTCAGATGTTCTTGGGATATGAAAGACATGCCTCCGTTATCTTTTTTTTTTATTGAAAGTGGAGTAAATTATTATGCAGGCTGAGAGCAGTTTCCAAACCTTTTCATATGACTGTACATCAGGCAGAAGAAAAAAACATGACTGAGGGGAGCAATACATTACCCTTTCTCCTGTCATTGCAAATGGAGCATTGAACCACTGTTCAAAGGTGCTGCAGCTCTTAAATATAGTAGGTAGTAGAAAGTTCAGAAGAGCCCAGAGCTCTGGCAGCTTGTTTTGTAGTGGAGTGCCAGTCAGTAGAATGCGTCTTGGGGCAACATAATGAGTGTTCAGAACCTGTGTTAGCTTGCAGTGATGGTTCTTCATTCGATGCCCTTCATCAACGATCATATATTTCCATCGGATCTGTTGACAGGTAAATGAAGAGAGTGTATACAAAAGTATCACATTAAACGTGGACCTGTCACCCCGACACAAAAATCTGTATAATAAAAGTCCTTTTCAAATTAAACATGAAATCCAGTTTCAAATTTTTACTAAAGCATTCATAGCTGTTTTAAGCTCATTTAAAAATCTCAGCTGTCAATCAAATATTGTCTGCCCCTCCTCTATGCCTTAGGCATAGAGGCGGGGCAGATAATTACTTTCACTTTCCATTCAGCACTTCCTAAATGTCACTGCTCCCCACACATTCCCCCAGTTCTCTTAACCATTTAATTGTGTAGCCAGGACATGGAGATAGACATTGGACCCCCCATTCTGGTGTACAAACAAGATTCTGAGATGATACAAGGCTTGTCTTAATAACAGTGTGCTCAAAATGGCTCCTGCCTGCTTGTTATAATTATGAATTTCCAGACTGAAGAAAACAAGATTAAAATAATTTATATAGTGTAATTAATGTTCATTTTGCTTGACTAATGTGATAAAATAGGATTTTCAATATTTTTTTGGGGTGACAGGTCCACTTTAAACTACATTCTAATTTTTTTTCAATTAATCTGTATTTTTAAGTTACTTAGAATTCCATTTTCCTTCATTATGCAAACTGACAATATTCTGTAAGGATGGAATAGTTATAGCATAACAGTATTTGGTGTCCCTTGTAAATATCAAAGAGGGAAGTGGGAGAAGCTTGAGAAAATAAATGAACAAATTCGGCTAAAATCAGTAAAAAAAAAAAAAAACTGACCAAATATCAATAAGCATGAAAAGACCACTTACCTTTGCCAGAATGTGCTTGTCTTTTATAATATACTCATAGGTGGTTAGCAGAACATTAAACTTTCCAGATCTTAGTTGAGGAACAAGAGAACGCCTCATTGCTGGTGTTCCCTGAAACAGAAGAAAATATAGGAAGTTTGAAGAAGCCACAGTAAAGTGTAATTTCATAGAACACTAAATCAGACTTGTATACCTAATTCCACAGTAAAACCCAAGACTTTATCACTAAGCTTTTTCAAAAACACATCTAACCAGCATCCGATTGACTATGATAAGAAAGAACGCAGAATTAACAATACCAGTACATGTTTGTTCTGCAAAGTGTGTGCATGCTATATGCTAGTCCCCTTAGTATCATACATCCCTATTAGACGAAAAGAGATAAAATGCACCAATGTTCTGCATATACAGTACAAAAACAGCTTTGTTGTTGTTCTGTATTGTTCCAAAATGTAGTGCTACATTCATGAGGCATAAAATATTGAAAATATCATGTACTGTTGCCCTGCACTGATCAAAAAACACTACTATAGTTCACATAAACAAGCTGCTGTGTAGCAATGGCGGAAACTGAAAAAAGGCTATATGGCACAGCGGATAACAGACAACACCATTATGTTCTACAGAATTTATCGGCTATGTAACTTAAGCCTTTTCTCCTTTTGATGGCTGCTTCCCTTGCTACACAGCAGCTTGTTTATATAAACAATAGTAGTGTTTCTGAAGCAAACAGCAGTTTTACCTGTGATGTGCAATACTGCATTATATTTTTATTACTTTAAAACATTATTTTTTGATGTTACTGTTCCTTTAGTCAGACGTGCAAGTAGGGTTGCCACCTTTTCAGGAAAAAAATATTGGTCTTCCTATATATTTATCTTTTTTTCCTATTAATAACATTGGGACCAACCATCATTTTTACCAGCCATATCAGCCAGGTGGCAACCCTATGTGAAAGGGAGTTCTAAGCAGGCACAGTCTGCAAAAGAGAACTGTATGGACCACTTGCCCTTTGGCAAATAAGGACAGGTTTTCACACTGTACCTTGCACTGAATTTCCAATCTATTGCTGGGTGTAGTCAGACTCTAGACATAAGTTATTTTTAACTGAGTAATAAGCAATGCACTAAAACTTATGTCATAGTAAACAACTTCTAATATCTTACCAGGTTTCCTACAGTACACTCGGTATTCTACATGAGTGATGTCAACTAGCCCTAATCATCTGGTGTTCTGCCTTTAGAAAATGCCAAGAGATCTTCTATTAGGATTTTAGATTAGGTTTGTTGTTAATCTAAATTCTAGTATTTAGGGTTTTACAAATTAGGATTTGCACAGAAAGCGGAATCAAGCCTGAAATCTGTTAGAACAGAGAAAAAAATAGATTGACATTCTCCTTGAATGAACATGGTCATTTTTATTCTTGAGAATTCAGTAAATGAAAAATAAATGAGGTGGGTGAAATAAGTCATTCAAATAGGACTGCCAGAGAGACAAACAAGAATTCAACAGAATGGGAAGTTCAGGAGTCAGGGATTTCTACCTCCAAAATACAACTCACATTTTCCTTTTTGAAGCTAAATTCACAAGGTTAACTTCTTGATGCAAATAACTAGGCTGAGTGCTTGGTTACATTACAAGACATTCATTTTAAAGATAAATGGCACAATTAGAACAAGCAACTCTGTTTTGTGCCTGGTTTGTTAGGAACAGGTGTGCTCTTTCAATCAGTCAGCCGTGCCCACAAAATCACAATCCATAAGAATGAATATTTATCTCATTCTAGATTTTGGATATGATAATTAAACATTTTGTGCAGCATTTTTCCATCTGAAAGTAATTAGTCCTTATTGCGGTAATGTCTTTAGGATGATTAGCTTGCACTAAGACGCATGTGGCAATATTTGCAGTTTAACATAATGTTATGCAAAGATGGAACAAACATACATACACACAAACATGAAACTTTAGCAAATGAATAATTATATGATCATTTATAATATAAATGCAAACCTTGTAAGCGATTTTCACTACTGTAGGTGCCCATTTATCAAATTCATATAGCCAGTTGGACAAAGTCCTAGAAGAAAGAAATTTGTATACAGTGAAGCCTCAATTATACACCCCCTGATTTTAAGTTTTCCCTGCTGCACGCTGTTTTTCTGTGACACACCAATATATTATTCATGATGCATTTCCCTAATTTTCCTGGATTTTACACCATTTTTTTCTGGTCCCCTAAAATACATAAAATGGGGTTCTTTTATATTAGGCTTAATCCAATTTGCTTTATACTAAAATGAAATCGAATCTTTTCTATGGAATGCAACTGACATACTGAAAACACCAATTAATCTTTATTATACTTCTCTATAGTAACAAGTGCAGTTTTACTATAGCAATGTTTAATTCAAATTATTTGTGTAAATATGGCAGATGCAAGTTTTCACAGAAGGGGTAATTTCATGATACACATTAGAAAGCTACTGGTGTACCCTTTATGAGATTAACTGGGGCATACGGTCTGATGAACAGTTCAAATTTAGGTACGTATGATTGTCAGCATTTTATTTGTTTTAACCAGAAAACCACAGTACAGTGTACCAATACTGTAACATACAAAAACAACATGCCAGGGAAACATTCTGGCATCATTATCTTCTTCATCCTGAAGTATTTATTAGAATTTGCCAAGTCAAAGGTGATATAAGTAACTGTAGGCCTTTCAGTATATTTTCCCCTAGGTTGTCTACTTTACTTAATACATATAGCAGATGGATCATTTTTAAACAGAAGTGGACCTGGTAGGTACAAAAATGCACACAAATTGCCACATTTTCTACCACAAATTAAATGGTTTAACCTTAACCCAGGGTAAGAGTGGTTCGCCTGCCAGAAATCAGTCGCACCAAGTGAACATTTATGACACAAGTGAATGCATTTTATTTGCTCATGAAGTATTACTTACCTTGCTTTTAAATTATTTTTATCTCATTATTACTATTTTTGTGTACTAAAATCATTATATCTTGATTTTTAAAGTTGGTCATATATATATATATATATATATATATATATATATATATATATATTCGTAGCCAAGACTGTCCTTGTATGAGGTTAAAACTATGGGCTCACAAATTCTTATCTGATCAGACCTTTTTAGAGAATTGCTAGAAAATGTTGGGAAATCTTGTGAGCTGAATACTCTCTTAGCATATTTGTACAGGACCTCTGCCATTAGGATGTTAATGGAGGTGGCACACGTGCACATTTTGGGAGGCACATTTGCCCGTGGACAAATCTCCTCTACTGCAGGCGACTAATCTCCTGAAATGCCTTGCCGCCTGCAAAAATGTGAATCACCGGTGGGACGTTTCCTTGTGCGGTAACGTCGGTCGACTTCAGAAAATCAAGAAATTAGAATGCCATCCCAAGGCTGGGCGACTAATCTGCCAGTCTCCCACCAGCCTAAGCCAGAAAGATGATGCAAAAATTTTCAATTTTCTATTGTTATTTTTTTTAAAGAAGGGAACAAAAAATAATACTTACGAAAGAGGAACTATAATAAGGTACGGCCCATTTAGCCTCTTGTGTTCCATCAGGTAGGTTATGAGTGCAATAGTCTGGATGGTCTTTCCGAGCCCCATTTCATCTGCCAGAATTCCATTTAAATTGTTATTGAACAAAGAGACCATCCATTCCAAACCCTGTATCTGAAATATAAAACATAGTGGCTTCTGATATAAACATATAAAATACATTTTAGTGCAGAATATAGTTGTCTGAATACTTTCACCCATAAGCTATGCACATCAGGGTGCACAGGTAATAGTGTTCAGCATTGCTCTTGAGCAGCACTAAATCTACAACCTCACAGAACAGAACTGGGGCTTCACTGCTGAAATAATTTCAACTCACTCTTACAGACTGACAACAGCTAAATGCATCCATTCATGAAAAACTTTCCTGTTAGGAAAATGTTTGTCAGTAAAGTTTTTATAATAAAAAAATATCAAAGTGCTGGTAATCCTTCAGATTTGCCCACTTCAATATTTGCTAAAGCAGCTCTTTGGTACTAAAGTGCTTGAAATACCCTAACCTGACGTGTGCATACCAGTGCTCGTCAGACCACTGCAATGTTAATTTATGGGGGCCTGTTTGCAAATGTCGTTTTGGACTACTTAAAAAAGCGTCACTTTCACAAAATAATGCCCAGTCATTTCATGTAATCTTACTATCTGAGGGCTCTGTTCAAGAAACGGTTACTCTAAAATTTTTTATCAAGGTGCAAAGGAACAATAATACCAAAAAATGTTTATTAAGGTTCGAAAGTGAAAATTCGAATTCAAATTTGCGAAAGAATTTTTTGGTCAAAACTCTCAAATTCAAATTGTGAATTATCCAAACTCGATTTGAGTTTTAATTTGGATTTCAAGATTTATCTTACTCTGGCCCTTTAAGAACTCAAATTCGACAATTCACCACCAGTAGTTTTTCTGAAGCAAATACACCAGTTGTACCAGTGCAGAGCAACAGTACATCATATTGTCATTCCATTAAAACGGTTTCATTTTTTGGTGTTACTGTTCCTTTAAAGTTTATGCAATAGTAATAACCTCACCTATAAGGAAACATTTATGAACTGCTCTAGATAAGTTTACCTTCCATAAACACAACTTAAAAAAATAAAAGATTTTCTGTAAACAAATGAGTTTATTATTATAGTTTAGTTACACGAGCTTAAGCAAACAATTTTAGAAGTCCTGATCCAGTGAGCAATGCCATGGTATATATGTGGCTAGTCTGATATAACTTAAAGGATACTTTAGGCAACTTTACACCTTGTATGTTTCACCAGCAGTGATTTGAATGTTAGCCAATGGAAAAATAACAAGGGGCATTTTGTTGCCTGCTAAAGCAAAGATATATAGCGGGCAACGAAACATCCCATGCTTTATTGCCATTAATCTCCCTGTTTAGATGAAGAAACTTTAAAAACAAAATGATTTAAACAATAGACAAAAGCTATGTTCAGTACAAGCCATATTTAGTGAACTCATGCTGAACAAGGGGTGTACTGCCCCTTTAACTCCTTTATACTCAACAATGGATAACCTAAATGACAAGTTTACCTGGTAATGTTTTAAGGAGCCGTTGACTAGGAGAGAGGACTGCTTTTCAACCCTTTCTATGATATCGTGAGCCACGCCATAGTATGACTGAGATTGTTGGGAATCCGCTTGCATGCTGTACTCATCGTCTACATCCTGCTTTGCTGTCCTAAAATATCAAACATATTTTACCAAGCAGTGAATGCCATTATAATAACAAACTTCTTTTCATTTAACTTTGAGAGAGCTCCCTCGTTTACCGAATGAGGATGGATGAGTTAAGCCAAGCCACATGAAACCACTGTTTCACCACTATTGCAGCTTCCTGATGGACAACACAAGTCTATATATGAAGCACTGTGCTTGCGGCCTTTTTTACCTCTTCTATTAGATGTATTTATTATCTATTTGTATATTCAATGTACAGGTATTTATTGTATGGTTCTGTGAAATACTTTGGAGCTTTACAAATATTAGGCCAAAGCAAAGGCATGGAAATGCTACCATTTTTTGAACCATTGTTAACATGTATGAAATTGATGTGTTAACATGTATGAAATTGATTACAGACCAGTCTTTAAACCTTTAAACCAAGTTGAAAAGATTATATTTACTACACAGGGCCATTTTAAGGCCTTGGTGGGCACTCAGGTATTGTTTATCCCAACTTAACCTGCAGAAAATTGCAGAGTGCAGATGTCAAAGACAGCTTCCTCTACTGATGACACGAGGTTGAGAATCTTAGAAGTAGCAGCACTGGAGTTCTGTAGGTAGCATAAAATAATTTTATAACTGTGACATCCGCTGTGTCATAAGATATGATTTTTTCAATGGTAAAAATCAGAAGGAAAAATTACGGTAGTGGTTACTCCAAGGAATTTACTAGATTGTTGAGAGCATGAAAAAGCACTATAAGAATGTGGCAATGCCCCAATTAGATTCCCAAGATTCAGGAACATTACTCTGTCACGATCATCAACCCTGGGACTAACAGAGGTTTTAGGGCAACACTACTGAAAGCTCTGACATTTTAAAGCTATGAAGCTGAAGTCAAGACGCCATCCCCCTCAAATATGCATTTCCATAGCAAGATATTCATGTAGTGATGACTAACCAAATGTACCCATGTCTGTGTAAAACAGCATCTCACACAGAACACCTTAAAATAAGCTCACCTTTAAAAATGGGTGGAGATGAAGGAACAATTGATGCAAGTCCCTTCCCATATTGTCTTATAGAGTAAAGGCTTCATGGCACAACCATGCAGTGGAAATTGAATAAGGAAAGTTTACCAATACCCAGCTGGATTTGAGCCTAATGCCAGTTGTCAGTGCTAGGGATTGCTAGGGATGGGGGACAGTCCATGGGGTGTGCAGTATGGTAATCTCCCTCACAACCTAATTAAAATTCACCACCTGCCACAACTATGTCAGCAGCAAACAGGTAAGCAGCAGACAGGTACGCAGCAGACAAGGACAAAGAGGAGAATGTGAGATAAGAGGTCCACTGTGGCTGCTAGCAGGGCCCCCCTGAAGATTTTTTTTTTCTGCTGGCGGGGGGGGGGGGGGGGGGGGGGGGGGTTTGCCAGTCATAGTTACACCAATGAGTGCTGGTGTTAAAAAATGTATTTCGTAACACAGATACTGCAATATTATGGAGAAGCTGAATATATGTAAATGAAACACCACAGACAATTATTTCAACAGACGTGCAAGGGCCTTCACTATTACAACAAAGTTTACCTGGTAGTAACAGAGTGATATGGGGCAGAGTAATGAGCAAGCACTGTAACAGAAATTATTCCAGTTTACAGTAACAGTCACATGAACCAGAAGAATAAGTAATAACTATAGACCCAGACATCAACTTTAGAGACAGAAATGTGGTGCCAACTGCTGAGATAACCTTGTTATCACCTCATATTTATCAAGTTGCTGCTTTGAAAGCTGTTTTGTCAAGCAGACAAACTGCAAAATGTTATACAACAACTACAGTGTACTTTCATTTACTTTTTCTTTATAATCTTTTCAGTCTTTCTCAATATTCTTGTGACTTACTCTATTATCTCTTTAGCATCATGCTCTTTATCTTCGGTGTTAAGACCAAGGCGTTTCTTTTCCTCTGCATCCAGCCTACTAGAGTCTTCTTCATCCTCCTACAACAATTAAAAATAGAAATCAAGTACACGCTAAAAATATTAAAGTGATACTAATTCATATGAATGGAAAAAGCAAAATGACAGCACTGTCTTGTCTTGGCCTTTTAGACAAAAGAAGAATCCTATCATTAAAAGTTAATTTTAATAAAACAATAACAAACAAAAAACATCTTAATTTCCTATGAACTGCTTTCAAATAATACTGGGTAGGTAAAATGTCCACTCAAGACGTACCTCCTCTTCATACTCTGAGCTACTTCCTTCACTGTCAGACCTTGGAGCAACTTCATATCTAGAGAATGGAAGAGAACAGAGTGATGTTTCATGAGATTAGCAATGCAGAAAAATACATAACAAAAGCTAAAGATAAGATTAAATATGACTGCTATAAAACATTTAGGCAAATTTTAGTGGACGTTAATAAAGGATAATGAAAATATCCATAGTTAAAAAGCATGATGTGATTTCAGTGAAGTAATTTAGGTGAAATAATTTTGATGAAGGTTTTGACATCTATAAGAAACCAAATATCCTTAAATTGACAAATATAAAATCTCTAAAACAGATTTACCCTGGGTTCATCTCCAGCCATGTTTCAAGCTGACTTGCTTTGGGGGCTTCAGGAGCAAGGAGTACTTTTCCTGTTTCAGTGTGAATAACCTTGACAGGCAGATCACTCATTTGGCTGCTCTCATCTATTAGCTAAATGAAGAAAAAATTATTTAACATTGTGTCACTACAGTCAAATACAATTTTCCAAACCAACTACTACTAGTGTCAGACAAGCTTTACTAACATCTTGCATAATGTTTTATTGTAATTAGTTCAGAATAGTAGAGTTCAGTTATAACATCATAATTAGGGATGCACCGAATATTTTGGGATTTTGCCAAATACCAAACCAAATCCAAATTTGTATATTCAAATTAAGACTGGGAAGTAGTAAAAAGAAAAAACGTTTTACTTCATTTTTGTTAAGTAACATCATATGATTTTAAGAATTTGGATTTTGGTTCGGCCAGGTGCTTGGATTCTGCTGAATTCAAATCCTGCTGAAAAAGCTGAATCCGGAATTTGGTGCATCTCTAATCATAATACACAAGAGCCATTAATATGCTGTGAATCCTTATAAATGATGTGTAATGATGTCATCAGTTATTACTGGTGCTTAGTTATATAATCTGTGTTACATGACTCACTGCTAAATATTTATTAAGAAGGGCTAATTGTAACCCAAATACTTAGAGCTATTATCATTGTCCATGTTTTGCAAAGCATGGGCCTTGAAAAGGTTTATTGAAAGATTTTCTTTTATGTGTATAATCTTATGAACACAATTCTGTGTCAACAATTGCTTATAAAATGACTGTTACTGAATCAGTAATTTGAATTTCCACGCTTAATTCATAAAACAGTAGATAAATAACCAATGAAAGCGACTGTTTCAGTTTTAAAATGTTAATAATTTCTAAGGTGTCAAGCTAAAAAGAAGAACAGAAATATATAAATATAATGTACCTCTCCATCAACCCCTAGGCCTGAGCCCACACCTTCCATGTTCTCCTCAGCCTTCTGCAATAAGAACACATTTTTATTGGGTAGATGATGCAAAGTAACAATATTTACACTACATCCACTGAATGGGATACAATTTTGCAGAGTCCACCTTTCTTATTAACAAATATATATGGTAGAGTGCAGCATTTCTCCTATGGTCCTTGACACCTCCCACGGGCGCAACTGTTCTCAGAATAGAGACCATCGGTGCATGCAGTTATGTGGCATTAAAGGGTCAATTAGCAAATTTTAGAATAACAGGGTTTTGCATAATAGGCACTTAATGATTAGAATTATGATATATATTTTTCTCAAAAATGTAAATGATAAACTATTGTTTCGTAATGCAGTCTTTATATGTAATAATTAGTAATAGGGATGATAAATAAGAAAGCAATATACAGTTTTTTGTCATTGTAAGAGCCAGGTAGCAGCAACACAGTGGTTTCAATCGTCAGTGTTTTGGAGCAAAAAAAATGTATGGGCAGGAAAGAAAGTACAGTTCTGGTTGCATGGATACGGACATTTAAATGCTACTAATGGAGACATTTGTGGGAAATCACTGGAACACACTTCAGCTCTCAAACGCACAAAAGAAAAAGACTAGCAAGAATTAAGTAAACAGAGCAATTTAAAAAAACATCTTTAGAAAAATAAGTCCTTGCAGGAAGAGTCACTGATTATAGGAGAACCATGAAGCAAGTTTGATAAAAGGTTTAATAAAAATGCATTAATGCAATAGGTATCAGAACAATTAAAGAGAGAAAAAAAAAACAACCAAACAAAATATTTTGAGTAATAAAACTGCTTAGCCACTGAAAGTAAGAAAAAATATTTTGTATATCAGACCATTTCATTTACACTGCTCTACAATCAGAAAGATTCTGTGTGGTACCATTATTAACATGTATGCATTTAAGTATGCTGTACAATAAATAGGTGTATTTATTGAACAAAAAAGATTACATAGGTTCATAGGTAAAGCAAAAAGGATCTGTTTGCTACATTAGTGGATTCATTTCTCAGCATTCATATAAACTTCAAGTTTAGAGAAACAATCAAAAATAAATATAAAGCAAAAAAAGGTATTTGTTTCTTGTTTACGATCTGATAAGACACCAACTGAACTGAAAAGGTGTTTGGAAAGTATAGAGCCCCTTTAAAGAAATAGTGATGTCAGAATTATACATACCTGTAAACAATGTGTAATTCTATGTAAACTAGTATGGGTCTGTAAAAGAAAGTCTTCTACTTTTTCTAGTAATTTGTTTATTTTGCTTGCATGGAGAAGTGTATTTCCTGATAGCTGTGAATAACTTTGTTAGCTTTTCGCCAAGACATCAGTACATAAATAAGATGGGTCCTCTGTTTGAGCAGTTTTTGTCTCAGATAACTTTAGAATATTGACAAATGGCAATAGCTTACAAATATCAGTAAATGCCATAATCATTTCATTATTTTCTTTTCAGGGTCTGTAAGAATACTATTAACTAAGTATATTGATTATATTAATATTACAATACCATTAGAGGCTGCTATTAAACTATGGATTTTTTTTTTTTATAATCAAGGTTCATTTAACTGATCGGAGCTGATAGGCACATTGGTTTCCATATTATTGAAAACAATAGTTTCTGACAACATTTTTTGTAAAAGTAGAAATTCCCCAGATATATATTATGAATTATGCTAACATGAAATTAATGAATCATCTTGTACAGTGTGAGTCCTGGGCTTGGAAGCCTTTGCACCACTAGTTACATCTATCCAGTAACAATGCAGCCAATGGGAATTTCTTTTTTTTTTTTAAACTACAGAAATGAATGCTTAACCACCAAAAGCCAATGCTTAATTATGAAATGTTTTCTTACATCAATGGTCAACACTGATTGTTAGAACATGACCCTGTTGATGACTTAAATTAATTATCTCTAATAACACACAATACTCACATTGACCACTACAATTTAACTTTAAATATTATTTGTTGGTTCCTATTAAGTTTTTTATACTCCTTTAAACCTATAGAAGTTATTTTTTTTTCATTTATCCAGTAGAAATATTGTGGCAAAAAAAGTAAAATACACCCAGAAGGCGTTATAAGGAACCTATGTAATATTGAAGTGCCCATGAAAATCACAAGCTTGACATGATATACCTTTCCATTAGGGTTCCTTCTACTCCATGGCCTGGCAAAGTATTATATTCCATTATTCTTCTTACCTTCTTTCTCTTCTTCTTCTTTTTCTCCTTGGCAGCTTGTGCTTTCTTGTGCTCCCACACCAAACTGGTCAGGTTAGCCACATATTCATCAGTTTGCTGGAGAAGGTAAGCC
The DNA here is from genome assembly GCA_024363595.1 of Xenopus borealis. NCBI lineage: Eukaryota > Metazoa > Chordata > Amphibia > Anura > Pipidae > Xenopus > Xenopus borealis. The sequence goes on from CM044431.1 coordinate 138,826,129, forward strand.
AGACGCCGGTCTTTCTTTTGGTCAATCAGTTTTCGGTAACCTTCCTCATCTTCTGCCTGTTGAAAAGTATTTAATTGCCAAATTTACCTGCTTCCAGAATAAACAAGATAAATACTATACTGTACAAAAAGAATTTATTTTGACAATCAGCAACATAATACACGCTACCTATTAAAGGAATAGTCCCAAATTTTTTTTAAAGTAAAAACCCACTGCATAAAACACAGGGAAAAAAAGATGGTACATGTGTGGTATACATTATCTGGAAACTTGTTATCTAGAAAGCTCAGAATTACAGAAAACCATCTCCCATAAACTCCATTTTATACAAATAATCCAAATTCTTAAAAATTATTTTCTTTTACTTCTGTAATAATAACACAGTACCTTTTACTTGTCGTTGGAAGCAAAATCAGTCCATCTGTTTTATTTACTGTTTATTTGATTTACAAAAGTCTGCCACTGTTCATATTTCTAAAGTAAAATGGATTCACACTGGTGCCTTTGATATAAACTAAGTCCAATAATGTTTCATTCAACAATTGGAATATTGGATTAGGATTAACAACTCTGTTGCATGTTTAACAGTCTGGAGCCACATGTGAGCCCCCTAAAATCTTGTTGATTGCATGTTCCCCATATTATTAATATGGTTGGAAGGGTCTCTCAGCCTGCATATAAACACAACCCCAGAAACAGGCTTTCAGCTCACCTCTATAGTGATATTACTTCACCTAAAGGTACAGTATCAGCCTGTGTGCAGACAAATGAAGCGGATTTTGGTGTGAAATTGCATACTCCTGCATTTCTGTGTCAAAATCTACTCCATTTGTCTGCATCAGACAAACATAGTTCCCGTAGATGCAGTAACATCACAAAGAGAAGTTAAGCATGTTTCTTGGTTTACGTTTACATGGAGGTGAATAAACAGCTAAGTCTGGCTTTCGCCTTAAATACATCTTGTGAAATGTTAATAATGCCAACTTGGTCAGCCTTTTCTACATTTTTTATATGCTTTTTAATTATAGTTCTGGCTGCAATGTATTAATTTGTAGAAAAATAAACATACTTCTCATGCAACAAAAACATCCAGTACAATCAATACAACTGTCAAATATGAAATTTAATTTCTTTATAGTAATAATAAGTTAAAATAAAATATACATATTTACTATGAACACACCTTCTTCTAGAACAGAATGTCAATATTTTATGTTGTGTTCTTACCATAAGCCTTCTCATTCTTTCCTTTTCAATGCGCTCAGTTTCTTTCTTCTGCTCACGCTCTGTGTTGGCATGCCATGTGGCAACTGCTTTGGAGAGTTTTTGAATCTTGCCTGTGACTGATCGATGATATTCTTTAAAGTCCTTAGCATGTTGCAATATACTGTTCAAATATTCCTGCAATTACAACCATAGAGAAAAGAAGAAAACATTTATTTTGAGGAAGCAGGAAAAGGACAGTTTTTCTTAAAGTGGAAGGGAAATCATCTAATAAAGGGCAGTGGTTACTGTTACTTTCTCATATTACAAACCATTTCATGGCATGACAATTCATTGTGAAGATAAGTTAACAAGATGGTCTTCCAAAAGTCAACAAACTTTAATCTCCTTTATGTGTACAGAAAGCTATATCAGACCTGAGACTTGAAGAGCTCACTTAGATAAAAGGATGCATTATAAGCCACAAAATATATAGGTAAATGCTGTTACTTTAGGTCATGATTTTTCCAGAGCAGCCACATTGCTAGGGAGCAAACTGTTGCTGTCATGAAATGCTGGGGGGCTAATTTTGCTCATCATGAAATGCTGGTGGGCAAATTCTGCCTATTATGAAACACTGGTGGGCAAGCTGTGCCTGTCATGAAATGCTGGGTGGGGGGCAAATTGTTCCTATCATGAAATGCTGGGGGACAACCCATGCCCCAACACTATGAGGCTTCCTACAGATGAAGCCACTTTGGATTGTGTGTTTGACACAGAATAACTTAACTCAGACTTCACACTTGTCACACTTAACACAGAACATTGCGTCACAGCATCCCATCTAATTAAAGTGTTCACCATTGAGAACAATGGTGCTTTGGTATGCTAATGAAAAGGTTAAATGCATTAAATGAGTTAAGATGACTTGAGATAACACAGTTTCTTCAATTAGCCCTGATTCATGATGCATTTAACACACAAATCCAAGTAGCTGCATCTGTATATGGAATAAACAATTTCAATTTAATTTAAAGCCTAGTTACAAAGGGCATATATTAACACTTTTTAATCAATGCAAGCTAATACTGGACCTAGCTATAAACAACCATCTTTGTAAGCAACCCCGTCAGTTTTATCAGTTTTCAGAAAGTATGAAGCGCATTAACAGAATACAACCCCAAGGAAGACTGTGAATATGGCAAGTCTGACACCATTATCCACTATAATATGAACAACCTTCCTAGCCTTTTGTTATCTCAATGTTAGGGACAGACGGAAACATAAACATAAAGGCAAATAACATTAAACATCAATCTAAAACAATATCAGATTTTGCACATTTCATCTTAGTATCAGAATATAAGTGGTTTTGCAAATCTGAACAGTACAATTAATTAATATACAATTCCCCTCTAAAGTTACCAACTTCTTTTAAAGTAATTTCGTCTAACAACTGAATATTGTTTTAAAACAGGCTGGAAAGCCTGAAACACCTTACAGACTTCAAAAGGCATGGTCTAAAGAGTCTTGTATAAAAGATGCTCTTTCCTATGCTATTTCTCATAATGTCTTAGAACTTGAAGACATTTGATGAAGATGGAAAGGGACTGTAAGACCTATAGCTGTGTAAAAAAAAAGTCATACCTGTTGAGAGCTGAGCTTGTTGGACCTATTTTAAACAGGCAAAAAACAACAACTATTTGTCTTTTTTAAATGACTGCTCCTCTCAATAGAAACTGAAAAGTAAATGCTGTAAAAAAACATACAGTATTTACTGGAAACTGAAAAATGCAGCGCAGACCTACTATGTTTTATTATACAAATATAAAAGTGACAACAAAAATAATGTATCATTTGTAAACAAATGTATAATGTCATAACCATTCCTTCAATTCATCCATGAACTCCCCTCTAATAAATATGAATTTTAGAAAATGGCCACATAAGATGTACATACCAGAGATGCTTTTCTGCAAACATTTACAGTAGAAAAAACAAAAACCAGTTTTGCCTCACCTGATGTTTTTGCCTTCGTTTTCTTTCCTGCTCAATCTTCTGCTGCTTCTCAAGCTTTTCAGTCATGCGGGCCTCACGCAAAGTCTGCCTCTTGCTTCGCTTGTATGCTTTAGAATTCAGCGCAGTCTCAAGAGTAGTATCCCTTCTCATGCATGCCACCACTTCTTGTCTCAGCTGAGAGAATACAATATTTTACAAAGAAATTAAAAAATCTCTAACTGAACAGTGTAGATTCTGGGCTTTTTGGCTAGAGGTCATCACATGGCCCTTTCTTAGTAATGGCTTCTTTCCTGCCATCCTCACATACAGGTCATTATTATGCAGGGCTCAGACAATTGATCAATATCAACTGTAAAGTATGTCAATGGTAAAATCATGCTGTGGGTCTATTATTTTCTCACATAAAACAATATATGTTTGTGTGGATTATGCATAAGATGTTTCCAAAACTTCTAAAAGGGCAACAAATTTAAGTCTGTTACCTGCCGCTGAAAATTTAGAAGCCGGAGTGCTTTTAACTCCACTGTTGCTTTCGTTCGAAGATCAGGTGGCAGTGAACCAGGTAAGTTTTCCAGTTCTTGGATCCTATGAGCAATACGAGCTTGAAGCCTTGTGACAAAACAGACACAATAAGAATCAGAAACATATGCAAAAGATTCCAAAAAAGAATCAGATTACTTGCCGCATGTGCCAGTGTAGTATCAGAACTGAAATGTGACTGTGAGCATTTTTACTCTACCATTTACCTCTATTTAAAAAGGCTGAGTATGTGGCACTATCTTCAAAACTAAGGTTAAATAAGAAGCCAGATTATCATACCTTGTCATTATACAAATACAAAGCAACCTCTACAGCAGGGGTCCCCAACCTTTTTTGCTCGTGAGCCACATTTAAATTTAAAAAAAAAAGAGTTGGAGAGCAAAACAAGCATGAAAAGTCCATGTGGATGTCATATAAGAGATCTGATTGGCTTTATGGTAACTCCTATATGGACTGACAGCCTACAGGAGAGAATATTAGGCAGGAGATCTGTTTTTTATGCAACCAAAACTTGCCTCTAAGCCAGTAATTCAAAAAGAAGCACCTGCTTTGAGGCCACTGGGAGCAACATCCGAGCTACTGGTTGGGGATCACTGCTATACAGCATCAATAGTCAATTTAGACTTGTGAGTTGTTTTATATTGTGTACTTTTGGTAGAGGACTGTCAAAATACATTGGTCTGGGACTGTATGGGGAATATCACTACATTAAGAAAAAGCAACTACTCTTAAATTGTGTTTTATTCATTTGTTGTGCCAATTTGGGCACAAAAATAGCAGGTTTTAATACATTTATGAAATTGGCTTAGAGATACTGACACCAGAAATTAAACCTTTTTTTATATCTAGCTTAATATCATAATTCATGCTATTTAGTACTTGCCCGATGCTTTTGCATTACCTATCTAGCTACCCCTTGCTCCTGTATGAGGGGTGCAGCCCTATTTGTGCAGCAGAAGTCGGTAAGCATTAGAAATTCTATCGGAGTTTGATAATGGATAGTAAAGTTGACAAAACAGTCAGGTTTAGGAACTTCAATCAACATAACCTATCTTTTAATGTACATTCTTTTAATGTACACTCACTGGCTGAGATGTAAGTTGCATGAAAAAAAATGCCTATAGCTTCAACGCATTTTGTGTGGAAACAGATCGAAAGAATGCTCACTGAATTTTCCAGATTTTTCATCACTAATTACTAGCATCTTTTAACACCCCTAACTGTGCTGTTGCTTAGAATAGAAATTAATTTCTTGTTGTAATAGTAAACCTTCTTGATTTGCAGTTCAATCACCATGAAAAACCTGGCTGATCCCATTCTGAGACAATTTTTGGTATAGTTGAGGAAAGAAAACGAGTCTTTTGCAGCGTTCCACACTTACATCCTTGGGGTTTGGTGGGTGCTTTAAAGTTTCCAAGCAATTTTATTACAGTTTGACTGCACCATTCTTGTTGTATATTTATAGACCAACACAGAATATAAACTACTACCCCTACCTTACCCTGATTCTGAGAGGTCCCATACTTCTTAGTTTGGCCCGTATCATTTTTAGTATTAGTTTGCAGTCACACCATGTCTAATCTGAGAGTGAATGTGCAGAGATTGCTTACACAGGCTCATTTTCTAGGCATTAATAAACATATGACCCATAAAGTATAAACATTTTAGCAACCAAAACATGCCGAATAACTTTAGTGAGAAAACCAGTTTTACAACTGAAAACCTGCTGTAAAATGTGCCACAAAAATGATCGATTCTGAAAACGATACATTTTTCTAGATTCTGGAAATCTGGGATCAATAAAGTCATTAACTTTATATCATTTGTATGTATTTATGAATGTATAACTTTGTATAGTGCAATTAAGTTATGTATTTTCCAACATACAATTTAAGTTTAAAAGCAAAAATGTGTTTCATAAGACAAGTAAACCTAAAAATGTTCATGTTAAATGCAAACCTGTGTTTTTAATATCAGAAGTAATTCCCTCAAAATTTGACAACCTTGATTTTAGAAGTGCTTAATATAATTTCTGTAAATAGTTATTTGTAGGCCGCTATTCAAGAGCCAACAATGCACATTTGCAAAGCAGATAAAAACATTACGTACTAAACTGATAACAAATAGAGGGCAAAATGTAATTCATGGCTCTCTCACACCTATTTCATGACACCCTCATTTATATAAAATAGCACTTGTTCCGACAAAAGATTTTATTTGCAGGATAAACATATAACCTTCAAATGTAATTCATTATTTTCACTTGGTGTTAATGGCCCTTTACAGGAGAATGGAAAACATTACTCTTGTAAACATTTAGGAAATATTTAGGTATTATATGTTCCTCTAGTAATACATCTTGATATCATTCCAGTACCACAGTAAAGCATTTAAAATTAACGATTCCTTAGCATTTTTAATTCTAGATTCTTCAGTACTTTGCATCCCACAGAATTCATATAATGAGGATTCAGTCTGTAGATTTGCCATCTGCTGACACAACTGTAAATAAGAAAACTCAGCAAACAACTGCTGAATCCACTGAAAACAACATAGGAACTATGGGGCCAAAACAACAGCAGTAGTTCAGAACATATAAAGTTAAATGAAACCTGAAATATGTGGTTCAGTATCAGGACACTAATCCCTTACCCCCTGAACAATGTAGGTCTCTATAAACAGATATTGCATAAAACAACTCATATGTAAAACCCAGCTTCATGTAAATAAACCATTTTCATAATAATATACTTTTTTAGTAGCATGTGCCATTGGGTAACCATAAATAGAAAATTGCCATTTTAAAAAATAAGGACAGCCTCCTGATTCAACGGTGCACACAAACATACCAAACAAAGTATAAAGTTAGGTCACATGAGCCAATTAACAGACAGAGTTCTGTCTTTTGCTTCCACACTTCTTCCTGTTACAGTTAGAGTTGAAATATTTCTGGTCAGGTGATCTCTGAGGCAGCACACAGACCATCACCAAATGGTGGTTCAAGGCAAGAGATGTAGAAAGGCAAAAGTTACTAAAATATATATACCAGGTAGGTAAGATTCTTTAGTATGTCACTTGATTTGATATAAACTGTTACTCAAAAATTCAATTTCGGGGTATAGTTTTCCTTTAAAATCCATGAAAAGTCTTCCAAAAAGATAAACTGATGTAGCAGCTTGCATCACGTTGATTATCACAGAAAGTTTTGGACAGACAGTTCTTGCTTCACTGACTGTAATGGCTGCCTGGGTACAGTGCAGGATCTAAAGGGAAAAAAAGAGATTTCCCCCCCCCACCCCTTGACCTGGTTAACCTGCCTCTGAAGTGGCCCACAGAGATGTCACTGCAGATTTTGCTGTTCCTGGGTCAGTATGAAAGTTCACTTGTGGGGAGAATAGTGCAGTGGATAGGAAGAACTTGTGCAGGACTTTACACTGAGATCCATAGTGGACCCTGTTAACATATAACACTACCAAGTATGGGCAGAGCTGCATAAAAAAAAAGATGTGCAGCTCAACATCAAAACGAGCTTCACCAATGATGGCTGCAACTGTCAGCCGTACTAGAAGATATTCTGTTGACATCACTGTGATAATGTTTTGAACCTTTAATAGGTCTTTCTGTAGTGATCTATAACTGACAAACTAGCTACTAATAATATTATTAGGAGCTTTTTTTTTTAGAACAGTTGCTGGACTTGATATATCCAGAAGCACCTGCAAATTTCAGATGCCAATTTGGCCCCTTCAGAATGAGTTGTCAGCTTATCTGCTTGTGTATGGAGGCCTCTGATATACCTGCCCCACAGATACCTGGCCAAAATTGGCCACAAAGCGGACTCCACCACTGTATATGGGTCCCCTGAATATAACTGTTTTACCTAGGCTCTCTATTGTGTGGACACTAGCACATACCTCCCGACATTTGAGAAGTAAAAAGAGGGACAAAAAATGTTTTCGCAGGTAGTGCAGCTAAATTGTTTGACCACACCCGTTTTTGAGGCCACACCGCTAATTACCATGTTCATTTTACAAAATTTGGGAGGTTATGAAAGTCTGAAAATATTTCTCCTTATCTAAACTTTTACAATTACTTATATTCCTATCTCAAAAGTGCAGAGAAAAGCGGGACTTTCGAGTACAACTGAGCAGGGCCGTATTTACCTAGTGGACGCCCCTAGGCCTGCTGTCGTTTGTCTCCCCTGTCCCCTCCCATTTATTTGCTAAAATATTCATCATCAGGACAGAGCAATGGGAATTGTCACACAGGAAATTTAAATTTCGGAACCAATGTGGGTGTGGTTGGGCAGCATGCTGCCCCCTAAAATCCTGCTGCCCTAGGCCCGGGCCTGGGTGGTCTCTCCACAAATCCGGGCCTGCAATTGAGGGACTGCAGGTTAAGCTGTCAAAAGAGGGACTGTCCCTTTGAAAAAGGGACAGTTGGGAGGTATGCACTAGCAACATATATTGTAAACGCAGTTACACAAAATTACAGCCAGTGGTTTGTAAGCTATGAATCTGGCATAGATTGCCTTCAGTGTATGGTGATGGAGCTATTACCTCATTGCCATACAGATTAAACCCTTCTGCACATGTGGTGGTGAAATCTTCTCAATTAACACCCAGTTTATCAAATAAAAACAGAACTCATGCAAACGGATAACCCTCAAATGAACCATCTCTTTCTCAAATTTAAATTGACGTGATATTTGGAGACCAAAAATGACAATGCTAAGCAAGGATAAACTTTATAGTGAATAAAGTGCCCCCTCGTGTAACAAATAAGGATATTTTAAGTTACCGAGGAGTTACATGGCCATATAAAAGCACAAGGCCGAAGGCAGAATGTTTTTATACAGGTCATGGAACTCTGAGTCCGAGGTCACTTCTAATATCCTTATATTTAGCAACAGGTGGTAATCTATTTATTATAATACACAAGTTTCAGTGAGTCATATGACAGAATGACATCACTAAGCACTGTTTATAAGGATATAATTTACAGGATATTCATGGCTCTTTTGTATTAAAGACATAGTGCAGGGGTGTCCAACCTTTTGGATTCCCTGGGCCACATTTGAAAAAGATAAATTACATGGGGCCACACAAGAAATAAACAAACACTTTTTTTGTTTAAACAAAATAGACAAAAGAACTACAATATCCTTTGGAGATATACACTGGAATAAGGGACAGATGGAAATTAAACAGACGTATTATTTTATTATTATTACTAACTGGGCAATGGGCAGAGTCCCCCCTCCTCCAATATAATTTTCGACATGATGTTTCCTTGGGAACCGAGTGTTTCAAGCTGGTCCGCAGGTTGGATATCCCTGACATAGTGTATTTTACCAGCCGGGGCTTTAAAATAAACACTGGGGCTCATTTATAAACTTCGCACAGGGCAGACTGGTTCGCACAGTGAATATATTTGCCCTGCACCTGGTTATATTTCTAAAGCTGAATAAGAGTGTGCAAACAGATTTGCAAATATGTTTTTCACATTGCGATTGTCTAGAAGAGCTTTTTAAATATGGCAAAAATCAGCTATGGTGGCAGAGAAAATATTTGAAAGACCTTTTCGAAAACTATCAATGCTATTTTCAGCACAGTGGGCTCACACAAACACCCGTCTCAATTGCGAGAATTTTTTCACAATGCAAATTCTCAAAAAACAGAAAAACAGGCACAGCAGTGCAATATTTTAGTGTTCAGGAAAAAACATGCGCAATACAATCAATTGTGAATAAATATGTGCTGGGCGAACATTATAAATGACCCCCACTGTCTATTGCTCCAAATATCACAAACAATAGCAACATGTACACATTAAGAACCTATATATCAACATGAAATGCCATGTTCCTTCCCACCAGAAAGAACAATTTAAACACACAATTAGATCATATAAAACAGCTGCTAAACTTCTATACAGGAAACTGCGTAATTGCCAGGAAAATGAAAAATACTGGGAACCTGGGATGTCTAAATAAAATCAAGCACTTTCCACTATGCATGTATATATAAAGGACTGCCTTCATAAAAAGTCACAATGGATTAAGTGATCATATATGATTATTTCATTTAGCCATGAAAAGCACTATTAAGTTATACAATTCTTCGCAACAGTGTACAGTCCACGCATTCATTTGCTGCATGGAACACATAACACACATTATGGATTGCTAATGAAAAGCAGGCCAATAATTAAATGGTTTTCACAAAACTGTTAAATGCACTATAAAAATGGCTGCTGTGAATTGAGGAAAAATAAAATCTGCAGTAAGGTACACATAAACACAGCTGCAATTAGTGCAAAATAAAGCCTCATTACAGATACTGCAGGGTGTTTGTGAGAAGGTTGGATTCTCTTTCACTTGAAGCAATGCTATATTTTCAGTAAAATATTATATGACAATATTAAAATTCCATGTACCCCAGAGCTGAAATAGTGAGTCTGTTCAGTGTAACCGCAATAAACAAAAAGAATGACCAAGGTTTCTGAAGTTTCTGAGCTTTTATTAGCGCTGACCTTACAGAATAGGGATATCTGCAAATATATTGCATATGCCCAGTGACCCTGCATAATTCAATTTCCTGCACTGTTTGGAGCTTCGAATTTATGTGCTTTTGCAAGTTTTCCTAATACAGATGATAGGACCAGTTCTCCAGAATGCTTGGGGGACCTGGGATTTCCCAGATAAGAGACACTTCCTTAACTTTATCACCACACCTTAAGAATACTAAAAAATCATTCAAATATTAAATAAACCCAATATGATGGTTTGGCACCCAACAAGGATTAATTATATCTTAGTTGGGATCAAGAACAAGGTAATGTTTAATTACTACAAAGACAAAGAAAATAATTACAGATTTTAGTTATTTGCTTAAAATGGAGTCTATGGGAGATGGTCTTCCCGTAATTTGGATTTACGGATAACAGATCCCATACCTATACTACAATGTACCTGGTGTTTGAAAAATGTAATACATATGTGACTGTTCTGGCATACTAGAGGGGGGAAAAGTGAGGAATGGTTAGTGTGGCTTTCACTAAAAGATAGATGAAGTCACTGTTGGTGTTACTTTAACACTTATGTGTTTTCCATAGGATCACTCACTAACCTTAAATCTGAACTTATTTCCAAGAATTTAGCAAACAGCTTGCTACCAGCCAGGGCCAGGATTACAAATTTTCCTGTAGTTTATTTGCTGGTAAATTTTTAATACATTCTTGTTCTGCCTCTGATCCACCCCAGTTGCTGTTCAATTTTACCTTCTTTGTCCCAAACACCCAACATATGCTCCACAACCGCACTTTCCATCATAACCTCTTTGTCATCAGAAAGCATCAGAGAAAACATCCAACATATCGGGCCAGTATATTTCTATTTTAAAGGTGGCCACCCTGGCTACACTCTTGAAGCTATATAGTTCTCAACACATTACTGATAAACTCTTTGCATACATGCAAAACTCTGCTAGAGCTCCAGTTCTTCTTCCCTCCAATGTTCCATCTCCTAATCTCTCTATCTTTAAAGGGGTGGTTCACCTTCAAGTTAACTTTTGGTATATTGTAAAAAGGCCAATTCTAAGAAACTTTTCAATTGGTCTTCATTATTTATTTTTCATAGTTTTTTAAGGATTTGCAATTTTCTTCTGTTTCTTTGCAGCTTTCAAATGGGGGTCACTGACACCATCTAAAAACAAATGCTCTGTAAAGCTACAAATGTATTGTTATTGCCACTTTTATTACTTCTCATTCTATTCAGTCCATCTCCTATTCATATTTCAGTCTCTTATTCAAATCAATGCAGAGTTGCTAGGGTAATTTGTACCCTAGAAACCAAATTGCTGACACTTCAAAATAGAGAGCTGCTGAATAAAAAGCTAAATATCTATAAAACCAAACAATAAAAATGAAAACCAATTGCAAATTGTCTCAGACTATCACTCTCTGCATTATACTAAAAGTTAACTCAAAGGTGAACAACCCCTTTAATGAATTAATTAAGCTTCTCTAAGGATACAATCTAGCCTACATTACCATATCAAAGTTGTTTCATTCATAATAACTATAAGTCAGCATCAAGTGGCAATCAACAGAAGTATCTCCACAAATGCATACACAACTTACATTATATGACGTGGCAACACAAGGCCTCCTATCTGATGCTGACTTAAAACCATCAGAGGTCTATGTCTGTTAAGTTGTCATTCATCCAGGTCATGGTATATCTATAGTAATAAGTCAAATCAAATGGACTTGATTTATCTTTCTTTTTCCTTGAATATATTTCACTAGTCCTCTGACTGGCATTCTGAATTAAGAAAGCCACTTGGATGACTAGCAAAACATCAAGGAAAAAGAAACATACAGCAAGTCTAGTTGATTTGATATATTACTATAGATACATCAGAGGTCAGCTCTTCACTTCAGTGAATTCAGATACTTTTAGTTAACTAGAGACCCAAAAGATACCCATAATACTTAAAGTGGCATAAAATTGTTATGATGCAGAGGCTTTATATAAATTATATTTCTGTGTTATACCAATGCTACCCAAAGGCTAGTTATCTACCAGTAGATTTGGGCTGGAGAACAGTAGAATGTCAATAGACTCCACATCAGTAAAGTGTGGGCACCCTATCAGCATTTAAAGTGTTTAAGCCTCTCTCACTGGAAAAACCCAAGTCTTTGAACACACATTTTAAGCACCCCTAAACGGTGTGTTTGTGCATACGGCATTAGCCAAGTAGGAGGTTGTCAAATAAATTCTTATTTACCCTTTTTTCTGCTTCTACACAGCATTTAACGTTTTCTTTAAAAAAGTAAAATTTGTCCTTAGCCATATCACAGGTGAATACATTGCATTGCCTGCATGTCCAGAGGTGATCCACAAAAAATAATGTGCATTTTAAAAAGGACAGAGAATTATTTGCATACATAAGAGTCAGACTCAGCATCTCTACAAGTTTTTTTATTTGGCTCAAGAGAATGCAAAGTTGGTAGTATTTTTCTGCTGAATTTGTAAACCGTCACTTTCCTGCACTAAGGAGCCACTGCCTGCTTACTGTTGTTTACTCATGTATGTAACGAGAAAATATAAAGTAGGTAATTGGCTGACATCTTCAAATTGACTTTATGTTATTTCAATAGACCTAACACTTTCAGGTGAAGTGGTAAATGAAAATCTGCATGACTAACCGCTACCTCAGCACCACATTTAATAGTGCACAGGCTGACCATACAACTAAATTATATGATCTACAGTTTATTTGCAGGGATCAAACAAAATACATGTAGACTTAAAGGAAAACAATACTCCCAAAAGGTATACTTAAGCAACAGATCATTTACTGTATATCAAATTAAGTGGCATATTAAAGAATCGTATCGAACTGGAATATACATTTAAAAGTAAATATTGCCCTTTTACATCTCTTGCCTTGAACCACCATATCATAATGGTCTGTGTGCTGCCTCAGTGATCACCTGACCAGAAATACTGCAGCTCTAACTGTAAAAGGGAGAAATGTGGGAACAAAGACAGAATTCTGTTAATCGGCTCATGGTTTGTGTGTGTGCATCGTGAATCATAGGATCTAAGGGGGCGGCCCTTATTTTTTTAAATGACAGTTTTTTATTTATGATTACCCAATGGCACAAACTAATAAAAAAGTTTATTATTATGAAAATGGTTTATTTACACGAAGCAGGGCTTTACATATGAGCTGTATTAAGTGTTCGGGGGTATAGTTTTCCTTTAATATCAGAAAAAACAATATCAGAACATACATTACATAACAGAGAAGGAAAAAAACACATAACTAATAGCAAGGCAAACATATTTATATCATCTAAATATAGCTGATATTATATCAATATTAAATCACTTAGATACTGGTAGAGTGTCATGCAAATTATTTAAATGCAGATGTTAAGATGAACAATTAGGTCAAACAAGAGCCAGAGCAACCAAACAACATTTTGGGTTTACAAAGAAGGTTTATGAAAAACACTTAAAGGTATACTGTCATGGGAAAACATTTTTATTTCAAAACACATCAGTTAATAGTGCTGCTCCAGTAAACTTCTGCGCTGAAATCCATTTCTCAAAAGAGCAAACAGATTTTTTTATATTCAGTTTTGAAATCTGACATTGGGCTAGACATTTTGTCCATTTCCCAGCTGCCCCCGGTCATGTGACTTGCGTCAGCACTCAGGGAGCTGCTATCCGGTTACCTTCCCTTTGTTCTTTTGTTAGGCTGCTGGGGGGGGGGGGGGGGGGGGGAGGGTGGTGACATCACTCCAACTTGCAGTACAGCAGTAAAGAGTGATTGAAGTTTATCACAGCACAAGTCACATGACTTGGGGCAGCTGGGAAATTGACAATATGTCTAGCCCCATGTCAGATTTCAAAATGAAATATAAAATAAAATCTGTTTGCTCTTTTGAGAAATGGATTTCAATGCAGAATTCTGCTGGAGCAGCACTATTAACTGATGCATTTTTTTCCCATGACAGTATCCCTACTGGATATTTGCAGATTTAAAATTAATTTTGTATAGAAATACATTACCTGTATTCTCGTTCTTGAAGTATTTCAACGGGATCCAAGCCCTGAGGTTTTTGGATTGGGCTAATACGGTTTTGTTTCTGCTGAAGCTGAATTGGGGCAGGAGTTGGTTGGGGTACAGAAGGTCCAGGTAGAGAAACAGAAGGTGGAGCTGTTTGGGGTGCTGGAGAAGGTCTTCCACTAGGTGGTGGAACCACAAGCTTCTGCTGAGCATTTGGAACATTCAGATCTGAACTTTGTCCTGCTAATTATAGTTCAACCAGAATTTATAGGTTGGCATGGTACTAATGGACGTGAATAAAATATACTATATTTATTTGACTTACAACTACACATTGTGAACAATAGGCAGACTGAGACAAATAACTGGTCAATCTGTAAATGGGATATTTGGAATTATGCAATGATAAAATTATAGAGTCAAAAATCCTATGAAATGGAACGCAACATTTAGATTAACCCTGAAGTGCTTTGTCACATTATAGTTAAGAGTACAATATCTTTTGCAGAAAGAGCTTCTTCAAAAACATATATTATTATTATTATTATTATTAATAATAATAATAATAAAATAGCACTGCCATATAACATTAACTTAATAGCCATTTGTTGTGTAGCTGCCAGCTCTTTGGTAATAAATACTAATGACTATGTTTTTACCTTCTCCCCAAGGCTTCTGCATCATGCTCGCAACATGGCCTGTAATCCCGGGGGCTGGCCCTGTCCCAGCAGGGGGGACAGGCATTGCATGCATTGCCATACCTTAAAACGATACATATTTTTATTCTATTTGCAACAACAGAGGGAATTACAATATAAGCATTATATATGTCAATCAAAAAAAAGTGGAAAAGAAAGGCGTAATAATTTAGCAATAGGAACATAAAGTTTAAATGTAAGTTTATTCAAACCTTCGGCCAATGCTCCTTTTACTTAACAGTCAGAGACTACTATAAAAATTGTCTGTGACGGGCCTCTTGTTTAAAAAGAAGGGAGAATGGATGGCGCAAAACGCAAAAAAAATTTGTAAGAGTGTGCAAACTAAAGCTTTAACAAATGTTAGGGCAATAAGGGCAATAACAAGACCAAAATCACAATGAATTGCCTAAAGAAAAAAAGGGGGGAAGCTCTGGCAATAGCCTAGTACTGAGAATCTGCGGTTTATACATGAAAACTGAGGTATTTAACAACTAACCAACTAACAGCTACCTCTGAAAAGTTTGCAAAACTGAAATACATTTGCACCAAAAGATTTAAAGTTGTAATTGTTAAAAAAAGTGGCTCTTGAAAATATTAACTTGCAGGGATTAATTCTGTATAATAAATGAAAAAGATGAATAAATACATTTGATTCCACTTTCAAAATTTTTCTTTTCATGTTTCTTTTCAGTTATACAAAGACATTCTAAAATTTCTGTGAGTACAAATAAGACTATAACAATTTAAAAAGTGCAACAAGGGATTCACTGAGACTGCAATGTTTGAACTTGACCATATCCAAAACAGAAGCCAAGTGCACCCCAAGAAGAAAAAGCAGAGGGTAGGGAACACAATATTAAATGACTAGACAAATAGTACAAGTTGTGTGGACTGGGATATTTTACCAAAGAGGAAAAGTTTAAAAGGACTATTAAAAGGTTTGCAAAGAACAGGAAACTAGTGTTACATAAAATAACACATTTCTAAGGCACTAACAAAATTAAAGCAGATTAAAGCAGATTAAATTCAGAAATTATGACACAGCAGACCTTTGTGTTGTTTCAGACGACAGAGTTTTGTGAACTTGTTACCCAGGTTTCAGGTATAATGGACTGGGGACTGTTTCACAAATACATATGAATCCATAAAGTGAGATCTAGCAATCACATGAAATACAGAAGTCTGAAAGTAATTTTGCATATCTAGCGATACTAGATATTGTGCAAGACACAAAAAATGCAGGACAGTACTGAAAGGGTTTAATTATGGACTTACTAGGTGGCCTGCTGTACGTAGCAGAGGGTTGCTGGGATTGCTGCTGCTGCTGTGGTTGTTGAACAGCAGGAAGAGTTCTCTTTCCCTGCACTGCAAGCTGCAGATTTTCAGATAATGGCTGTCCTCTCGCCAACATTTTATAAGCTAAAATTTGAGCTCGTAGTTGATGAAGCTGAACCTGGCTAAAAGCGGAGGGTCCACGAGTAGGCTGGCTCATAACTTGGCTCTCTCCCTGAATCATTAGTCCTGGTTGAGCTGGTGGTATCTGTGGTGGTGTTGGTCCACCTCCTGACATTGGACTGGACACATGTTCAGGTACTCCCAAAGGGGAAGGATGCGGAGACATATATCCTGCAATGCAAAACAAAAACCAGACCATTTTAAAATTACAGTACAAGGTAAACTGCAAACAACTGTTACAAAATTACTGCTCGTCACTTTTATGGCTTAGGAGTGAAGAAGGTGGAGTGTACAAGGAGTTTGCATTTTGTAGTCTCTCCATTAACTTGAATAGCCGTCACCTAGACTGTGTAGAGACAATGGCATCTAGGTAAATGGAGGGGCAATTCCAGTGACAATCACTCAGGAATTCGATGATTGGCAGCTCCCTAGGGTCTAAAATACTGTAAGAGTTTGCCCATTTACTTCAACAACATTCACTAGGGGACAAGTCATGTCCAAATAGCTGCCACTCAAGTAAAGATGACCAAAAATGCATGGATAATAACCATGCATGATATTCAATTAATGCTGTACATTCATTTAAAGATGTGAAAATGTAGTGCATTAGCCAGGGTTAGATGGCAAACAAATTGATCAAATTCCTCAATCTGGCACATGGCTTTCATCAGTACAAGAAAACTCAATTCAAATGCTGTCAGCTGCATCCCCCACATCAGAATAGTACCAACTGCAAAATGCTATTAATTTTGTGAACAAATCTCCTATATTGCATATTTAGGAGTGGGTAGACAGCCAACTACAAAAAAAAGAGAATACAAAGAAACTAGCAGAAGATTTTCTCTTTAGTATCCCCTTTTCAAACTATCCCTTTGCACTGAGAGAACATTAAAATTTGACAACATATTACATAGAAAAAACATCTGAATGGAAAAGCTGGCTATTTTCTAACAACTTTCCAAATATAAAAGTTATACAGAGTTATCCA
Source organism: Xenopus borealis (assembly GCA_024363595.1). Lineage (NCBI taxonomy): Eukaryota > Metazoa > Chordata > Amphibia > Anura > Pipidae > Xenopus > Xenopus borealis. Next base: position 138,843,618 of record CM044431.1, read on the forward strand.
TTCCAAGAAGAGCCCCCACTATCAGCCATCAAAACACACCGGAGTCCAAATGCTTGTCTAATGATGAGCCATCTGGTTGACAGCCCATGAATCTGACAGAGGAAACATTAAAACACAGCCTGTTTGACAGAGCTGTGTTACTGCTGTGCACTAATAGCACACTAATGGCCTAACTTAATGAACTTTTTAGTAGCAATGTAGACAGTTTACATCCCCATCAAGAAAACTTCACACTAAAGATATCACTTAACTATGCACCGTGGCTACAATGTCTTCTTGCACAGTCATGTTCCCTAAAACATAAGTTAGAAAAAGAATCAAACGTTTGCTCTTATAGGTCTTTCTGTGAACTGCAGTTTAGCAACTGATTCTCTCCTGGTTTTATTTTAACAAGACTGTAATGCTAAAATGCAGCCCATTCTACAATAATAGAGCAAGTCTTCACATTCAAGAAAACAAGATACACAAAAATACACTTTTCACTTCATACCAATGATTTTCATATTTGAGAAAACCTGTGCGTTTACCAGTTATACAGTACATACAAACACACTATAAATAGCAAAATATAACAATATTTACAGAAAATGTAACAGAAGAAGACACAAATCCCAAGTCATACTCAACTGTAACACAGCCTAATCAGACTGGAAGCAGAGACATTCAGTAAAGGAAGGTAAGGAAAGGGAAGATGCTGGAGATGATTTTGGGTTTTTTGGAGAAACCGAAACACATGCTAAAAATTGGGGGATTTTTTTTCCCCATAGAAAAGATCAAGGAAGAAGAGGCCACCCCTCCCTTTAGACATAAGAAGCAGAACTTTCATTTAAAGCAGTGTAGGTGGTTATTCACAGTCATGTTGTGGAATGAACTTCCAGGTGATTTTTAGAAATTTCACTGGATGTACCTCAACTATTGTTTTTTGTTTTGGAATGCATTAGCTTTATACAGTCATGTGAAAAAGTTTGGGAACCCCTCTTAATTCTTTGGAGTTTTGTTTATCATTGGCTGAGCTAGCAACTTCCTTTTAATATATAACATGCCTTATGGAAACAGTAGTATTTCAGCAGTGACAAAGTTGTTGGATTAACAGAAAATCTGTAATATGCATCATAGCAAAATTAGACATACATTTGGGCACCCTAACAGAGATATTACATCAATACTTAGTTGAGCCTCCTTTTGCAAATATAACAGCCTCTAGTCACCTCCTATAGCCTTTGATGAGTGTCTGGATTCCATTTATTTTACTTGGCCTGCCAGACCTAGGGCTTACAGCAACTGTGCCAGTGGCCTTCCATTTCCTGATTTAATTCCATATAATTGGAACAAACCGTTTAAAACTCAGAGATAGCCTTCCCCTAAACCAGGGATGTCCAATCTGCAGTCCGAGGGCCACATGCGGCCCAGGATGGCTGTGAATGCAACCCAGCTTGAAACGCGCGAATGACCCTTTGTGTTCGTCGAAAATTATATAGAAGGAGGGGGCCTCTGCCCATTGCCCAGTTAGTAATAATAATAAAAATAATTTAATATCCAGCTGTCCCATATTCCAGTGTATATTGCCAGCTGATATTGTAGTTCTTTTGTGTATTTTCTTTAAACAAAAAAAGTGTTTGTTTATTTCATGTGTGGACACCCCTGCCCTAAACCATGATACTTAATCTGTATTTTCAGATCTTTTTAGTTGCTTTGATGATCCCATGATTTCATTCTTCAGTGGAGAGTCAAACAGAAGCACAACTTGAAATTGGCCACCATAAATACCTTTTCTCAAGATTGGGCACACCTGTCTATGAAGTTCAAGGCTTAACCAGCAAATCCAGCCAATTTGGTGTTGCCAGTAATCAGTATTGAGCAGTTGCATGAATCCAAATTAGCAAAATTACAAGGGTACCCACATTCTTGCACAGCCAGTTTTTCACATGCAATTTAATTTCATACAACTGAAGGAAAAAGTAACTTGTAATAAAGCCTAAGGAAAAGTCATTTTAGAAGAACAGTTCTGCCCAAAATTTTAAACTCATATGGGCTCTGATGGCAGAATACATACAACTATGCTATGGCATTTCCTTGTCTTTCTCTCAGTAGCATCCTTTGTTTCTGTGAAGTTTCACCATTGCCTAGAAAAATACCTTGACTGTGCTGATCCATAGGGCTCTGTGGGGGTCCCATTCCAGTGTGAGGAGGTCTCATGCTTGAACTTTTCATGGTACCACAGTGCAAATCATCACTCATTCCTTTTTCATGCACATTATCCATTGGTTGCTGGAAAAGGCAAACAAGTTAGTTAATGCCAAACAAAAATCTGGAAAAAGAACAGAATTCAGCATTCCATGGTACAATAGCTCCATGATTTACACTAGATGTTGTTTCTTTTAGTAATCTGAACACAGAGGGGCATGTTCCAACATACACTGCAGGGAGGATAGCTTTTTTGATGTGTCTGTTTTTTTTTCATTATTTATGTAGGCAAGAGATTTGTACTCTGATCTTTAGCCCTCTTGTATGCCTGGCAGGAAAGGGCAGCTGTATTTGTAAGGGAAATCATATTATAATTTATAGTGTAGTGTTTACACCTGATGGTTAACATTATCCTAGAAAAAGCAATATTTGTGTGAATTTGAAGGTTTGTCTGGGTTTAGATCAAATAAAAAGTACCAAAACATTTTTACAAAAAAATTAAATTAGTCACCCAGTTACTTAAATGGGAATAGCAGCAATTGCCAGGGGACAGAAAAAATGCCTGTGTAAAATCCTGGTAAATGAAATTGTGGTAATGTAAAGTTATGGTTTTGACTACAAAAAACTATCATGCAGAAAGTACAATTTTCAACTGTAAAATGTGTTCTGGTGCGCTAAGCCTTTCAGGTCTTATTTCAGCATTACCTTGTGCATCTGATGCATACTCTCTGCTGTGTAATCGGATGAGCCCATGTTGGAAAGCTGGTGGGTAACACTAGGTGGGCCTGGACTTGGCCCCATCATACTGTGTACTGATCCTGGAGAAAGACCTGGACCGGGACTAGGACCCAGAATAGGACCTGGAGATGGGCCTGGCCCTGGTGAAGGTCCTGGGTGAGGCATTGCACCCGGATCTGTTGGTGTAGCCATTTAATGTTCTGAAGCTAAAAGTAAAATTACAAGAAATTATTTCAACAGACTTCATGAACTGAACCACAATTCAAACATATTTTGCTTTAAGGGGATATAAAGTAAAAGAAAATTAATGTAAACTTACTCAGATTGCACCACTGAGCACTTTAAATTAAATGACATAAAAAGAAGATTTAAAGGCGATAAAAGAAGTAGGCTATGCAGGTTATGGGTTTCTGGACAAAAAGGCTAAGAAGCAGCAGCCCTTTTAGCAGTGAATATCTATGTATCAGACATGTCCTAAGTGGCTCCCTATAATACTCTTCAGCTGATTCACATCACATGATTTGGGCTGCTGTTGGTTATCTGAGCTTAGGGATCAACTGTACAATATACTGTATAATGTATGTATACATACAGTATAGAAGCAGAAGTCACAATACATACATTAAATATACATATTTATACATATTAGTCAAGATCCTCATTACATGGCAGAATCAAATAATGAGATCTATAGCATCCGCTTCTGTATCAAATATAACCTTGTTTTCTGCTTGATGAATTAAGATGAACCCAAGCTTAGCTTCTCAAAAGCAGCCCAGAGCATTCTGAGCATGTGCAGTCTCACTGGCACGCTAAAGGAGATTCAAGATGGAAAGCTCCTGTGGACTTGATCATTACTGCTATGTGGCTGCTTAACCTTTGGGGTGGTGCAGTAAGTTCAATATAAAAAAAGTCACATTCATTTTTATGGCTTTTGTTCTCATTTAAAAGGCAAGTTATCCCCAAAAAAATTGCCTAATAAAAGTAAACCTAATCCTAAGCAACCTTCCTATATACATTTATTAAAAATGTTCAGTGCTTTTAAAGTTATTTGTAAAAACGGTTGGTAATGAAAGCATACTTTACTTAAATAATTGTTAATTTATAAACAATGTTGCAAAAGTCTTAATTCTCCAGTACAGACTGTTAATCAGCTGCCTTGTCTTACATTGTACCAACAGTCTGAACCATCAGGACAGAGACTAGAAAGGGACATACATTGCTGGTATGGGTATACATGTACCATAGAAAAGTGTAAAAGAATGTACTGTATATTGCAAAGTTGCTTAGAATTATGTTTTCTTTTATTAGGCATTTTTTTATTTTGAGGTTGACGTCCTTTAAGGGCTCATTTATTAATCATTTTTCCATTTATCGAAACGTTCCTGACGGACAGAAAAGTTTTAATAAATACCTATATCAATTTGGCAGAATATATTTAAACTGTAGGGTAGGAGTGCTCGGCAGCAAAATCAAGCACTTTAACTCTCCCCTTTATCCCCAATGGGTTCTGCATGTGAGAAATGGGAGCAGTTACTGCTCTCTAAATCTGAATAGTAGTAGTTGTAGCTCTTAATACCAGACATTTAGATTAGCAGCTCATGTTTCCCAAGGGTTAACTAGCTATGCAGAAGAACACATAAGGTTTCAGTAACATTGCTGTTTGGTTCTATGATATCCTGGGGAGTTTCCATGTTAATAATCAAAGGCATTTGTTTTGTCATTTAAAGTAATAACTAGGGTCAATACCAGTTCAGTTTCTCAGACCAATAACAATAGCCATTGTCCACTGAGAATATTACATCTTTATGCATGTTCATTCTTTTTTCTCTGCAGACTCATAAATAATTACTTCTCTGCAAAGCAACTGAATTGGGAGTGTGTAACCTAACGGAAGGCACTCACAATGTAGCCTGTATAAAGTATTAGTAGGACAGGAAATCTTGGCATAGATGTATGTAGACAATACTGGCTTCAAATTCTGTACTTTTAGTGGCAATCTGGTATTAACATACATTTAATAAAAATCCAACATATTTAGAACAGTTGTACAACAAATGGGTGTATATATCAATCATACAGATGACAAACACATACTGACTAATACAGGAAGAAGAGAGGATGTGTGCAGTGCAGGTTACAAGCGAATGTGATTCACACACCACCTAGCTTCACTATATGTACTGTTACATATTAATAACACTACGTTGTCGCTTTCATATGACAAATAAAATGTCCGATGATATAAGACCAGGTAAGTCTAGATATAACATTACTGCAATTGTGGTATTCATCGCGACCAACGTTTCGGCTACCAGTCTAGCTTTTATAAAAATGAGGTGCATTATATATATATATATATATATATATATATATATATATATATATATATAGTGTGTGAGTGTGAGTGAGTGTGTGTGTGTGTGTGTGTGCCCCCATAGGTTTCTGTTTACTAGGCAGAGGTTTATGTTTCAAGTGCATGCTTCTAACCAATAGTTACAGCCCAGATTGTAATGACCATTTACTGCCACACAGTTTTATAGTGCTGGAAAGGAGTGGCCAATTCCTCTTTTGCTGCTGGTGTCTGGATCGACTGGATGTGCCATTGAGCCTGGGCGCAGGCAGGCCCCAGTAAAGCCACGTGACCAGCACCTTTAGTGGGTAAGTCGGGGACCAGTTATAGTAGTACTGTTATAGTCTCTCTAGGCCAGTGGTTCAGTGGCGTAACTACCAGGGATGTAGAGGGTGCAATTGCACCAGGGCCCCCACCCCCTTGGGGCCCAACGGAGCCATGATAATGGTTATGGCAGGTGGTTATCTAGGGGGAAATTTTACAGCACACATCAACACTCCAGCATGGGATTTATAGAGGTAAGGGTCCAGGTCCCCATCCTGTATCGCTTAACTGTAGAAGGAAGCGATCTATTCCCATAAGCCAAATGTCAAGGGTATGTAGAATTACAAGTGACCCAGGGGTTCAGGAGAATGATCTGGATGACATGAGTAGTCGATTATGAGAGAGAGGTTATCCAGATTATATGATTCAAAAAAATAGGCTACTTGTGAAAAATAGGGAATCTAACCCCAGTGGTAAAGTTAGGAGACACACAGGACAGAGAATTTCTTTTGTTTCCCAATATAACCCAAGCAGTAATGACTTGAGAATGTTTTACAGACATTGGCATTTTTTAAAAGAAGCCTATCCTTGTATTTCTGAATTTCAGAAGCCCCCTATGATGTCATTTCGTAGGGGTACCACTATAGGTAAGAAACTTGTACGAGCTGAAGTGTCACAGAGACCAAAGAAAGAAACCTTTTTGGGCCCTAGGAAGGAAGGCATGTTTAAATGTAAGGGCTGTGCCCGATATAAATATATGTTAACTGGCCCTGAGTTTACGGACTCTGAGGGTAAGAGGTCTTATAAAATTTGTGGTTATAACTGCGATACCAGCTTTGCAGTATATATGCTTGTTTATCTCTGTGGATTGATCTATGTTGGGGAAACTACTCAGAAAGTCCAGGATAGGTTCTTCCAACATAGATCAAGCATTAATACTAGAAATAGGACTTTACCGGTTTCACGTCATTGTATAGATTGTGGACATTCATCCAATGATTTATTATTCAGGGTGATACAATATATACCTCCACTCAAAAGAGGAGGTGATCGCAACCTTGCATTAAAAAAGGCAGAGGTACGATGATTGATAGACTAGGTACTTTGACACCTAAAGGTTTAAATCTGGATTTTGATTTACATCTTTTTTTATAGAATGTTGTATGTATAGTTTAACTGGTAAGTTAGACCTTGTACTCTATAGGAATTGCTTTATCTAATATGACATTATGTACAATAAGTTGCGATCTGGTTGCTAGGTTGCTAAGGTAGAGGGCTAGCAACAGTGACGTTAGCTGGTGTGTCCGCTTCCATAATGACGCGATTCTGTGGACACGCGTCACCATGGTGACTGCAAACGTCACTTCCGTCTTCTCCTTTAAAGACGCTAAAAAAGTATGACTGCGTTAAGTTTCCATGCCACAAAGGAACCCAGCTTGAGAAAGGGAGTGGAATGCCCCCGAAACGTCGCGGAATGGAAAAACTCCTTATATTTGCACATGGACTTGTGGACTCATTTAGATAAGTTGTTCTGATGTTTTAAGCGTGTTCAAATAAATGCTATGTTTTACATTACGAGTGCGACCCAGTTGGCTTTTCTATATTTTTTATTAAGTGGATTTCTCCTCCACTATTTGGAAAACACACCAATACAGCCTATCACTGTTGAACAATAGTGCACCGTTACAGTTGGACTTTTATTTTTATATATATATATATACACCTTTGTGAAAGATTGCATATGTAAATTAGGGGCCTCTCACTGTTGAACAATAGTGCACCGTTACAGTTGGACTGTATATATAATTTATGAGATGAGCGCACTCCTTCCAGATTGTAGTTTATCATCGGGTGCGTTGGTCAAGTCTTGTGTGCGGGTCCCCTTCATATTATATATATAAGCACAACAAATCACACATATATATTCATATATATTCATATAAAACTGGCTGAAAGCTATAATAAGGTACAGCTCAAAAGATCAGAAGATGTGTAATGGGAAGGTATAGGAAAGGAGGAAAGTGGCAGATCATAAAAGTGACAATTTAGGGGGATATAAGTTACAAACGAAAACACAACGTTTCGGGGGCTGTCCCCGAAACGTTGTGTTTTGTTCTTGACATAATAAACACATAGAGGATCACCCCTTTTGAAATGCTACTGAGTGCCAGCGCTTTATATTCAACGATTGATACATACATACATAGCTGCTTGTTTATATAAACTATAGTAGTCTGACTGAAGTAAATACAAAGTTGTTACAATTGTATGCTAACTGTATATTATATGTTAATTACAAATGAAGCCACTTTGGATTGTGCATTGGACACAGAATAACAACTCATCTATCTCATTTATCCCACTTAGTACAAAATATTGTGTCACAGCATCCCATCCAATTAAAGAGCTCACCATTGAAAGCAATGGTGCTTTGGTATGCAAATGAAAAGATTAATGCATTAAATGAGTTAAGATAACTTTAGATAACACAGTTTCTTCAATTAACCCTGAGTCATGAGGCATTTAACTCACAAATCCAAGTGGCTGCATCTGTACTTTAAAATGCTTTCATTTTTTGCATTACCATTCCTTCAATACAGTAGAACCCCCATTTTACATCCCCTGATTTTAAGTTTTCCCTCATTTTACATTGTTATTTTGTGGTCCCACCTATATATTATGCATAATACATTTCCCTGATTTTAAGTTTTCCCTGATTTTACACCATTTTTTTCTGGTCCCCTGAAAAACTTAAAATGGGGGTTCTACTGTATATTAATAATTTTCCATGTTGATCAAAGAGTTAAGAACACAACACACACAGGATTTTATCACTGCCAAAGCTCTAAAATATTAACAACATCCTTTGGTAATTCTAAACCAAAATCCAAGTTAAACTACAGACCCCAAAAACAATTGGAAAACCCTAAAACAACTTATATATTAACTGAACCTGGCATAAAGCTGTAGAATAGCTGTTAACTACAATCTAACATAAGATAACGCATTGCTCTAAGAAACAGAATTGCTTCTGCCATATCCTCCTTAACAGAAGCTCTTAAAGGAGTTGTTTACATTCCAAACACTTTTTTCAGTTCAATTGTTTTCAGATTGTTTTCCAGAAATAAAGAATATTTTCAATTAATTTCCATTATTTATTTATTTTTTTTAACTTTTTTTCAAGTTTAAAGTCCATGTCTCTGGTGTTTGAGTCTCAGTAATTCAGGTGCAGATTCTGTGCGGTTAACATTTTGCAACATTTAGCAGCATCTTTGGAGGATTAGCAATTATTGTATCAATTCTAACAGCAGCCTGTCAGCAGGGACAAAGAAGAAATGTATAAAATAAATGTATCAGTTTAGATCAATACAGGGTTGGCGACCCCTCCTGTCCAGAGATGCTTTAGAAGGTTAAAAGTTAAACTTTACACTTCAATATTAGAAAAATGGTCAAACATAGAAAATCAAAAGTAATTGGGAAAGGTCTATTTCTGGTGAACCATCTGAAACCAACTAGGTGTTTGAAGGTGAACAACCCCTTTAAATCTGATTTGATTAAAGGGGTTGTTCACATTGTAACTTTTTTTTAGTTCAGTTGGTTTCAGACAGTTTACCAGAAATAAAGACTTTTTCCAATTACTTTGTATGCATTATGTGTGACCATGTTTGTTATATTTTAGTGTAAAGTAAAATTTTTCACCTTCTAAAGCAGCTCTGGGAAGGCGGGGGGTTGCAGAAGCTGATAAATGTGGTGAAAACATATGTTATCTTTGGCTCTGCTAAGCAGAATCCCTGAGCTTACCAACTAATGTAGCACATATTAACAGTTTAGAATCTGTACCTGAATAACTGAGCTGCCAGACTCAAACACCAGAGATAGGAACATTAAACTTAGATTTTAAAAAAAACAGTAAAAAATAAAAGAATGGAAAGGAATTGAAAAGTCTTTATTCCTGGGGAACAATCTGAAAACAATTGAATTAAAAAAATGAACAACCCCTTTAATAATATATTTTTTCTGATGCAAACAAATTAGTGAATGTTTTAAAATATACCTCTGACCATGTTCTGCTAATCCCTTCCGATATATGAACATTAAAAATGGGGGTGGGAACACAAAAACCAGAAAATACAGAGTTCAAGGAAAGCATACAGAGACAGCTGTCTCAAGAAAAAAAAATGATCCAGGCAAAAACAGAACAGCTGTCAACACTTCTTACAGCAGGGCTCAATAAGTCTGGATAAAT
>CM044431.1:138858185-138870676 GCA_024363595.1 Xenopus borealis
CAGAATGTCGCTCTCTACATTATACTAAAAGTTAACTCAAAGGTGAACAACCCCTTTAATCCTTACTGAAAGCAAAACCAGCCAATTGAATTTATTTAATGTTTACATGATTTTCCAGTAGAATTTAGGGATAAGATTCCTTAGCTTGAAAACCCCAGGTCCCGAGCATTCTGGATAACAGGTCCCATACCTGTATTAGCTACTGTTTTATTATAACAGAGAAAAAGGATATTGTTTTTAAATATTTTGAATATTTGATTATAATGGAGTATATGGAACATGTGGCCATACGCGGTGAGATCCGCTGGTTTGGCAAAGTCGCCAAAGGAGTGGATCTCTCCCCGATATACCCACCTTGAGGTGGGGGATATCGTGTGATCCGATCGTGGGTCCTAGGGCCCAATGATCAGATCACAACGGCGGGTGGTAGGATCGCAGGACCGCATCAACAAACAGATGTGGCTGTGATCTGACGGAATTTTTAGTCCCGTCCGATCGATATCTGGCTGACTTTCGGCCAGATATCGATCGGGTAAGCCCGTCAGAGGGCCCCACGCACGGGCCGATAAGTTGCCGACTCAGTCTGTTAGCACCTTTATCGGCAGGTGTATGGCCACCTTAACTGACAAAACTCTTCTTACAATACCTTCTTGACTTCTGTGACTCTCCTTCTTTAAAAGTTGCTCATTAATAGAATATTCAGAGTGTTGTGGTAAACAAAGTCTTGGCTGGAGAAAAGCTGGAAACATTGTTTTAATGGTACCTTTAGGCAGGAGGGACAAACAGATGCTGCCTTCAATAGAAATAACAGTTATGAACAGTGATGGGCAAATTGGACCCTTTTCGATTTGATGAAAATTAGCAAATTGTTAAAAAATTCACCAACACATGGAAGTCAGTATGCGTTTTTTCTCGCAAGCATTTTTTTTTTTTTTTACTAAACATTTACTAGTTACTAATAAGTCAATGAAATATGATAACAAAGGGGTTGTGAACCCAAAACATAGGTTGTTGTATAATATAAAAGAAAATGTCAGTCTAAACAACTTTACACATTTTCATTGGATTTAAAGTAATTTGCAAATGTATTGCTACTGAAAGCAATATCTGCCTATCCTATGCACTGCCAGTTCTGACATTTAAAACAATGTACAGTTGATTCCCAGAAAAAGCATTCAAGGTATTTTGGCAAATGAAGTATTGGATTGAGGGCAGCACAATTCAATCAGACCCAGCAGTGCAGACACATATTGTTTTAGTATATTGAAACAGCATTTACAAATAACACTGAACTGTTTAATGTATTAGTTATTTAGAATCATATTTTATTTCATTAGTTAGAATTGTATTCTGGAGTTTACAAGTCTTGGCACATCTAACTACATTGGGTTTAAAGCAACTATACTGACCAGAAAACAGTACCTTGGATACCTCAATTTCTGATGAACTTATGAAATAATACATACTATTGTTTTTAATATTATGCAGTTATTTCGTATACACCATGCATACATTACAATAAATTTAATTTTAATCTCCAACAGCATATCTGTAATATAAATGTATTATGTGTTTGCATAGGTGAATGGGTAAAGGTTGCAAATCATGTATGCCTGTCTGCATTTAACACTCCACACAAACCCCCTGACTACCAAAAATGTGAAGTCTGCAGATCTGCATTGAGCACCTGCAATCACCATCTGCCTACTACCGCCCAGTAATGCTTAGCAATCAGCTATCTTTCCTGTGCTTGTGCATTGCAGTCAAAGGATTTAATGGCTTCCAACAAATGAGAATGTGCACACTTTATTTCAAGAACATCCTTACTAAGCTTGTAATTGCTAAACAAATACGAAGCTGCTTAACACCAGAACTGCCTTTTATAGGAATATAAAGGAGCAAAGGTGTACCTTGAGGGGCAGAGCTGAGAAAAAGCAATGCACTGAATAGCAAGAGCCCTTAAATGAATTATTCAGTGTAAAAATAAAAACTAGGTAAATAAATCTGTTCAAAATAAAAAAAAAAAGCTTAGAAAATAGTTAGCAAAAAATGTAATGTATAAAGGCTGGAGTGACTGGGTGACTAACATATTAGCCACAACACTACTTCCTGCTTTGCAGCTCGCTTGGTTTACACTGATTGCTTACCAGGCAGTAACCAATCTAAGATGCATGCAAAGCATCAATTGCAAACTCATTGAGCAATTATGTCCCATGTAGCCCCTCTTCAGCCTTTATACATTACATTTTTGGCTAACTATATTAGAAACATTTTTGCACAGCCTATTTACCCAGTTTTTAGGTTTTTATACCGAGATTTCTTCCTTTTTACACTGAACCATTCCTTTAAAGGAGGGCTAAAGCTAAACCAAAGATGTAGGCTAGAAATGTTTTGTGCTTCTGTAACAGTCCAAGGCAAGCAAAACCCTTTGGCAGGTAAGATCTGTGTATCTAAAGATGCCCCCCTCTTCTTTCCTGATGATTTAATTAACATGGTCTGTGCTGTCACTTAGGGTGGCCATACACGGTCCGATAAAAGCTGCCGACAGACGAAGTCGGCAGCTTATTGGCCCCTGTATGTGGCCCTCCGACGGGCTTTACCGATCGATATCTGGCCGAAAGGCGGGACTAAAAAACCTGTCGGATCGCGGCCGCCTCAATTATGATCCGATCATTGGGCCCTAGGGCCCACAATCGGATCATCTCGATATCGCCCACCTCAAGGTGGACATATCGGGGAGAGATCCCCTCGTTTGGCGACATCACCAAACGAGCGGATCTCTGTGTGTATGGCCACCTTTACTGAGCTTAGCCACGACTCACTGTTTATACAGAATATATGTCACAATATAAGGCTGAATAATAATTAATACAGATAATTACATCAGCTCAGAAACTAAAGCAATCAGCATCAGAATTTAATCAGCCTTATAGCGTCAGCTTATATTACAGACCAACCTCATTTTCAGCTTGATAATTTGCAATGACCCCTAAGTTTAGCTTCTCAACAGCTGCTCAGAGCCCACTTTCCAAGATGGTAACCCCCTGTTTGAAGTCCTCGATCATTGCTGCTTTAGAAAATCTGACAATAAGATCACAGGGACACAGATCACAGGGAGTCCTTGAGTTGCATACAATTGACTTACATACAACTCATGCTTACAGACAGAGACTATTACAGTAATGTACTGTGGTTTGTTTGGAATTTATTAGCATTTAGCTTTAATAAACCACCTGTCCCAATCCCCTCTGGCATGTGTTATCTACTGCAGAGCACAGAAAGGTAAAAATAGATAAGAGAAACATCTGTCTTGTTGCATTTAATAAGTAAATGTATATGTTTCAACTAACATACAATTTCAACTTAAGAACAAACGTACAGACCATATCTCGTAAGTAACTCAGGGACTGCCTGTATGTAAAATATGGCATGTTTAACCATATTAATTTTTAGGGTTTAGTTCTCCTTTAAAGGGGATCGATTTAAACCCCAAAAAATAATTGGTGTAAACTTAGGGCGCCTCTTTGAGTAATTTTGTGATTTATATTAATTTCCTATAGGAGATATTTTAAACATTATTTAAAGGAGCAGGAAGGGCATTTTACACTTGGCACACCCAAGTTACTACTTTTTACCCATCGTATACCCCGGGACGGTGCTCCAATTAGACAAAAACCTGCACCGGTCCGGCGTTCTTCTAGCAAGCACCACGGAGAGATCAACTTCCCGCAGTAGAGCTAAATAGCCAACTTTTTAGTTAAAGTTCAAATTTCTGCTCTACTGCGCATGCGCAGCCCTGATAAGACCAGAGGAGGTAGGAAACTGATCTCTCCATGGGGCTCGCTTGAAGAACCCCAGGCCGGTGCGGTTTTCATGTAGGTAAAAGTAGTCACTTGTGAGCAGAGGCGGGCCAGACCGCCTGGGCGCCCTAGGCAACCCAGCAGGCCAGACCCCCCTGTCGCTTACCCTGTACCTCGCTTGCACTGCACAACTTTCAGCAATTTGGCACGCATGAGCACCATTGCGCATGCACGGTTAAGCTTGTGCACACGTCCCTGGTGGGGCTCGCGTACACGGGCGCTGTTATGCACGATGCGCACATGTGTAGTGGCGCTCATGCACTCCGTATTGCTGAAAGGTGCGCGGTCTGGTCTAGAGGTAGGCAATAGAAGGAAGATGCAGCTGCCCAGCGCCCCCCAGTCGTTGCGCCCTAGGCAGCTGCCTCTTCTGCCTACCCCTAGTTCTGGCCCTGCTTGTGAGTGCCTAACATTTAGCACCCCCAAGTGTAAAATGCCTTTCCTTCTCCTTCATTTTTAAACTTCTAATACCAGGCTATTGGCTCAACTTGGGTCAGTAACCTTAGGGTAAAATGAATCCAACAAATGTATAACAAGTGCATAGAGACTTAAGGTTTATTTTTCACACTGTGTAAACAATTGTTAGAGCAACTGTAAAATATGTGTAAAATAAACGGTGGATTTATCTGGGGGGGGTGTTTCATTTTATGCTACGCCATATATTTCTATATCATTTTCAAATTAAAGCTTCAGTTTCACCAGTTTATTAAAAAGAGGTACACAAACACTGAAAATCAATACACACATTGGTGAATATACTTTTTTTTTATGGTGGTGTTTTGTTGCTTTTTTTTTTTTATACAGAATGATACAAAGGCCCATTTGAGACCTTTTGGCCTAAAAAGAGAGCCAGATCCTGCTCTGTTCTGTTTCTCAGAATCCAGTAAAAAAAAGTAAATGAATGTAAATAAATATTTTACAATATATATAAGCAACATGAGGAGGTTTATATCAATTCATTTTTGAAGTTTATATCCCCATTAAGAGCACTTCCAAAGACCTGGTATTGTAAAGGCATTCAACATTGCAGACTTGCTCCCACTGCACAACATATTTTTAAATACCTCCCCCCAGGAATTAAGATTTATTTCTTTATTAGAGTTGTGTCATTTTCATGTATTGGTAGACACAAATGGTAATAGTTTGGATGCTGTGGAGCACATCAGAATATTCAAAATGTATTCAAGTTTGCTTGCATTGGTTAAAAATTGCTTGCCTTTCTTTTATGGCCACAGAGCTAAAAGTTAAATAAGCATTATGTAAATGAACACGTTATCAACTTCATTACTGTAATTCTGTACTTCCATGAGAATGACATGGGTAAAATATGTTAGTATAAGCATACACTCTACATCAATCACCAGCTAAGATTGTATAATTATAATCAAGAACGTTCATTTCACTTAAATGAAAGGCAAGCGATATTCACATAACCCACTTCAAACATTAAAGACTATAATGAAAAGAACCACTAGTCTACAGAAGGAGCATAATGAATAAATAAAACCATAATTTAAACATAACCCCACTGCACACATGCATAATAAAGGGGATGTTTATATGAAATAGTTTTATATGCAACGTTAGGTTGCCTTTATAAGTCTAAGTCCTATTTCAATAGCCTCTTCAGCAGGAAAAGCAACTTTACAGGGTGGTTCAACTTTTTTGCAAAGAAACATGGAGAAACGTGGAGAGAACAGGAGAAGAGCTCAACCCGCACCTGTTAAGAACAGTGCGAGGTCGGCACAAACCCGCCTGACCCTAGGGTCCCGCAGGTATTGGGTCGGCCCACACATCACTACTACATGCCCCTTACTAAATTAGTTAGTAGCCTGCCTAACTTTGGAACAACTGAACTACTTCTAATCAGTTTTGTAAGCTGGTAAAAGATATGGAAAATCTTAGTTATGAGGAAGGAAAGGCCAAGCTGGGGATGTTCACACTGGAGAAGAAGTGCTACTAGCATGAATGTAATCTATTATGTTATTATTATTATTTTAGATTCCTGCCATCGACAGCCATATGTAATAAAACAGTACAAAAATAGTGCATAAAACAGTACAACATTTGAAAATGGTTATAAATATATTCTAATCATTTAAACAATATTTTATAGATGTTCTATTAAAATACTCTGAATCCCAATGGATACAGAAAGATAATACTGCCAACAGGACTGGACTGGGATTCAAAATAGGCCCTGATATTCCTAGTACACAGAGGCCCAAACAGCCCCATGAGCCCACTTTATAGTCACTGTCTATGGCATCTTCCAAAAGTCCCTCTGGCATTTACCAGAACCCACAGATTGCAAATAATTCCCTTGCAAGAAGTCATAAGAAGTGTTTGAAGTCATAACTTCAAAAGAGGCTGTTTTTTTAATGGAGAAAGAAGCATCCAACACAACTGAAATAAATATTTTCACAGCATCCACCACTGGTATTAATGTCAAAAACACTGAAAAATGAGGCATGGGATCATTAATCTCCAAAATTTGGGTGTTGGCTACTTAAAGAACTGCAGTTTCCAGGGAACTGTATCAATCTGTTCAAGGGCATGCTAGCTATTTTCAAGGAAATGGAGGCAAGAGAACATTGTGCTATCAATGAAATCTATTTCACATTGTCTGGCCCTGGTGCAAGCATGTGGAATATAGTGCCATACAATTCATCCATATAAATAGAACAGGACTAGTACCTGCATTTCCTCTGCTGGGTCCAGTGCTGTGTACCCCTAGGTGGGGAGTTTGAACAGTCTATGGGGAGCACCAGGTTTAAATCTGGCATTGGACCCAGCAGAGGAAATGCAGATAGGATCTGCAACAGATAGTATTAAAGGAACAGTTCAGTGTAAATATAAAAACTAGGTAAATAGATAGGATGGGCAAAATAAACAATGATTCTACTATAGTTAGTTAGCCAAAAATGTAATCTATAAAGACTGAAGCGACTGGATATGTAACAGAATAGAAACCAGCTTCCTGCTTTTCAGCTCTGTAACTCAGCGACTGAAGGGGACCACATTGGACATAACCGTCAGTGAGCTTGCAATTAATCCTCAGCATTCAGGTCAGATTCAAAAGCATCAGTGGAAACCAAGGGAGCTGTAAAGCAGGTAGCAAGTAGTGTTCCGGCTATTATGTTACACATCCAGTCACTCCAGACTTTATACATTACACTTTTGTCTAACTATTTTGGAAACATTTTCTATTTTGCATAGCCTATTTACCCAGTTTATTTTTTATACAGAGACTTTTTCCTTTAAGACTTTTGCGTTAGGATTATGTTTTTACATGTACTTTTTATTCACAGAGAAAGCAATTAAGTTAAAGGATGAGGCTTATTACCATAGTAGCACTGTCAGCCCCTGACCTGATGCCTGACCCTGCGTCACATGAAACATCACACCAGAGCAGTGAGAGGAATGTCGGTGGCATCTCAATGGACCCTTCCACTGTGCCTGTCAGGTCTGCTGGTCCCTTCTCCCCAATCCCAGCTAGAATTGCTTATCTCTTTCCTGAAGGTGCGAGACAGATCAAGGTAATAATGATGTATCCCCGCCCAACCAGCACCACCCCCCCAATCCCAACCTGTACCGGACCCAAACCAGGCCAGCAATATATTTATATATATGGGCTGCATACAGGCCAGTAACCTAGGGGATCTGCTTACAGTAAAGGATATCAAACCTGTATAACTTCCCCCCACTTGGCTGGGTACATTGAACAAACTTACTTAGATGCACTTGCTTTAGATGCACAGGCAGTCTCACTTGCAGCGGGATGTCGCAGGGGCCTGTATTTAATATCACACTCACATAGGGCAGTTACAAAATCAGACATAGACTGTCTTTTGCGGTGTTTTTAGCATGGTGCCCCTGTGGTTTAGCCTATGTGGGCAAAGCCTTCACTACCTAAAGATAAAGTATGAATAACCACAGGTGCGCCATTAGATCTGCTCTGGATACAGGGAAGGTAAATCAACCCAAATGACAAACATTCTTTGCCACAATTCCGGCACATGATAATCGATCATGTGCCCCCAAACAGGAGGGGTGGTGACAGAAATTTGGAACTCCTGAGACTGGAATCCAGATGGATTTATAGACTGGACACGCTAGCCCCTAGGGGCCTGAATGAACACTTGCCTTTATCCATTTTTATTAGAAACCAACTATTATAGCCATGTCTGAGGGCCGAATGAAACAATATTCTCTGATTGCAACATGGACTAATGGGTGATATTCCTTCCCTTTTTTTTGGGGGGGTCAATCTTCTCCATTCACTCCCTTGGATTGACGGAGGTCCTTGATAACATTAATATGTATACCAGAAAGTTACATTACTAGTTTGATTCTGTTCTGTTATTTTGTTTTTCCATTTGTGATAGTGCAAGATACTAATCTCAATATGATGCCAGTTAACTTACTGCAAGCCTGCCACTGTAAAGTGTTGCCTTTCATTTTGTCGTGACCCTGGAGCTCATCAGGTCTAAATAACAAATTCTAGTTATGGTCCCGCAAGTTCGGGTGTAGAATTGACACCACTGATAACCAGCCATTCCCAGTTTGATTACCTCCTTTTTCAGGGTGAGCAGTTGTGTACCCAATTTGCCATGAGAGTGGGCCGTGCAATGTAGCTGAAATAACACCTTAATTGTACTAGGTGACCGCTTTGGAGAAACCATGGTTCACAGTGGGGCAAAAAATGGCTAGACAGCCTGCCAAGGAAACCTCCCCACCATTTATGTGCTCTACCGCTCTGTACGTACCATGGTAGGAGTTATAGTCCAGCAAGAACTCTCCATGATATACCTTTATAAGTGCTCTCCAACTCAGTGTACATTATCTTATGAGTTATAGTTAAGCAAGAACTCTCTACAATAGCTTTCTTATGTGCTCTACTACTCTGTGCGCACCATGCTGTGAGTTATAGTTTAGCAATAACTATGGTTGAGCACTGAAACAAACTAGGAGACAATTTTTTTCTATGTATCTTATTGTGTCTAATGACCCTTATACACAGATATACTTCTTGTGTACTGCTCCTGACCCAGATGACAGGGCCCACTATAAACAAATAATTCTTAGTTCTGGGAGGCTGGACAGCTGTGGTGTATATATCAGTTTGGTAAATTTAAACCTGAATAACCTGATGTGCTCATCAGTCATGTTGTTTTTAAAGGAGACATATAGGATAAATGAAAAAAAAAAAAACTAATTTTGTAGGCAATTATATGTAATTTATGGTGTTGCTTTTACATGGTGCTAAAAATTAATATCATCTTTAAAAATAGCCCTTTTATTAGAGCTCCCTATAGTTGTTCTCTGGTCCCTAACTGTGTTTCAAATGAGGGGAGGGTGTGTCCTAACATCCCTGTCAGAAGCACGGGAGGAAAGGACAGCCAATCACAGCCCAGCAGTCACACAAGCACAAACAGGCTTAAGTTCCCTATCAGGTCCTGCTGGCTGCTGATTGGTTCCTGTCCTACAGTGCAGTGCGCTGAGAGCCGCCAGCTCCCCTGCACAGCCTGGGAATTCAGGGAGCAGGAAGAGGAAGGGAAAGGAGGGATTATTAGGGGTTTTGCAGAAATATTCAATAAATCAGCCTGAAACACTTCTATTTAAAGCACAATTCTTCTTTATCTAAAGGAGTATAATGCACTGGTATGTTCTTAATTTTTACACAATATGTCTCCTTTAAAGTTAAACAACACGTGGGAACTAACAGCAGCTATTTTAAAACAATGTTGCAAACACCACATGCTTTCAGAGAATTTTGCTTCTTTATTTGCAACTGTTTGTATATATGTGCACAAGTTGTTTTCTAATGGTGGCCATACATGGAGAGATCCGCTAGTTTGGTGATGTTGGAGTCCGTCAAAGCCTAAAACAGTTGAGTATGGTCACAGGCAGGGAGAGTGGAAGAAGAGTTCTGTGACCCAGAGAATGTGTGTGTCAGTCAGCCCACTGTTGTCGGACCAGCCCGCACATTAGTACAAGGCAAGCATTGGAGGGGATAAGGGCAGGTGAAAAAAGGAAAGGAGACGGCCTAAAGAAGTAAAAAGGGAAACTAAAGTCTAATAAAACAAACGATTTATGCTTTCAAATTTGGCAACAGGGGGACACCAGCTTGTAACTGTGCACATGCTTAGTGTGGTCTAGGCTGCTTAGGGATTGTGATAAATTATCAAAACAGCACAAGTCAAATAATATCTGCTATAGAGCAAGACTGATTAATAATCAGAGTATACAGGCTGCACAGAATGGCTAATTCTGAGCAACTTTTCAAATGGCCTTCAGTTTATCTTTTTTTAAATTATTTGACTTCTTCTGTTTTTTTCTATGGGGTCATTTTCAAATGGGGGTCACTGACCCCATCTACAAACAAATGCTCTGTAAGGCTAATTTACTATCATTCCCCCCAAAAAAAAAATTTCTATTCGATATTCAATTAGCATTCGATTTTCGAATGTTAATTGAATAGCTCTAGGCTACCTTTTATTCGATATTTGATCATTCGACGATCGAATACACATTTATTCGATCAGTCGAATAAATCATTCGACTGAACGAATAAATCATTCGATCATTCGAATGATTTGTACGATTCGAACTTCGATCGTACGAATCCTATTCGATCAGGACTTAGCCTCAGAAGCCTATGGGAGTGCTCCCATAAGCTTCTATTGCAATTCAGTAGGTCCAATCTACCGAAGTAGGCAATCTACCGAAGTAGGCAGTCAAATAAACTTAAAAATTAAAATCCTTCGCTGGTCGAATGATCGTCCATTCGACTCTATTCGAATGTATTCGATCGTTCGACCATTCCCTATTCGATCAAATATGCCAAAATTCACATATTCGATGAAACGAATAAATCCTACGTTCGAAATTCGATCGAATTCGATCGAACTTCGAATCCTTCACGTGAATATAGTAAATCGGCCCCTTATTGTTGTTGCTACTTTTTATTACTTATTTTATTCAGGGCCTCTCCTATTCATATTCCAGGCTCTTATTCAAATCAATGCATGGTTGCAAGGGTAATTTGGACCCTAGCAACCAGATTGTTGAAACTGCAAACCAGAGAGCAGTTGGATAAAAAGCTAAATAACTAAAAAAAACACCAAGGGGCCGATTTACTAAATTCACGTGAATAGATCGAAGTTCGAACAAATTGGATCGAAGTTTGAACAAATTCGATCGAATTTCGAACATAGGTACTGTTCTGTTTTTACAAAGAAAGGGGAAATTGTTCTTTAAAATTTGAAATATTTGCATAAAATTGAATCCATGGGAGATTCTTTCTTGTAATTCGGAGCTATCTGCATAATGAATCCCATAAGCCATAACACAAATAACGGGTACAGTACATTGTACTGGAAACATTTTGCGTAGGTTTGGTGTTGCAGATGCACTCGAATACTGTATATTGTAGTGAAGGAATCTACAACTAGAAGCTCTTTTTTGGGATTAATATTTATGCCTCCCCAGCAACTCCAAAGTTGCATTGCTTTGGTATCTCTTTAAATTATACATAGAAGCCAAGGCTGCTTAACTGTACACAGGAGCCAGTGTTAAAGTCTAAATGCTATAAGCAATGCAGCTAATGTACCCTTTAAGGTTAAAGATATTAGAAATACCCTATGACTTGTGACCATTTAAAGACATAAACAAGCAGGTCTTGGAACTCCCACGTGGTTTCAAATCAGGGATATTGCATCTGTGCTTAGGGAGAGGCTTTTAAGTTTGCAGCAAACACCTATATATACCCTTTTTCCACATGAAAAAAGAGACTTCATTTTTGATAACTGTTAATGGATATGTATTATTAACTGTAGAGTTTTTTTTATTTTTTTCCCAATTGACAATCATCCAGACATCACTGGTCTCCAACCTTACTTGATTTTACCAGTATTATTTTTTCTTTCACTTTGGAAATTTGTTTTCCTTTATTTAAAATCAGTAGTCCAGTCTATTGTATGAACATGTGCAGAGATAATTCTCTTGTCCCTTGTGTCTAAGACAAGATATGCATCCTGTTCTACTGTGTGATTCACAGGTTATTTGTGTACCTGTGGGTGTTACTAGACAAACCTCCATAAACTGCTGCTGCTACATAGCACATGCTAACAGTTGCAGTCTACATACCAATTTTCATAGAAAAGTGATTTTGTGCTGGTCTTAGGGGTGCCACCTTTTATGGAAAAAAATACCGGCCTTCCTATATTTTTGCTGTTTTTTCCCATTAATAATATTGGGGTCAAGCATTATTTTGACCGGCCAAGCCGGTAAAATACCGGCCAGGTGGCAACCATAGCTGGTCTCCAAAATGTGTGTGTGTGTATATATATGGTTGATAAGTCACTACCTGGGTGCTACCTTAAAAAGCTGCATTATCCACTGAACGAAAAATGAGGTGCACACCAGGATTTAAAAAAAAAATCCAGTTTATTAGTTACATTTAAAATCAGCCAAAGTTTCAGTCTGTTTCTAAGACCTTTATCAAGACAGTAAGTACGAATTAACCTCCAAGTTTAAATAGCCGAGTTTTGGCTATTTAAACGCAGATGTTAATTCGTAATTATGGCACCATACATTAAAGGACATGTAAAGCCTACATTTTCCTCCCAT
>CM044431.1:138894274-138905996 GCA_024363595.1 Xenopus borealis
CCGCATACCTTTTTACCTTTTGTGGCTGCGACAAGAGGAGTGAGGGGAGTGCCCACACTTCCTGTTGTGGATAGGGCCTGCATCAGCAGGGCCCACAAGGGCCAGGATACACTGGGTCTTTACCCAGTGTCCTGCTAGTCACTGGCACACTTCTCTTTGTGCCTGCAGAGTACTTGAGTATCATTAAAGGGCACCAGTCGTATAAAAAAGTTACCTCCAACCAAATGTGCGTGCTGATAGAGCCTGCATTCCGGTTGGGGGTACTAGTACTTTTCACAGAAAAGAAAAGCGGTCACTGTTGGAGCCGCTTTTCTTAATGCGCATGCGCAGCTACTGTTATGGCGGCTCACACCGGGAGCTCCCTCCCAGAGACAGGAACATTAAACTTCAATGTTGACAAAAACGGTATAAAGTTAAAAATGGAAAGCTATGGAAAAAATTCTGGTGAACTAACTGAACACAACTTAACTAGAAAAGTGTTTGAAAGATGAACAACCCATTTAAATTTATAACTTGAATAACCCCGTTATAAAATATGAATTTAAAAGCAGGTTGTAGCTACATGACTTCATATGGTTATTGAGCTATAAAATCCATCATGTTTAAAATAGGGGGGTACATAATTCATCACCCACACTGTAATAAGTCATTTATCAGAACTGTTTTCCTGCAAAACAAGTGAATGCTGAAGTCTGCATCTACCTGAGATACAATACTCTTTGAATATAACAACCGTTAATTGTAATTTCTAAAACTGTTTTGCATGCATATGAACAAGTTCTCTCATAATCTCTACAATTTGAATTTAGACTGACTAATACATCAATGTTATTGTTTTCCTTCAGTACCCAGATTCTGGATATAGAGTAATCTGAAACTTAATAGAGTCCTTGCTCATATAAGTTTATTTTGTGGATATAAATGAAAATTGTTGCATTTTCACTAGACTGTCATTTCACCATACAGAAGTATTAAGAAAATTTGCATGATTTTGTTTATAATTTTGAGTAGTTGCCTACGAAGAAAAAGAAGCTTTGAGGAATCAGCTGGAGCGATACTTGATGAAATTGTATGTATCTGCCAGAAGGGGGAAAATAATTCTTCATCTTGCAACAAACTGCAACCTTGAAAAGCAAGCAAATGAATAGTCTGCTGAGCATCAGTAGAGGAAAACTTTCTCTCGGTAAGACTGTATATTATAAGCTTTCCTTATATTCATCCTGTCTTCATGCAGCTCTTACAGTGGTTAGACATAAATTTCACTTAGGTCAGGTCATCTCACCGCTTATTCACTGAATTCAACATATTGTTTTGGTTAGCCTTCCAAGTCCATCCCCAACCAGGATTCATGCCACCAATATATTATCACTCACAAAGAGCATAAGGATGACTAGACTTGGCCCTTGTGGACAACCAACACAACAAAACAATATAGTTTGGCTCACCCCTGTACTCACATGACATTTTCCTGTCAAGGGTTCAGCTTCCTTCACTCTTGTAGCCAAACTCACCAGCTCAACCAACTCCTGGTCCTGGTCACCTACTGCTTCAGGCATTCACAGGCAGCATCCCAGCTCCTCCGGAAGTTCTTTACACAGCCAGGTCTCCTACCTGCTGTGCCCTACTGAGAGAGACACTCAACCATTCCACTTTAAATAGCCTTTCCACAGGACAGCTTTCCTGTGGAAGGTGAACTCCAATGTCCGGACTGGATCTACGGAATGGAGTAACTGGCTACTAAAGTCTTTGAACAGAGAACAAATTCTCTGTTAAAGAACTCCCTTCCCAGAGCATAGCTCAGTCCCTAGTGAGAAAATAAAGGCTAGAGTGACCTTTTTCTGCCATTTCCTGGTCACTCTACCACAATAGGAAGAACATATTTTCTTTCTGCTTGTTCATCAAGTTTTTACATAAATCTAGCATTTATATAAAGGCAAGAAATGTAGCTTTCTAGCAGCACATAATTAACCAAATGCATTTAAAGCACCCTGCCACAGAAATATGCACTTCTTGCTCATATCTTGAAGATCACATGTAATCACTGTATAAATGCTTACAATAACCTTACAAGTTGTAGAAATGCATTTCTAATGTAATTGTTGGCAGTGCCTCTACTACATTCAGAAATGTTTGCTGCAAAATCAAAAACATGTAGATTTCTAAATTAACTAGAAGACAATTAGAATGCAGAATGAATTATAAGGTACTTCATTTCATATCTATTGTAATACAATATCTCTATGAGAAGTAGTTGGCATTCTAGATTGCATATGCTCAACTGAATGTTCTTCATTGAAAATTAATGTAGCCATCATGCCACTAATCAGGTGTTTAAGATGAATTTGCTTCTGCTGATAATACCTTTCCTAATGATGGATATGATCAGAAAAGTCGCTGGCATAACCACTTAGATGTTTTATTCTCTGTTCTGATTAAAGAAGTATTCAATCCTTGAACAGTAAAATTATATGGCACCATATTTTGTAGCAATAACTTCTTTAAATCCTTTGGGTTCAATATGTAGTAGCTTTGCACACTTGAGGTTTTGAGGTGCCAATATTGAGGTGCCATACTTGAGGGGGGAAGACACTCTTTAAAAATGTTCCAAAAGGGAGTGTTATATCAAAATGGGGGGGACAGATGGTTGCTAGCTTGTACATACAGTTGAGTTTGTTTTATATTTTAAATAATTGCCCTGGTTTTTTTTTTTACAGCCTGCTATTTTAAAGCTCCATAATGTTTGCACTTAAAAGACTTTAAGTCAGTAATTCCATAAGGGCTTATTAAAATATCTTGTTTACCATGACTTCCGCTTGCAACTTTATGCACCTAATTATCAGTATGGTGCTCTTGTGGATTGTCATTAAACAGCATATCAATTTCACAGTTGTACAGTAAACTCATGGGGATAAACTCAGAATTTGTCTATTTTTCATAATATATAGCATGTGTGCACCAGTGAGCAAATTAATTTCTGCCACAAATCTGTCCCTTTTCCACAGTGCTGGAAGTTTAGAATGAATGATTAACAGTTCTGTTGCTAAATAATCCATTGTTCCATACATTTATTAATCCCTAAGCTAAGGAACACTTGCCAAATTGACTTAGAAAATGTTTTTTTTTTTAAAATATGCTATATCTATAGCAGTTCAACCAATGTTTTTTAGTCCAGTGGACTAAAAGTTTCTAAGAGTATTGTCATGGCTGAATTCATAGATAAATATTAGAATTTACATTTAAGAACTTGAAAATTATCATATTTATTACCAATTTAAAAGTAATAATTTAACCAATAAATGTATAGCCACACAGATTTCTGAAAGAACAGCGACATTGTGGAATGCATTCTGGATCCAGTATTAATCATAGGAGGAGCTGTTGCACAAGTTCTTGTAGGATTTATTTGGGTTGCACAAAATAACAGCCAATAACTACAAAATAACTATGTTAAAATGGAAGCTAGAGGTGCACTAGTAGTAAATATGCAGTGTGAGGGGAAACCGGGAACACTAGTCAAGTCATCACAGAATCAAAATTCCCAAGTCTGAAAAATATAAGGCCTAACTTATATAAGGCCTAAGGACACTTTATTGTTTAAGATCAAGACCCTGGTTTATATGCAAATCCCTGGGACACTAAGGAGCATTCATCTGCAACAATGCATATCCACACAACTTCTCCCACCCATACATCTACAGACCTAGCAGGGTGGCTCAGAGAGTGGCACATCTGCCTTGCAGCATTGGGAACCTGAATTCGATTTTAGCTTGAGCAATATCTGCAAAGAATTTGTCGGTTCTCCCTGTGCCTACATGGGTGCCCTCCCATACACCAAAAACTGGGGATGGATGTAAATGATAAATGATCCTTGTAAAGTACTGCACAGTAGCGAAACTAGATGTTACTTGGCCCCACAGCAAATTCATTTTAGGGTCCCCAACATATCCAGATTTTGTCCTGTTTTACCAGTATAGGTTGCAATTACTCATTAATTAGGGTTGCATGGGCCCCCCTGCAATCACAGAGTCTGTTTCCTCTGTAGTTACACACCTGACACTGCATAAACTTGTCCATGCTAAATAAATAGCAGATATTAATCTTGCCTAAGCCTAGACAGTAACAAAAAAATACATAGCTACCCTACTCTTATAACTTGCTGGGAACAGTGTACAGATACAGCTGGCATCAGTAAGGAAGTGGCATCTGTTTTAAGCAATGTAAGATAAGAGCTCAATCTTATCCTTCAGGGGTAAATGAAAACACTGGTAAGAATGGCAAATGAGGTTGTAAGTAGGTTTTTAAAAGGAAATGGCTATATTTACAGTAGCTGGCTACATATATTAATCATTATCCTCTATTTTAATCTGCTCAACACAAAGCCTGGACAAGTTGTTATAAACAGTGACACATTAAAAGAAAGTTCCAGTTGCTTATCTATATTTCACCTACATTATCAATGGAACCAAAAAAAAAACAGAGAAACAAAAAAGATAACTCTTCTACATTTTTACATTTTGTAATGCTGACAACAATGCTATAGTTTTCATCATAAAACAAGCTGGCTAGGACCCAAACCAGTATATCTGATTTAGGGACTGATGGATCTTCCAACAATAAGGCAGTTAAAAGAGAGTTAAAATGTAATGTAACCCATGCTAGCAGTTCTCTCTGTTTCTCTAATCACTGTTCAACTGTACTGTTTAACATGCAGTAACAGATTTGTTTGTTTTAGAGTCGTTATCATGCGTTTATTAGGTGGCATCGCTTATTGTTATTGATCGTTAGATCTCGGATATTTGGTATATTCTTACTAAAAAAAAGAAATCATAGTATAAAAGAAGCTAAATATCTGAATATGGCCAAGACGGTCTATTTTTAAGGTGACTTTACAATACAGCTCCATACAAATTCGTTCCTGACAATAATGTATATTTATCTACCACACATAATTTATACTAGCAAAAATAAATGCTACAGTATATGTAGTTAGTTACAGCTTTACTGTAGCAAATCCCGTGAACTACAGAAAAAAGATTTACTCAAAATCTAATACATGCTATTAAAATGTTATATTGACTATTCACCAAAAATAGGGCAATAGTTCACTTGTCAAGAGAAATTGGGTCTTTCTAGTACAATAGTACCAGTGTTTGGTAATATGGCTAGTATGAAAAACCGAAAAATATGTATATAATAGCTGGGTCATTGTACATGATTGTTTTTTTGTGGTACTGTGCCAACCATGCTGTCTAATAAAATATCTAAATTCAAGAGTGTATACATGGTTCCCCATTGTAATATTTTTGTGCATTTTCACTGCAAACTAGTTATAAATAATAGCTAAGTTCAATGGCATGGACACAAACACTAGGCCTAATTTGCAAACACTGGAAAGAATTGCCTTGCTTCAGTAACCCATAGAATCGTATTCAGGTAGAAACTGAAAGCAAACATCGGATTGGTGACTATGGGTTAGTGCACTGAATCAGTTTTGGCAAGTGGTTGTAAATGAAAATGAGCCCCACTGATAGTACTGTATCGATAGAGTAAACTGTTTCTTGGTAGCTAATTCTCAGCACCTTAATTACTTGCTATGTTGCGGCTCAACAGACAACACAGAACGACTTGCTTGTGTTGGAAGGCAATAAATGGCCTTTTCCATTTTTATATGCACATTGAGACATACCTGTGTAACTGGTCAGTGTCAATTGGACAAGGCTGCATCTTACATAATTTAGCTTGGTCCCTCTGCATGTCTTGTTTGTTCTATGGCAGAATTCTGGCTATGGCCTACTCCTAATAGTAGTCCATTTCCACCCTAGCCAATGATTCAGTAGCAACTACTGGAAGTACAGTTAACATGCAAAACTCGATTATTCTAAATACATATATGGCTGTGCACTCAATTGCACTTATATATCATTCTACGCAGTAAGAATAATCTGACGGTGCAGGAGACCAATTGACTTTATTTAATAAAAAAAAAAAGAAGAAAGTTTCTCAAATTGCACTCGGTAGATATTGAAAATGCATTGAATTCAATTTACTTAATATTTCAATTAATCACCATTTATTAATTAATTTTTTTATACAATTTCATCATTCCTATAAATATATTTATTTCATATTATAGATATATTCATTTTATTAAATACATTATATAAGAAAGGACAAAGAATAGTATTAATTAATAATTAAAAAACATAAATTGATTAGTGGTTGAAATCAATTACCAAGTCCAAACTTATTCCTGGTAAAAAAAAATATATGATAGAATTCGGCAGGAGGAGGTTAATTCACATTGCAGGACATGACAGTCTTTGTTCCTACTTAGTTGCAATTGTTTGCAAGTTGGCTAATTGGTAACTTAGATGAATGTTTAGAACCAAGGAAATGTTGTATCCATTATGCCGCTTTTAAATAAGCTTGCACTACAAACATTGTATCCTTTAACCTAACAAACATAACGATCAGTCTTTTAAATGGTACTGTATGTGGAACGTGTGCACCTTTTTCACATATGTGCATTCGCCACTATCTGTTAGAGTAGCGCAAGTTTAAAGTTTATTTGAGCCACACGAAAATATAGTATTGCCGGCTCACTGATGTCCCTGTGAGTAAGTTTGTGTCAGTTGGATCCCCGTGGTGAATTGGGTAGTGAATGCGAACATGCTGTTAGTTTGACTAGTAAGTACATGCTGCAAATGCCGATAATGCAAGATAAATACTTCACTGTTCCTTGTGGGTAGGGTACACGACTCACTCCAGGTTGAATATGTATGTATAACTTTATTTGTAAAGCGCTGTTAAGGAGCCGCAGCGCTGTACTGTTCATAAAAGTACAATATATATAATAGTATACATAGGGGAGACAAATCACATAATAAATATATACAGAACCATAGGACAAAGAGGTTAATTGCTATGTGGTAAGAGACAGCAATTAACGTACAGGTACAAATTGGAGATGAAAAAGTGCACACGTAAGACATAGTCAGTAGGCGCAGGACTAGGCTACTGTTCTAGTGCTCCAAAAGGAAGGCTCTTAGTTTTTTTTTTTAAGATATTGGGAGAGGATTCCTTACGGAGGAATTCAGGGATGGAATTCCAGAGGTAAGGAGCAGCAAGAAGGGTCTGACACGAGAGCTGGCAGTGCATGTGGGTGGTGTAAAGAGGAGGTGGCTCTGAGAAGAGCGGAGAAGACAACCAGGAATGTATAGCAAGACAAGAGAAGAGATGTAGTGAGGAGAAGAGTAGTGAAGGGCTGAATGTTAGTAGAAAGATTTTATATGCTATCCTTTGCTTAACAGGCAGCCATGCTAAGGATTTTAGTTGGGGTTGAGCAGATTCTCTTTTAGGAGAGAGTAGAAGAATTCTGGTAGCAGAGTTTAAGATTGATTGGAGGGGAGAGAGATGGGAGTCAGGAAGACCAGTTAGGAGGAGATTGCAGTAGTCTAAGCGAGATAAGATAAGGGCATGGATTAGTGTTTTGGCTGTTGTTTGAAAGAAACGGGCATATCTTGGCTACATTGTGGAGGAAGAAACAACAGGTTTTGGCAGTATTAATAATGTGATTAAAGAAGGAGAGGGACTGGTCAAAGATGACCCCTAAACAGCGTGCTGAGTTAACAGGGTTAATGGTCAAGTTGGATAATTGACCATCAATAGTAATGGTGAAAGGAAGAGAAGGGCTCGGTTTGGGTTGAAAGACCATGAGCTCAGTCTTGGCCAAGTTGAGCTTGAGGTTGCGTTGGTTCATCCAGGAAGAAATAGCTACTAAGTAGTCTACTATCTGGGTTTGAACATCAGTGGTCAGTGAGGGAGTGTCTATATATATCTGAATTTTGTTGGCATACAGGTGATATATAAGGTCTCCTAAAGAGAGAGTGTATAAGGAGAACAATAGAGGTCCAAGTAAAGAACCTTGAATTACCCCCACATTAAGATGAAAAGGAGGAAAGGATCTATTGGCAGAAGTAACAAAGAAGGAGTGGTCTGAAAGGTAGGAAGAGAACCATGATGCAGCTTGATCACGGATACTAATAGAATGGAGAACTTGCATCAGAACAGAATGGTTAACAGTATCAAAAGCAGAGAATAAGTCCAGGAGAATGAGAATAGAGTAATGGCCTTTGGCCTTAGCAGTTTGGAGATCATTTGCAACTCTACATAAGGCAGTCTCAATGGAGCCAGACTGCATAGGGTCAAGCAGATTATTGGTGCAGAGAAAGTTAGTAGAGAAAGTTAGTAATAAAGGAGAAGACCAGATGTTCCAGAAGTTTAGAGGCTAGTGGTAAGAGAGCTACATAGATGGGTCTAGTGTAGGATGGGATTGACACAGGCCTGTTTGAATAACAAGGGGAAAGTAGCAGAAGTTAGTGAGGAATTGAATATATGCGTAAGTACTGGAGTAAGGACAGGGGCACACTGTTTTAGTAGAGGGGATGGGATAGGATCAAGTGAGCAAGTTGTTGATGGAGAGGACAGGAGAGGTTTAGAGACTTCAGGCTCAGATATATGATCAAAAGAGTTGAAAATGGAAATAGAAGCTTTAGGGGGAATGAGAGTAATGGTATCTGAGGGGTGGGAAAATTGTTTGTGGACAGTGTCAACTTTGCTTTCAAAGAAGACAGCAAAGTCCTGGGGGGGTATGGTCAGGTGTTACCAAATCATTTGTAGAGGGATGAAGTAGCGAGTTGAATATTGAAAACAGTCGTCGTGGGTTGGATTTATTGTTATTTATGAGTGTATTGTAGTGGTGCTGTTTAGCCTGGGATAGGGCAGTGCCAAGGCAGGCCAGGAGAAATTTAAAGTGGAGGAAGTCAGCTTTTGTACAGGATTTCCTCCAAATGCTCTGCCACTCGTGTACAGGACCTCAAAAATTGCATCTGCCCATTCATCCAGGGACGAGGATTGCGGATTTGACTGAAGTTGCTTTGTTGAGGCTGCATGGGTGTAGATAGCGGCAGACAGAACTGAGTCGTAGTTATTTACCAGTAAATCAGGATCAGAGGAAGTAGTGATGGAGGAGAAGTTAGAACTGAGAGAGTCAGATAGATCAGTTACATCATCAGCACAGGTGTTGCAAACTAGAATTTTTGGTTGAGATTTAGCAGAGGGGGGAGTGTGCGAGATAGAAAAAGAGATAGGATGGTGATCAGAGAGAGGAAAAGGATCAATGTTAAATGCAGTGGCGTAACTACTCGCTAGTGGGCCCTGGTGCAGTATTGGCACGCGGGCCCCCCTATAGGGCTCTCCCCCTATGAATCGCACATTGGAGTTCTCCTAGCCTCTCCAGTGTGCCCTGGAAAGGGAACGGGCCCTGGTGCAATTGCACCCCCTGCTCCCCTGGTAGATACGCCACTGGTTAAATGTATAGAAAATTGTAGGTTTTTGGTAAATAGGAGATCCAGGCAGTGACCATCCTTATGGGTAGGTGTTTTTGTCCACTGCTGGAGATCAAAGGAGGTGGTTAAATGGACGTGATGGCCAGGACTGGGAGGGGTTATCAATGTGACAATTGAAGTCACCCAGAATAATTGCAGGGCTGTCAGAGCATAGGAAAAAAGAGAGCCAGGATTCAAATTTAGAGAGAAATGTGGCAGGAGATCTAGCAGAAGGAGGTCTGTAAACAACTGCTACCTGTGCAGCGAGAGGGTAGAACAGTTGAACTGCATGCACCTCAAAAGAGGGAAACAAGAAGGAGGAAGGTGTAGAGTTTATAGTGGCATCAAGGGGAGACCAGAATGCCTACTCTTCCCCCACGCCACATTGTCATTCTGAGAGAGCCAGGTCTCAGTTAGGGCAAAGAGCTGAAAAGATTTTGAGCAAAAGACATCATGGATTAAAGTGGATTTGTTAATAACAGAGTGGGTATTAAGAAGCACACAGGAGAAGGGCAGATGAGCAGAAGGGAGAGTGTGAATTTGAATAAGGTTGGAAAGGTTAGCAGTATTTGTAGGTTTAAGCAGAGGGGGTCCGTTACGTGGGTGATAGCAGATGGGTATATGGCAGGGACTCGGCTAGGAGAGATATCACCTGCAACTAGTAACAGTAGAAGAGAGAGTGAAAGCAGGTGGGAGAAAGATTTGAAAGCTATGTAAGGTGTAGGAGCAGCAGTGTGTGGAATGGAGCAGAGAGGGAGATACCGTATTATGATAGAGTATGGCTGGAAAAGTGAAGGAAGAAGCTACCTTTGGAAGCACAAACATGAATGACAGCAGGATTGCTAACATTCTGTCAATGTATCTTTGGATAGATCTTAATTACTGATGTAGAAGTCTGATCCTCTTACCAATAATAAATGTCCAGGATCCAGAGGCAAACTGGTTTTCTGTAAGAGTGGTTGTAGAAATCTGCAGTATGAAAGTTGGAAGCATATTCAGAGCAAGCTGTACAGATGAAGTTCTAGTTGTTGGGTTCCAATCCAGGTTCAAACTCCAGTTCGAACTCCATACTTAAAGGCTTACCAGAAAAATCTAGCAGAGCAGGATTTAAATGGGGTTGCAGACTGAGGCACAGGAGAGGCAGAGCAGATGAACGGAAAAATTACCTGTGATTGAAAGAAGAGCAGTGTGAGTTTAGTTGTCCAAGGAGACAGAATATGACGGTCAGTAGTCAGAGCAAGGTATGAAGGGTGAGGCAATAGTCCACTAAAAAGGACTTAGTTTGCTCTATTGGGTATGAAAGCTTCTATCTTTAGAGATATGCCCCCATATGTAATATAAGGCACTAAGTTTGCCCAGGAGCAGTAACTCATGGCAACCAATAAGATGCTTGCATTTAAACAGGTGACTAGTGAATTCTACCTGCTGATTGGTTGCTATAGGTTACTGCCCCTGGTCAAACTTAGTGCCTTTTATTACATTACCCCTTTGGAGTACTAAGTATATGGATGTTATTAAATAGAGAACACCAGTTCTAACTTCATGCTTAAAGCCTCATACTTTAAGCCTTCAGACTGTCAGCCTAAAAACCCTGCAAGCAGAGCCCCTGATGTTAGATTGTGTGGGGGCTAGTTGTTCCACGTTGCCACACTGTGCCGATTAGCTGGAATTGCTTGTCTTTACCTCCTCCTAACCATCGCCATTACATCGCTGGCACGTGTTTCGCCAAAGCTGGCTTCCTCAGGGCGTGATGACATCACAAGAGGAGATCCTTTCTTATGGTCCTCGGACTTCATCTTGATTCACTTTTGTAAGAATTAGACCATTGCTCAGTCCTTCTTTAAACCAAAATTATTAGACATGTATTTAAGTAATGGAAAGGATACATAAATAGTTGCAATGCATTTTAGGTCCAAGTATATAATTTGCTTTGGGTCACCGTAGTGTCTTAATTTCAATGAATACATAAGAGGACTACAATGGCAATTATATAAAAAAAAAAAAATTCCTTTCCTCATTGAGATCTTTCGGCCACAAAGTATTGAGGGTATGTATCCACTGTAGTACTTTCTTTAAAAGTATTTTATCAACATCGCCCCCACGAATTCCATTTTTCACTTGTTCAGTTCCAAACATTTTAAAACAATTAACATTACCACCATGTATGCAAAAGACTGACTTCTTTTGAATCTTCAGATCTATATTACAGTTCCTGTGCAAGAATATACTTTATAATTTACAGTATTACAAAAAGATGTCTTTATTCAAAATGAATCTGGGGACTTCCGGTATGGCGCCAGCAGCGTCAACAGCACATTAGAGGCGCTCCGTACCCA
>CM044431.1:138914157-138941970 GCA_024363595.1 Xenopus borealis
AAAAAAAAAAAAAAAAAAAAAAAAAAAAAAAAAAAAAATGAATCTGCCCTTCTTGTTACAGGTGGTGGATAATCACAACTAACTGCAGAGGACATTTTAAACAAGCACAACTATATAAATACCTGTTTCTCCTAAGTGACCAGGGACATGACCACCATTTTCAAAACTTTTTGATGAGGACTTCCAACAATTAATTAAGGTAAACACTGAAACCAAAGTAATAACATACTGAAGCATATAAATAAATGTAAAATCTACATCTAGAACTTTGGTTCAGAATATCCATTAAAAATGAAATATCCCAGCTGAGCCACAGACGTAAATAAAGTAACAAGATTTCGGGAAATGTACAAAGACAGGAATGTAAAGTACACTACAATGAAATATTCATAACTGTGGTTTTTACAGACCTCCGAATTTTGGTGTGGTCTGGACTCCACAATGTGTTTTGAAATATAATAAAATAATAAAAAATACTGAAATTATAATTCATACGCCTCAGTCCTAGGAAAGGAGTGACAACATATAAGCAAAACTATTTTTAGAACATACTTAAAATGTAGTAGAATACTGCGACTGCTAATTACTCTCATCAGCAGATAACATATCTCTGAGATGTATACACAGAAATGCACAAACATATACAGATTGATTGCCAATTTGTTGGAGGCACAGCTGAATTCTCCACTGCACTGCAAGATTTCATACACTATGTTGTGCATATCAATTTTTAATGTGGGGGGTGTGCTGTGTAAAATTTACTGCCAATCTTATCTCCCACACTGTTTTTGTTTACAGAAATAGCACATATGGATAATATATCAGGATTTGAATCTAGGTTAATGGAAAAGGAAACATTGTTTTCTATAGAAAACTATATATATATTTTGTAGATCAGTTTTTTTGATGCATTTTGTTTTTTTTTACAATTTCTGGCAGTTCACTAAATCAATAGGAACAAAGAGCCACCTTCTGGGTGCTGCTACAAGAATGTCTCTCCGACTTAGGTCCAGTGTTATATTTAACCAAGTACAGGAATGGGATCTGTTATCCAGATTGCTCGGGACCTGGGCTTTTCTGGATAACGGATCATTCTGTAATTTGGATCTCCATACCTTAAAGAAGAATTCAACCCTGCGGAGCTAAAACCCCTCCCTCCTGTAGGCCCACCTCAAACGCTGTTGGGACGGAAGATGGTGCCCGTAAACCTTCCAGAAGGGGACCTTAGCTTGGATCAAATACAAGGTATTGTTTTATTATAGAGAAAAAGGATATTTTTTAAAAATCTGGATTAATTTATTATAAGGGAGTCTATAGGAGATAGCCTGTCAATAATTTGGAACTTTCTGGATAATGTGTTTCTGGATAACAGACCCCATACCTGTACCTAATAAAAGAATGCAAAACCCTAAAATATACTGAAAATTGTCTAATTGGGGGTTATCAACATTGGGCAAATATGCCCATGGGCAGTTACCCATGGCAACCAAATAATTGTACTTCCTGCAGCTGCCTGAAAAAAAGCCAAGCACTGATTGGTTGCTATAGGTGACTGCCCACAAGCAGATTTGCCCATTGTTGATAAATGAGCCCCATGGTGTCAATATGTTAACAATGAACATACAATATACTGTACTTAACAGGGGCGATCCTACGCACTGTGCCGCCTGAGGTGGCCTTGAATTTGCTGCCCCCCACCCTTTCCCCACGGCCCTCAAAAGTGAGTGCCGCACAGGGGTAGGGGGGTCCACGGCGATAGTGCAGAACACGCAAATGCGGGCTCTGCACTAAAAGAGCCGAATTTCTGGGTTGAAAAAATGTAAATTTGGCTCTTAGTTAACAGAAATTATGCATCATAACAAAATTAGACATAAAGTTGCATAAATTTGGGCACCCCAACAGAGATATTGCATCAATACTTAGTTGATCTTCCTTTTGCAAATGTTACATCCTCTAGACACCTCCTATAACCTGTGATTAGTGTCTGGATTCTGGATGGTGGCATTTTTGACCATTCGTCCATACAAAATCTCTCCAGTTCAGTTAAATTTGATGGCTGCCGAGCATGGACAGCCTGCTTCAAATCATCCCATAGATGTTCGATGATATTCAAGCTGGGAGACTGTGACAGCTATTCCCTCTGCATAAATGCCTTAGATTTTGAAGTGTGTTTAGGGTCATTGTCTTGTTGGAATATCCAAACCCTTCATAACTTCAGCTTTGTAAACGATGCTTGAACATTAGCCTGAAGAATTTGTTGACATTGGGTTGAATTCATCCAACCCTCAACTTTAACAAGGGCCCCAGTCCCTGAACTACAGATGCAGTCACTTGGATTTGTAAGTTAAATGCGTTGTGACTCAGGGCAAATTGTAGAAACTGTGTTTCTTAACTCATTTAATGCATTTAACCTTTTCATTAGCATACCAAAGCTCCATTGTTTTCAATGGTGAACTCTTTAATTGGATGGGATGCTGTGACACAATATTCTGTGCTGTGTGGGAAAAATGGGATAGATGAGTTAAGTCACGACGCATTTAACACACAATCCAAAGTGACTGCATCTGTAGCTCCACAGCCCCACGGCATGATGGAACCTCCACCAAATTTGAAAGTAGGTAGCAGGTGTCTTTCTTGGAATGGAGTGTTCTTTTTCTGCCATGCAATGTGCTTTTGTTATGACCAAATAACTAAATTTTTGTCTCATCAATCAAAAGCACTTGTTCCAAAATGACTGTGCCTTGTCTAAATGAGCTTTTGCATACAACAAGCAACTCTGTTAGGGGCATGAGTGCAGAAAGAGCTTCTTTCTCATCACCCTGCCATACAGATGTTCTTTGTGCAAATTGCACTGAATTGTAGAATGATGTACAGATACACCATCTGCAGTAAGATGTTCTTGCAGGTCTTTTGAGGTGATCTATGGGTTGTCTGTAACCATTCTCAGAATCCTCCACATATGCTGCTCCTGTATTTTTCTTGGCCTCCACGACCTGGGTTTTACAGCAACTGTGCCTGTGGCCTCCCATTTCCTGATTACTTTCCTTACAATTGAAACTGACAGTTTAAACCTCTGAGAAAGTTTTTGTAGCCTTCCCCTAAACAATGATACTGAACAATCTTTGTTTTCAGATGTCTTCAGAGTTGCTTTGAGGATTCCATGCTCTCACTCTTCAGAGGAGAGTCAACTTGCAGTTGTCCACCTTAAATACCTTTTCTCATGATTGAAGTTCCAACCAACATGATTGATGTTGCCAGTAATCAGTTCTGAGAAGTTACATTCATTCAAATTATCAAAATTACAGGGGTACCCAAATGTTTGCACAGCCAGTTTTTTACATTTGATTTCATTTCACACAACTGAATACTGCTTCACTAAAAATCTTTGTTCAGAAAACACCCCAGTACTGATGTTCATGGGAAATGAAAGACATACCACTGTTAACTTTTTTTGTTGAAAGTGTAGTAAATTATTTTGCAGGTTGAGAGGGGTTCCCAAACTTTTTCATATGAATGTATGTAAAGGAATTATAGTGAGAGAAATATTGGGATAACAGCTTAGATAGTGATTTGTTGGGTCCATTCACCCTGGGGTGCAGTTCCAAAAGTAGCATAACAGCTCTACACTTATATTTCGGGTCCTGTTAGTATGTGACATCCATCCTACAATAGTGGACTGTGCCACATTCTCTAGATTATTTGTATTTAGAAATTGCTACTGATGTCATACAATCACATGCTTATATATAATGTAATACAACACCAGCTGGAAGACAAGAGGCTGGGCACAGATATAATAAATATATACAGTTAAATAGGAACATTCCACATACAGCGTATATGAACTGGGTGCCAAGTGTAAAGCAAAAGGTAAAGACTGGCACACTCAGGGTTTGTATATTATGCAAAAATGGAGAGTTTATTTTACGTTTCAGTTCTGTTCTGTTAGACATCCAGTCACTCCAGCCTTTATACATTGCATTTTTGGCTAACTAACTATTTTAGAAACATTTTTCATATTGCACAGGCTATGTACTGTATTTACCCACTTTTAATTTTTACACTGAACTGTTACTTTTAACGTACTTGAGTCACAAGCTTATCCTTCTATCCTGCAGCCTGTTTCAAATTGAGTGCAGTTAGCCTAGCCTAGAGAAAATGGTAGCTACCATCACATTTAACAACAATGGGGAAACTATAAAGACTTATATATCTACATATTTGTTTTCCTGGTTGAGAATGTTTTAAATGATAAGCAATATGAGACATGCATTTTTCCTCACCTGTGCTCTTTAAGATGAATTTCAGGTTTTCTATGCTGTTCTGAGCTGAGCACCCAGCAGGAGGTTGCACACGCATGAGTAGCAGCCTGTATCAGTACTTAAGGACGCACATACTGTTTAATGAGTCACATTCTAATAAATGCCAAGGAGAACACTAGCAGGTTGGCCACTATGTGTGGTATCATAATGGCTTTGAGCACAAATCAGACGAGTGCAGATGTGCAATTTGCTCTTAAAAAGACATTATGTGAATTATAGCATACAAAAGCAACGTAGCATGTGTGCTACTATTTCTTTTACAGAGTCTAAATGGGCACTGCTGTGATGACACATGCAGAGAAATCGTTGTAACAATGGTAATTCTTATTAGTTTGATACAGAAGGACCTGTGGATTGGGATGTGCAGCAAAATAGAGGGAACTGTAGGCACAATGATACCACAAAGTTCACTGAGGTCAAATCTCTTACTCGTTACTTCTTCTGTAGCCAGTATTTGTTCTTAGCAAACCAGCAAATAAATATGTGTTATAAATCTGCCAACCAGCAGAAAATCTACAAATAAGTGGCATCTTTAAGAGCAAAATCTTTTTGTTGCTAAGTGCCTGTAATGTGCTTCTTTGCCTTAGATAACAATGATGTCACTTTGGGTGTAGTAAAAGTTGCAGTAGATGGTTTGGAGCTTGGTGTGCGACCCAGTAACTTTTAGTTAGGCGAGTGGCAGAATTTGCAAGAGATTTTTTAAAGGAACAGTTCAGTGTACAAATAAAAACTAGGTAAATAGTGCAAAATAAAAAAATGTTTCTAATATAGTTAGTTAGCCAAAAAATGTAATGTATAAAGTCTGGAGTGACTGGATGCAGGCCTGGATTTGTGGAGAGGCCACCAAGGCCTGGGCCTAGGGTGGCAGGATTTTAGGGGATGGCATGCTGCCCAACCACACCCACATTGGTTCAGAAATACTGGGGATACGCAGAACAGAAAGGGATACTGTGTGAAAACATGTTTTTTTCAAAATGCGTCAGTTAATAGTGCTGCTCCAGTAGACTTTTTATATTCAGTTTTGAAATCTGACAGGGGGCTAGATATTTTGTCAATTTCCCAGCTGCCCCTGGTTATGTGACTTGTGCCAGCACTTTAGGAGGGAACTGCTTTCTGGCAGGCTGTTGTTTTTCCTTCTAAATGGAACGCAGTGAGACATGGGTTTTTACTATTGAGTGCAGTTCTTAGATCTACCAGGCAGCGGTTATCTTTTAAGGTGGCCATACATGGGCCGATAAAAGTTGCTGACAGACCCAGTGGGCAGCTTATTGGCCCCTTCAATGGGCTGCTCCGATCGATATCTGGCCAAAAGCTGGGAAACTGATATGTCTAGCCCCATGTCAGATTTCAAAATGAAGTATAAAAAAATCTGTTTGCTCTTTTGAGAATTGGATTTCAGTGCAGAATTCTGCTTGAGTAGCACTATTAACTGATGCATTTTGAAAAAAACTATTTTTCCCATGACAGTATCCCTTTAAGTTTCCCCTGCGCCAATCCCCATTGCTCCGATCCTGATGATGAAAATTTGCATGAATAAAGGGGAGGGGACGGGGGCAATGAATGGCAGCAGGCCTAGTGGTGCCCGGCCCTGACTGGATTTCTAACATAATAGCCAGAACACTACTTCCTGCTTTTCAGCTCTCTAACTATGAGTTAGTCTTGAAGGGGGGCCACATGGGACATAACTGTTCAGTGAGTTTTTGATTGAACCTTAGCATTCAGCTCAGATTCAAAAACAACAAACAGATATGACCCATGTGTCCCCCTGAAGTCACTGACTGGTTACTGCCTGGTAACCAATCAGTGGAAAGTAAGAGATATGCAAAGCAGGAAGTAGTGCTCTGGCTATTATGTTACACATCCAGTCACACCAGCCTTTATACATTACATTTTTGGTTAACTAACTATATTAGAAACATTTTTTAATTTTGCACGTACAATCTATTTACCAAGTTTTTATTTTTACCCTGAACAATTCCTTTATTATTATTTTTATTGTTGTTAACATGTATTTCTATAGCGCCAACTTATTTCGTAGTGCTGTGAGGTCTCATTTTTGTATAAACCAGTAAGAGGTTGGGTTCTAAGTTAGTTGAATGTATGTACTGGCCCTGTTGTTTTTATATTATTGTATTTATATTTTATCTTTAAAAATAATAAAAGTTTAACGTTTCCACTTATAGCACAATGCTGATGCAGGCCTATATGCAGAGAGGTCAGTCCAAATGCCATTTTGCTGGGTATAACACCACTAATATAAAGAATCAGGAAATCTGTGTCCCATTTATTATGATTCAAGAACTGAACTTGCCAAGTTTTATGTCTTTTTTTAATATACCTGCGACACTTGACAGTAATGAGTTACAAGTCTGCCCATATGCAAGCCTGCACCTTGGAATGGTACCATAAATTTGACCTCAATGATTATGGTATATGTGCCTCTAGATCACTTCACATTTTTAGCTGAGAGCCTTCTTTTTATTCCTCTGTGTCAGTTTCCTTCTTTTGTATCATACTTCAATGCCCCCTCTGAAACCTTATTCTGGCAGAATAATATGTGTGTGATTTACTGTTATACCTTCACCTCTGAGCTCTTGTTCCCTGATCCATAACAAAGCAGTGGCCTAGCTGAAATAGAAGATGAAATAGGCAACAGGATGCATTAAGGTGAATATAATGTAAAAACATTATAATAATTTGGAACAAAGGAGGTTAGACATTCATTAGGTGTTAACTTAATTATATCATGGTGTGCTTTATAAAAATGTTGTACAGAAATTAAAAATAAAGTGTAATTTTTCCTTGATCATAAGTCATCCTGGTGGATAATTACCATCTTACATTTATCATTAATAGCGAGATTATTGTTCAGGTTCTGAGCATGACACAATTGTGCTATGAAGTTCTTCTCTGTAATAGGGACAGAATCAGAGGTTATTGCAAACGTAGGCCCACTCAGCTGAACTACAACTCTTAAGTTTTCATAGTTCAGGTATACATCTCAATGGAACACAGAATTCAATATTTTCAATAAATGTTGACCTGAAAGACACTTGCTGTCGTGAACTACATAAGCAGAACGTGCACTGCAAGCAGGCCCGGACTGGCAAATGCCAGATGGTCATAAGGTGCCATAGAAAGGCAATATTAAGTGGGCTGTTTGGCCCTCTATGTGGGCTGATTGGGACTCTGAAATGTACTTGAAATGTCAGGGTCTATTTTGATTCTCAGTCCAGACCTGATTGCAAGTTTCCTGTTATTTAGGAAAATTTAGCAAAACAAAAAACC
This sequence comes from Xenopus borealis, assembly GCA_024363595.1. NCBI lineage: Eukaryota > Metazoa > Chordata > Amphibia > Anura > Pipidae > Xenopus > Xenopus borealis. Next base: position 138,921,768 of record CM044431.1, read on the forward strand.
CAAACAACATCCATGCAGACTGAAAACAAAAACCATTTAGTAATTAATTTTTTCAATAAGTTTGTAAATGTTTCTTCATTTATAAATTAATTATCTATATAGTGAATAATGTATTGCCTATTGTAAATGTATAAGGTTATTATAATGTACAGAGGAATGCCATGATTGTGTAAATGCACAAGGCTGAAGGGCAAATGTTTTTAAACAGGTCATGGAACTCCGAATTGACTAATATTTTACTACAGGGGGCACATTATATGTTATAATACACAAGCTTCAATGAGTGATAAGACACAAATGACATAACTAACCACATATTATAATAATATTGTAATAATATGATATAGTGCTCCTCATACTATTTTAAATATATATATAAATATATACTGTATATATATATATATATATAGAGAGAGAGAGAGAGAGAGAGAGATGCTCTGGGTGTCCGCACTCTGACTCATTTAAAAGAAGAGGTGCATGATCAATTTGGGTAACACACTTGATAGAAGGATCAGCACGCTCTTTGGGGCAGATTCACTAAGATCCGAAAATTCGCCAGCGTAGGCTTCGCTAGCATTCGCCGCACTTCGCCAGGCAAATTTTCACCAGCACTACGCAAATCCACTAAAGTGCGAATTTACGCTCAGGTCAGCGAACGGTAGCGTAGTTGCGCTAGTGTTACTTAGCTAGGCAGAGCGCTGTTACGCTAGCGAAGCCTAATTTGCATACGGTGGGGACTTTAATTTAAAATAGAAGTATATGTTATAGCCACTACATTCCACTACACAAGCCCAGGAAACCTTTAATAAATTATATAAAGTTGTCCTATTGCCCTACATGTGCCCCCTGTATAGTTGTGTTGCCATATGTTAGGAAATGTAGGGGGGAAGAAGGGTAACCCCCCCCAAAAAAATGATCGATTTTTTCAGACTATCACCCTCCTATGCTTAAAAACGCCAGCGTTTTTTTGGGACTTAGAAAAAAATTTGACATTTTTTTTCAACCTCCTATCTATTGTATTGAACTTCGCCTGGTCTGACTAGGAGAAGTAACGTCTTGCGTAAGTGCTAACGTTGAGGAAAATGTTCATCTTAGTGAATTTGCAAAGTTACGATCCTTCGTCAGTGCGCAACTTCGCCTGGCGTAAGGGTGCGAAGTTGCGCAAGTTCGCCAGAGTCCGTGTTAGTGAATTTGCGAAGTTGCGAAATGATGTCATGCTGGCGAATTAGCGCTAGCGTTAGACGCTTCGCACTTTAGTGAATCTGCCCCTTTGTGTTTTTATTCATAACACAACATTTCCCAAAATATATATATATATATATATTTATATATATGAAATACTTTTTATGTACTAGGTTATGATTATTATAAATATCTATATTACAAGACTTGCATTACCATGATAATCATATTTCTCACTTCCAATATAACAATGCTACTAGAGAGCAAGCTACATTATAATCTTTTTTGTGGCTCAAGGATAGTGAAAACAGAATTAAGCAAATTACCCTGGAGATTAAAATTCTGCACCATACAGTCCCAAGTCAGTTGGTTTAGAGATTCTTTTATTAGAATGAATGGGGAAAACAGTAATTACTAGAGACACACATTAGCTGATTCAGATGCCTGTTTAACTGTAACATTACTGAACAAAATCAGTGGTGGACTGAATCGGTTAAATAAGACTTTTTTCATATTATTTGTGATTAACATAATTCATTCTGCCTCTCTTATACCATTGCTGGACTTTTACATGGAATTAAGGGGCACATTTATTAAACCTCATTTTTCTGTTCTCTATCCAGTAATGGAGAAGCCCAAGCAAGAACCTAACCTTGTAGGAGAGCAATAATATAAGAAACTTGTAGTGACTTTTTAGTCAGTTTAAATTGCAATGTTGTTCCATGTGGCATAGAGAATACATTTAGAAATTATTATTTTTGCCTTTAAATCTCCTTTAAGTTGACACGTTGATGGTTGAGGTTCCTTTTGAGATGTAAGTAATCTATTCCATGGTATTAGTAGGCATGACATTCCAAAGCTATATATAAACTCTTTAAAGAGGATTATTTATGTATTTGCTGCATAGATGTTTGCCATGATGGCATTTGTCAAACAAATACTACTTTGTTTCAAGAAAAGCAATATGAGTATGCCAACAATCTACTTTGGCACCTCCACTGTTAATGCAGCAATGATTATATGCTCCCAGTGTGGCTTTGCCTAATGACTGGTACAAAGAGGAGAGGGCACTTCCTTAATCCAGAGGATTTCTCTGTTTTAACTTTGCCTTGTGTCAGCAGGCACTCATTCTAGCACCTGATAAATTACACTTTAAGGGCAGGAGTTTTTGACTTTGTACAGCCCATAGCATAGAGGTGGAATTACAGATTACTGATTGCATATTACTATCGCTCACTTTAAATAGGTGCCTAGGCAGATGATTGGTGTAGCATTTTATTATTTAAATTGAATGTGGGAGGCAATTTACAGCAGCTACAAGAGAATGCAGGCCTCATTTACTAATACCAGGGCAGGATGCAAAGACAAAAAAACAGGGGAAAGCCACAGTGTTTGACTTGGTTCAAGTATATAGGGACTAGAGTCTGCATAGCCAAACAGGCTGCTTTAGAGCAATATCATATCTCCCTAATCCTTTGTGTACTCAGCAGCAACAGACTAAATACCTTGAATGTTTACACAATCTGAATAGCATGGTAAGAAAATGATCTTGCATTGTGGTGCATAGCTTTTACTGATAACAGCAAAGAGCAGAAATACTCAAATTATTCACGTTGCTTTCCTTTTTTTCTGCAGGATACTGAAGGGTGGAATATTTTATGTAGTTACCAGAAAACCTTTTAGATATAAAAAAATACACCACGGGTCTCTATTTTATTTTAGCACATGAAAATGTATCTGTGATTAAATCTGGTCCAGTATGTGCCTAGATTGCTTGCCTTTTTTTTCTTTCCAAAAGCAAGCTCCAAGCAAGCATTTTATCTTTTTCTTGTGTAATCACCATAAGCTAGAAAATGATATTTCCAAAAACCTAAAAAGGATGCTGCATAGTGCTTTAGGGCACTGTATGTCATTTTGAGCTTTGATGTAGGCAGAGCAAAGCAGCTTCAAATCTCTTTGCCGACATATTTGAAAGTGTTACTTAACCGGTTTTTGCTAGCTTCTCTTTATGTTGTAAAATGACAAATTTAAATAAAAAATAAATAAATAAATGAAGTGGAGTGGCTCAATGCAAACAACCCAGGTCTTGTAATCATTTTAAAGATCATTAAAGTCACATCAGAAAAGGCATCTCTAATTATTCTCAGATTTGTCTATAAAAAGGGATCCCAAACTTATTTTTAATCTTAATTGTGCCCATGGAAGGCCTACACACATTAAGAGCCACAACCTGTTTTTAATGGGAATCATGCACATTCAGGTAAAGAATGTGGATGCACAGCAATATGTACATGGTTGATAAACCTAATTAACCCATACTTATTACGGGTTAGTTGTTATAAGCATAACTAGTATTTGTTACTGCATTTTAACAGATTAATGCTGTATTTACCCTATTCTAAATAAGCTTTCATCAAAATCATCAAAATCACTATTTTATATATGATCATCCTAAAACAGGTAATACGGGACAGTTTAAAAGGCTGAAGGACTAATTTATAAATAAAAGCACAAGTACTAAGAACTCATTTGGATGTAAATATTGAGCTCATGTGATGCTATTTGACTACTTGTCAGGAGCACCCTTCTCTGATAAATAGGGTTGCCACCTTTTCTTGAAAAAAATACCGTCCTTCCTATATGTTTATCTTTTTTTCCTATTAACAAAATTGGGATCAACCAACAAAATTACCGGTCAGGCCGGTAAAATACCGTCCAGGTGGCAACCCTACTGATGAATAGGGTGCAAGTGCACATGTGGAACCTAGTGAACCCTAGAACCACTGCCAAATAAGTCACATTAATACAGTTATTAATGTTATGCTGTAGTGATCATTGCTGTTCCAATAAAAATACAGGGAAATAGTGCATGAAGTACCACTTTCTGTTTATACTGGTTCATGAAAAGATACACTTGCAGTAGGGTTGCCACCTTTTCTTGAAAGAAATACCGGCCTTCCTATATATTTATCTTTTTTTCCTATTAATAACATTGGGATCAACCATCAAAAATACTGGCCAGGCTAGTACAATACCGGCCAGGTGGCAACCCTAACTTGCAGTTAAGCTGGAATATTGCCCTTGGGAATAATTACTTGGGAAAATTACAGAGTTGGTCAAAGGTTTAAATTATATTACAGAGATTCACATGCTACACCTGCTGTTGATCTTGGAAAAAGCAATGATACCCATTGATCATCTGCCTACAACATCCTCTGTATCTTATCTACAGCTGACAGGCTCCAAGTGGATCTGGGCCAACTTGAACTACTGATCCCAGTGACTTCTGTCTTTATATCCAAACGTGATATAAAAAAAATGATATGTGATCTAGCAACAGTATCTTGGCAATCAGAGACCCCAACAGGGAGGGTATTATGGTTTGCTTTATATGAACTCTGGCGTGATAATTAGCAGAAAATCATTATACTGGAGAAGTGGACCTTTTGCCAATGAAATTCACCTACAGTGTGATTACAAATGTGTAAGTATTCATTGCAGGCTAGAACTGGGAACATTTGCTCTAGATACAATCATACAGCACGCTAGGGTGGCTTATTAGGATAATAAACTATTGTAATGTACAAAGCAATTACTGGATCCTATGTGATGACAAATTTACAGATTCAATATACATCTTTGTTCAGCATAGACTAAATAAACAGTGCTTATAGTGAAAATGTGCCAGGCATAGTGCAGATTTTTTATTTACTAACTACACAGTGCACATTAACTCTCCCATGCTCCATCCTAGTTTGTTTTCAACTCCATAAAATACCCCACCATTCATATGCTTAGAAGCACATGAAACATAGATGGTGGGGGAACAGCTAATTATATGTAATATTTATAATCATAATATTCTTTGTTCCACTAAAGGAGATGTAATAAATAATGCTGTCCACAGAGTTGGAATAAATATAATTCCAGGTTACACATTTGATCATATATACAAATTACCTCAATATTTTACCAATGTTTTTAATGCATATTCATGTATATTCTTACTTAAAGACATAGAGCAATCCCTAAATTCACTTTTCTTTTCAAGAGTAATTCAAATGTCATGTTACTTTTTGCTTTTGGACCACCCAAAAACAAATTCTATATGCATCTAAATTTAAAGGGGTTGTTCACCTTTGAGTTAACTTTTAGTATAATATAGAGAGGGATATTCTGAGACTATTTGCAACTGGTTTTCATTTTTTATTATTTGTGGTTTTATAGTTATTTAGCTTTTTATTCAGCAGCTCTCTAGTTTGCAGCATCAGCAATTTGGTTTCTAGGGTACAAATTATCCTAGTAACCCTGCATTGATTTGAATAAGAGACTGTAATATGAATAGGAGTGGGACGGAATAGAATGATAAGTTATAAAAAGATATAAAAAGTGGCAATAACAATACATTTGTAGCCTTACAGAGCATTTGTTTTTAAATGGTGTCAGTGACCCCCATTTGAAAGCTGCAAAGAAAACTGAAGAAAATTGCAAATCATTAAAAAACTATGAAAAATAAATAATGAAGACCAACTGAAATGTTTCTTAGAATTGGCCCTTCCACAATATACTAAAAGTTAACTTGAAGGTGAACCACCCCTTTAAAGGACACCTATTGGCAAAAAAATGTTTTCCCCAACTAAAGGTGCGGGCTGATAGAGCCGTCATTCTGGTTGGGGATAACAGTAGGTTTTTGTTTTTTTAAATGCCCCCCGCCAGTGCTAGGCTACTCGCACCGGGGGCGCACTTTTGGTCGGGGATAACATTTTTTGCTAATAGGTGTCCTTTAATATTCTGTCATCTTGCAGTGGTAAAAACTACATTCTTACTTCAGAAACTCTAGTTTAATTTATCTAAATAAGTTGCTGTGTAGCCATGGGGGCAGCCATTCAAGCTGAAAAAAACAAAGGCCTGTTTACATAACAGACAAGCTCTGTAGCACACAACAGAGAGAGAATGTATGATCTCCAAGACAGTGTGCCATGCATACACTGCAAAATGCTGTTGAATTGGCAGCACTGTATTATATGTTTCCTTATGGACAGAAGGGGGGTGGTGACATGTTTCACACAATTTACCAGCCCCCTAACTTACATCTCATTCAGAAACACAAGTTAGGGAGCCGCAAATACCCCCAAAATTAATACTTGAGCAACAGGTAGTTGATATCAAATTAAGTGGCATATTAAATAATCTTACCAAACTGGTATAGCTATTTTATTAAATACTGCACTTTTACATCTCTTGCCTTGAACCACCATTTTGTGACGTCTCTGTGCTGCCTCAGAGATCACCTAACCAGAAATACTACAACTCAAAGGGGCAGATTTACTAAGGGTCGAATTTCGAAGTTTTTTCATTGAATTGTTTTTTTCAGAAAGCCCCTGGTCCTGAGCATTCTGGATAATAGGTCCCATACCTGTATTATGAAAATGTTTTATTTACATGAAGCAGGGTTTTACATAAGCTGTTTTATGCAATATCTTTTTATAGAGACCTACATTGTTTGAGGGGTATAGTTTTCCTTTAACAGACATACCAACATATACCTTCTGCCTAGTGTTGAGTCTATGTGTTTGGTCTTTACTGTAATACAAATACATAGCTTTTAAAATAAGCTGCATGTGTAGGTTTTTATAATAACATTCCTTTATTCTGTATTCTATTTAGCCTTGTGTCACAGAACAAAGTGTGTCAGGTGGATTGTTACCAGGCTCAGATACACTTAGATGCAAGAACTTTTGCATTCAATTCAGTCCTTGTTTTAGTGCCTAGTTCTGCACCACTTATTAATGAAGCCACCCATATCCAGTGCAAAAACAAATGCTTGTGGTTTTATGCAAACCCCAAAAAAACTGTAGGGTATTTCATCCATACTTAGCCTCAATTAAAAGTAATACAAGTGGGTTTGTGTTGCTTATTTTAACCTGGGGATGTCTTAAATTAGGCGATAAAACATTTTGTATGTGAGTCATTAGTTTCCCACACAGCCCCTTTATCTTTTAAATTGTAGGGACATTTATTGTATAATACTGTGGAATATGTTGGCACTTTATTAATCTGTAGTAATAATAATAATTTATGACCTCCTGGGCAGTGTGAAAAGGCACCCATTGTTTACACTTTGCCTCCTGCTATTACAGAATTGTCATAGGACTCTGTATCACACAGTTCTGTAGCTACCCCCTTGAATAGAGTGCTGCCTGGGTTCAGATATTGCAGTACATTTAAACTGGCCAACTACAGTACATGTGTGAAATGTATAATGAAGCAAGCTGGAAAAGAGTGTAGGACTGTCCAGAGCAGGCATGACTTTGATGTAGTTTAAAGGGGAGGAATTTTTTAGTAGCTTAAAGGAAAACTATACCCCCCGAACAATGTTGGTCTCTATAAAAAGATATTGCATAGAAAAACTCATATGTAAAACCCTGCTTCATGTAAATTTTCATAGTAATATCCTTTTTTAGGAGCATGTGCCATTGGGTAATCATGAATAGAAAATTGCCATTTTAAAAAATAAGTACAGCCTTCTGGGATCGTATGATTCAGCGGTGCACACAAACATACCAAACAAACTGTAACGTTAGGTCACACCAGCCAATAAATGGACAGAGTTTTGTCTTTTGCTTCCACACTTCTTCCTGTTACAGTTAGGGGCCGATGTACTAAATTCACGTGAAGGATTCGAAGTTCGATCGAAGTCTTCATTTGGTCGAATATGTGAATTTTGGCATATTCGATAATCGAATAGGGAATAGTCGAGTGATCGAATACATTCGAATAGAGTCGAATTGACGAATATTCGATCATTCGATCAGCGAAGGATTTTATTTTTAAAGTTTATTTGATTGCCTTCTTCGGCAGATTGGACCTACCGAATTGATCGAATAGGATTCCTAAGATCGAAGTCTTCGATCATTCGAATCGTACGAATCATTCGAATGAACAAATTATTTATTCGTTCAGTCGAATGATTTATTCGACTGATCGAATAGGTTCGTATTCGATCGTTGAATATCGAATAAAGGGTAGCCTAGAACTATTCGATTAACATTCGAAAATCGAATACTAATCGAATATCGAATAGAAACTAATTATTTTTGGGGAATAATAGTAAATTTGCCCCTTAGAGTTGAAATATTTCTGGTCAGGTGATCCCTGAGGCAGCACACATCACAAAATGGTGGTTCAAGGCAAGAGATGTAAAAGTGCAATATTTACTTAAATATATATACCAGTTTGATAAGATTCTTTAATATGTCACTTAATTTGATATAAACTATCTGTTGCTCAAGTATTCAATTTGGGGATATAGTTTTCCTTTAATGAACAAAATGTCTCTAGGTCGATTATATTGATAAAGGGTTGAGTGAAGAATCTTTATTTCAAGCTATGCAAGACCATCAGTGTTGTGTCCAGTAATGTAACTACAGAGCTACATGCCTGTGTAACTCATACATGCACTTGCACCCATAACCCCATAATTTGCAGTTCAGGCAAACCCCCATCTCCCATCTCTATTTCTGCCACTTAAAAAAAAGTCTCCCCCTTAAAACTATTAATGATTGAACTAAAGGAGAACAAAGCAAAACAGTATTTGTTCCATTAGGACATGCTTTTATAAAATGTAATAATTTTGAAATAAATATATGTATTCTCATTATTAACTTGCTTTCATTTAGCCTGCAGAGGGCAGCAGGTCCTTATGGATATGGCAGTGTTGTAATATAATTGACTGCTTAAATTACCGAGATTGTTTCTATTTTTCATCAAGCTGTTTAAATTTATATTCAACCTGCAACTGAGTTTCTTGTTAAACACTTACAATAATCATATTTGATATATGTCTAGACTATAATTTACACGCAGCAAAGTTAGAATGTGGCTCAGTACCCGGGCATTTATTCAGCAGCTCATATTTTATCATATTATCAACTTATGAAGGTACATCTATTATAGGTAATTCTAAAACAACTGGACTTGCTGAGTAAACATTGAAGATGTTTTACTGTTCAGCTGACTGGTATGGGATGTTCTCAGTATATAAATATATATATTCCTTTAATCCAATCACAATGACAATTTAGCATTTTCAGATGTCACCCCTCTGAAAAGTTACTATTGCTATTGTGATTGGCTTAGCGGAAGAGTTTATATGCCAAGGACTTCCCATACCAGTCAGTTGAACTGAAGAAGCTGCTTGGATGAGTAGTGAAACGTCTTCAATGATTACTCAGCAAGTCCAGTTGTTTTTGAATTACCTATACTAGATGTACCATGACCTGGATGAATGAAAATCTTCATAGTTAACTTATGAAGGCTGATTGAAAAAATTTTTGCTTATGGACTATACTACATGGTGCGACTCCTTCTGATCCGACATACTGAGAGGAAGCCCATGTGAGAAGACGGATGTGCCAAATATAATTATATATATATTCAGCGTCATTGAGCTCTTCTACAAGATGCTACGTGGACTTGTGAATAAATGCAGATGTTAAAAGTTAAATTAGGGACAAGTAATTTATTGAATACCATTTTGACTGGTTTGAGTTTTTCCACTGATTTTACACCAATCAATGAACCTTGTCTCTTAAATAACAATACAGTATCTTGGCCAAAACTTAGTTTGCAGCATATATGTAGTGCTATTTGGGCCATATGTCCCCAAGGATGATAATTATATTGGGGCAAGTTCACTAAAGGTCAAATTTTGCCTATGAAGGTTTCATCAGACACCGTTCCAAATTTGCTACCATTGCATTAATGCACTAAAATGTGTACTTGCATCTCGGCAGCCAAACGCTGGCAAAGTTTTCCTAGTGTTAATTCTGCAGGAAATGTTACTCTTTCAATATAAATATTTCAAGAGACTATGCAGATTCTCATTCATCCAGGTCATGGTATATCTAACACAAGTAACTCAAAACAACTGGACTTGCTGAGAAATGTTAATAAAGACGTTTCACTGCTCATCCAAGCAGCTTCTTCAGTTCAACTGACTGGTGTAGGGGAGCTCTTGGCATATAGACTCTTCCAACAATCCAATCACAATGGCACATTGTAACTCTTCAGAGAGGTGACATCTGAAATTCACAGAGGGGTTGATCCTTTCATAGTAACTACATCGAATCAACACCTCTGTGAATTTTAGATGTCACCTCTCTGAAGAGTAGTGATGGGCGAATCTGGGGCGTTAAGCTTTTCACGTTTCGCTAATTTTTTGCCATTTCAAGAATTTCTCTAGAAATTTGTGAATTGGCAAAAAATTTGTGAAACGCTGCTTTTCTCCACAACAAGATGCCGGCGAATTTTCACCAGGCAAAATTTTACTGGTGTTTCGTTAATTTGCAGCGAAACATCTTCATTAAAATTTCTCAGCAAGTCCAATTGTTTTGAGTTACTTGTGTTAGATATTTTAAGAGACAGTACCTGGGACTGGCAAAGTTTGCACAGAGACCTGTAGTGCCCAGTTTTGCACCAAAGATTTATCCCAGTTTAAAAATTGGATAGCATCTGGTTTTGTATATTTGTTGGTCTGAGTAGGCTTTGTCTATCCATCTGGTTTGTAATAGTTCAATTAACGTACACAGGAGGGGCCAACAAGGAATGTGTCATTCATGCAAATTTTCAATATTTTTCCAATCTGTGGATTGAAGACGTTTCCTTGTTGCTGAGTGAACCAAATGTTCTCAAGTGATGAGACACCTAAGAATGTCCCCAGGGTCTGTTGCAAAACACACACAAATCCTCAGCCCTGATTAGTTATAAGATGGGTCCCCCCTAAATACAGCCTAAAATGTAACTGTAGCAAGACAGGACAAATGGCTAAGCAAAGTATTATTAGATATTCTAGTATTATACTCTATATTTAGTCGGGTATTAGAGTAGTACCTTGGCATATGGGGTGAATTGTAAAGGATACTAATATGTATATTTGTACCCAAATATCAGTTGGGACTTCCCCTGGGCCCACTATGTACCCTTTGTAAAGCTGGTGGGTCCCATGATACTGAACTGAAATTGTTATAAATCTTTATCAACATTCAAATTTGGAATTTTACCACAATTAAAGTTTTTTAGCACTAAAACTCACAAACTCGAAAGATAACTTTAAGCCAAGTATTTATTAAGCTTATCATATGTAAAACTTTGGCATCTGAAAGCTTGCAAATCCATATAGAAGTTAATTGGAATTGCCCTAGACAAAATTTAAACGTTCTATTTAATTCATGTTTTTCAAGTTCTTTGGAGCTTGTATTTTATATTTTTTCAATGATTTTATTCATTCAAATTTTTGATATTTGGATTTTTTCATAAATAAGGTAATATCTGTGTTTTTTAAATTGTTGGTTTATTCTAAGTAGAAAAAAACTCTAATATGACACAAATCCAAATGTTGATAAATAAGGCCCTTAGCATTAAGGCCAGTCAACTCTTAAACCCCCTTTTGCCTTCTGTCGTTAAGGGGCTACCAAACGCATGTGCCACCCCATATTTTGATATAAGCATGCACAGTATATGGTCATTTTGCTGTCAGGAGCAATACATTTGGATCTGAAGTTGTTTTATAAAATATAGCAATGTACTGTAAATGTCAGAAGTCAGTCCTGTTCACTTTGAAATAAGTAAGGTTTCTATTCTCATGGGGGAGATAGTGGTATATGGTTGTGGAAAATATCTTATAGTATATGATTTCAATACTTTTCCTTTCCTGCCCTGCTATTACCAGAGATTGCAGACAGTTGATAGACAGACTGATTATAAATAATTCCCATTGTGCAAATATCTGTTCCATATGATCTAAGCAAACCTAAGATGAGTAAACCAATACTGGTTAATGGAAATACACTTAAATATTTATGTTTATTTATGAATTATATCAGTATGATTTGGGTATCACTATAGTAGCTCTGTGACATTACAAAAAAGGCAATGAAAAAAGGATCCTGCTGACAGAAATCATTTAAAAAATCAACAGCAAAAAACAGATCATCATCGAAAATGTATTTATCAGGATGAGTGACTACAATGTAACGTGTAATGACTTGAGTTGACTAAAAGGTGCAGGATTGCTAAGAAGAGTTCTGTAAGTATTAATACAAATGAAAGTTGCAGTGCTACTGTATTTAATAGATTGCAAAGGAAATGTTATAAAGACTATAATGAAATCCAGTTTGTTGAATCCTCTTTAGAAATATCTGCTAGAAGAAAAAACATTCAACTTGCTGTAAATACCTAAAATATAAATGTGACAAATTGGGGAAAATAATACCAGGAGGGGCACGATAATTGTGGCAATAACTGTGAAATGTTACGACAATAAATATTTTCTGAATCAAGATGAGACTAGACAATGGGATTTATACAGAAGGCCATGAAAGAGTTAAATGTGTTAGCGTTTGATGCACACAGTTGGGTGGGTTTCCATGGTGATTTGGTCCTGAGCAAGAAGCCTGAGTGAGTTGTTAGACACCCCGTGGATTGCAATAATGTTAAGTTATGGGATTGCTGGTGCACTGGAAACAAGCTTAAATATTCGTCTTATTGTGGTTGTTAGTGTAAAGTTCAAAGGCTGAGTGCTGCAGGGAGAAAGGAAGAGAGAGCAGTCTGTTAATTATGGCATTGATGTAATGGACATTTTAACAATTACACCCCAAAGGTCACAAATCACTTGATATGTTATTTCAAAATGAAATTCAAGTTCTCATATGGTTATTTAAAATAAGAGAACAAATTATAACTGTATGGCTTTTAAGTGAGCAACATTTAAAATGACCAAAAAGTGCATTAATTCTAAATAAATGGGACGAAGAATCACTAAAAAAATATTTTAATAATGGCATTTAACAGACAAATTCAGTGATTTGATAAACACCATTTATGTTTTAGGGGCCTTCCTACTTTCCATGAACATTATTGTCATGGATATGCTATTCCATAAAAAAAGCACACTTTCCTGAGATTGATTGGTAGCCATTTATATCCTGGAGTGTCATCTGTTTGCAGCATAGAAAACAGAATGGCAAGTCAGTACTGGAAGAGAAACAAAGCAGTCTATCATTTTTCTCTCTTGCAGAGATAATATCACGACTTGCCTGCCATCACAGCACAAGTGTGAACTCAAAACCAGCAGATAAATTATGGCATCATTTCTGCTCTTATTGCAGATTTTACGTATCCAACAAATCACTGAGGAGTGCTCTGGCCCTATACTGCCTCTAGAACTTGATGATATAAAAATAAAAGCCATGTAAATATATCCATAGAAATGGTGTTCAGTGATGTCATCATTCAAAACTCCTACTTAATTATGTCACGTGTCAAATATGTAATTGAAACTTCTGTAGTATAAGATTTTATGGCAGATTTATTTATTTATTATTTTTATTAGTTTACTATTTACCAATCTGTTTTCTGAACTGGAACAAATAATCCAGCATGGAAAAGATATAGCAGCATATTAGAAAAGGTGTTAGATGCTAAATTATGACTAATTGCTATGTGTTACTGCACTGACACAATAGTCGTCAAAAAATGTCAAGAAATGTGATCATTAGGATGCAGCATGGAGTTTTCTCGTTCTGCACAATACCATAGCATACACTTGTACTCCCACCTTGTGGTAATATGTAAAACTGACAACACCTACACATGCAGGGGACTAGTTTTTATTTATTTATTTATTTATTTAAAAAGTGTTTTTTTTGCATAGTGAAAGAAAATGTAACACTAAGCAACTTTCCAATGTACAATCATAAAACATTTTGCAAAGTTTGAAACATTTTGCTTACAGTTATTATCATATGTATTTTCAATGGAAAAGAGAATATGTTTATCCTTTTCTGTTCTCTTCTGGCGCAATGCAGCATATATATATATATATATATATATATATATAGGTATGGGACCTGTTATCCAGAATGCTTGTTACCTGGGGCTTTCCGGAATCTTTCCTTAATTGTGATCTTCATACCTTAAGTCTACTAGAAAATCATTTAAACATTAAATAAACCCAAAAGGCTGGTTTTGCTTCCAATACGGATTACTATATCTTGGTTGGGATCAAGTACAGGGTACTATTTTGTTATTACAGAGTAAAAGGGAACCATGTTTAAAAATGTGGATTATTTAGATAAAATTGAGGCTATGGGAGATAACCTTTCCATTGGAGCTTTCTGGATAACATGTTTCCAGATAATGGATCCCACCTTCAAATGAGAAGGAAAGGTGATTTTACTTGGGGGTGCCAAAAGTACCTCCAAGTGATTGTACCTACTTACCTGACAACCACGGGCTGGTGCTCCCATCAGCAGAAAACTGCACTGGCCCAGGGTTATTCCAGCAAGCACCACAGAGAGATTGCCCTTGAAATTTCCTGGGGCAGATGCATGGGCAGTAGAACTAAATAGCTGGGAGAAGAGAGAAGAAGCTGGAAGGTGATCGCTCCGTTGTGCACGCTGGAAGACCCACTGGCAGATGCAGTTTTCTACTGATAGGAGCACAGGCCTGCGGTGTCAGGTATGTAAATACTATCACTTGGGGGTGCCTAACTTTTTGCACCACCAAGTACTAACACTTATTGAAAAATTGCTTAGATGTTCATTAACTTTAATGATAAAGAAAACATAAATGTTGAGGGCTCACTGGTTCCCCAACTTGAGCAGTTTATATATATTGTTGGAAAAAAATATTTCCCTTGGAATTAGGGTGGCTCTGAAAAACATCTTCATGCGGGAACAAGTAACTCTAGTTACACCAGTTTTGTGAATGACTAAGTACATTATAATTTGGGGGCTCCAAAATAAAAGGTGATATTGCTGATGGATTTAAATGGCATTGAATGAGTCTTGAATCTCATTAGCTTAACACACTACAATGGTAATGTGGTAAGAATTTTTGGAAAGGACACACTGTGCTAGCTCTTTCAAGTGCAACACAAACAAATCATTCACCGCTGTATGATTCCACTTTTCGTTCTGCTAGAAAATTCAAGGTTCCAGGTCAATTACGACCTAACATCTGGATGGTGTGTATGTCTTGTAGTTATGTAAGAATTAAACATTTTTATGACATTACAATGATAAATGCAGTGCTTCCTCCTAAATATGATCTTAGGAAGAAATATGTCAACTCTCCTTTCCATCATTTTCATGACGGGTATGTTCACAATATAATGCTTCTAGAGATACAGGGGAAATAAAGTTGGTACAACAGAGATAGAATTAAATGGGATGTATGTCCCCTTTTCAACATAGTTTAATAAACAAGGCTTCTGTCAGTTGCGTAACTATAGAGACAGCAGACCCCGCAGTTGCGAGGTGGGGCCAGTGAAAAGAGGTTCCTGGACTGTGGGCTCGGTTGCCTCTATTGCAGCTCTCTGAAATATCTTGCACCCCTTCCTACAATGGCAGGCACTTGTGCACCCAAGCAGGAGGGAAGAGTCGTGTGTGGGCAGTAGTAGAGAGCAGTGGAAGTTGCAGTCTGCGCTGGGCCGCTTCAAAGATTTTTCCTATTGTTTTCTGATTTTGCCTATAATTTTAATTACAAATAAATAAATGGTTTTTACAAGGCAGATTTACATAGTTGTCACCCCTAGGCCCACTGCTGTTCATTGGCCCCATCTCCTCCCCTTCCATTGTGCACATGCGCAAATTTTCAGCATCAAGTCCATAGCACTGGGGATTGGTGCACAGAAATGTTTCAAACATATTGTATCTCCTGTGAATCCCCAGTGCATCTGAACCAAGGCGGTGTGGTTGGTCGGCATGCTGCGCCCCTAAAATTCTGCTGCCCTAGACCCAGGTCTTCGTGGCCTTGCCACAAATCCGGGTCTGTGTTTTTGTTACTGTATTTATTGAGATCAACAAAGCAAACTGGCAAACTGAAGTTTGGTTTTTCGGGGCAAGATAATTAATTAGGTTACCAGTGCCCAGAAAAACTCCTTGTATAATGCATTGATGTTAACAAAACCGTCAGAACAGTGGCTGGAGGTGGTGGCTGTATACTAGAAATAATTATATTATTTAGTAAGAAAGGCATCAAGGCTAGGATTCTCAGCTAAGTCAAGACAGTAGCTCAAGAGATAGCCAGAGCCATAGACAAGCTACATTTCTCACATTACACAGGCAATGGTTAGAACTTGGGACTCAGCCTCAATGCTTTGGTCAGGAAGGAAGGAAAGAAATGTCTTTTTACTGTGATTGGCTAAATCCAAAAAATAGCCTACAAGGATGCTTGGAATTGAAACAACCATCAGGAAATGCCAAAGTCAGCCTTTTGGCTGCCTTCCTGGCCCAGGGGTTAAAGAGAGGAAATTAGTGGCCCTGGTTCAAATCCCACGTAAGCTTTACAGAGGCAAGACAAAGGTAAAGGTGAATTTATTATTATTATAAATTGGCGAAACACCCGAAAAGATTCGCCTGAAAAAAAAAAACCGAGACACGTGCCGAAAACGACACGCCGCGCGCCGAAAATGACGCACCGAATACGACACGACGCACCGAAAACAACGAAATGCGCGGCGTTTCGCAAATTGCCAATGCTCGAATTTCGCTAGAAATTCACACATTTTTCGGCAAAGCGAATCTGCCTAGATTCGCCCATCACTAGTAAAGGCACCTTAATAGGCTCAACCCTTCATTGCTCATTTTTCACCTGCAAGTCGGAACTTGAGAAGGAAAAACTGATATTCATAATAGTCTTCTATTTGTTTTCGTATTTCCATGTAAAAATATGCATGTAGTGGATGCATGCTATACAGGAAACATTATTAGGACTTGGATTAAACAAAATCTTATTTGTAACTGGATATAATTTCCCTTTTTGTTTTTAACCTTTTTTGTGTGTTTTGTAACAAATATTCACGTATACAAATGTTATTTTATTGGCCTTTATTTAGAAAAAAAAAACACATTTCACATATTGCAAAAGCAAATAATGAAGTGGTTACAAAGTAACTTTGAAACAAAATCTATTGCTATATCCCAAGGTGGTGTTTGATTAGACAAACTAGAACCACTTTGATGCCAGCTGCACATTACATTGCCAATGAACTGCTCTCACATCATTATGCTGATATTAGAGAGGTGACAGGAAATTGCAATACAAGTTATGAAAAGTAAAGCTATTTCCAGGAAACACTGACACGCCGGGCAAGTGGTGTTGCTGTAGTCTAATGGTTAAGAAAATGCATGAAAAAGTCACAGTGTTTTAAATGTAAATAAGTTTTTCTTTTCTGATCTTTGATGTTGACCTGAGCCTAATGAAATGTACTGTCTGATCCTAATACTATATCCCAGTGTTGGACATTTGGGAGGAATGAAGTGGTCATGTGACGACTAGGTAAGGTGGAGGAACAGTGACACAGTGAATGATTGCCCCTTTTCCTCCTGAATGAACATTGAGCTGTATGTTACTCTTATAGCCTGTCTGTAGTTGCACACTTATGGGGCATATTTATTAACAATGGAGACAAATGTTACAGGTTATGTTGCACATAGCAACCAATCAGCAATTAGATTTGGAAAGAAAACACAAGCAAAAATCTGATTGGATGCTATGGGCAACATCAACATTTGTCTAGAATGTTTAGGCTTTGATGTTACTGTTCCTTTAATGAGTGTTGGTGTTGGGCTATATAAGGCAAAGGGTTACAATTGACTCCAACTCTGATAAAGTGCCAGAACAAGGCATGACACTTGCCAGGTGATTGTACATGTCATGGTAATGTGTTTCTAAATGGTAACTGGCATGTGTTTTTAAAAAGAAATTTGACCTTTTTTGTATTTTAAATACTGTGATTTGGAGGACCACTTTCCTGCTTTTAACTGTGTTTGAAACAAATAAATGACTATAAAACTGCATTCACTGCACTGGTTAAAAATGGAAATTCATCTCTAGTAGTTGCTATTTGCTGCATCCAAAAGATATATAAGAAACATAGCAAGGGTCTTCAGGGCACTGAAAGGTAAAATACTTTAGTCAGGTTTGGTCTGTGTTTGAAAAAGTCGGTAGACCACAGGAGAACGTATTTTTTCAAATTGTTGAGGGGTACCCACTGCAGGAGGTGTTACAGTATTTACCCTATGGTCGGCCCCAGGCTCACCACCTCACACACAAACCATTGTATTCAAAGGGCTGCAGCAGGGTGCTAGTGTGCAGTCAGACATGTGCACTACACCAATGCTAAGAGAGATATGTACATGTTTTTGCAATCATGACTTCTACATGTTATTTGTGCAGCCATCATAGTTGGGAACAGGGCCAGTCGTACCAAGTGCGGGGCCCAATTGGAACCATTTTGGTGGGGCCCCCTAGAAGGAACTTTGCTGTCTGTCGCAGGGTCACAGAGCTGGATGGGCAAATAGTGTCTGCTTTCCCCTCTGTCCAAGTGACGGCTGCCAGTTGGGGATGGGGGAGGCTGAGCAACTGGGAGAAAATGTTCCCTCATTTTGTTTAATCTATGTGTTTTAAAAAAGTGCAAATTTTGATTACCACTGTAAACGGTGTTTGTGCAGCACCATGGATTATATATATACAACATTAATGCATTTCACTTGTTATTTGGGTCAATTGGGTTTGGGGTGGGCTAGTTGAATTGGATTTGGGGGTGGGCTGGGCCAATCAGGCTCAGCTGTGTCTTGGGCCAATCAAGTCTGAGCGGGCTGGGCCAATCTGGATTAGGGGTAGTCTGGGGATTAAGGAAATAGGAATCAGAGTTTGCACTGGAGCGGGGCCCCCATAAGAGCGGGGCCCAATTGGGCCAAATTGTGCTTAAGACCTGCCCTGGTTGGGAAGTTATTGGGTATGTCCACAGTCCTTTTGTTAGCAAACACCGATCATATTTGTACTTTATTACTGATGTGTATGGGGTGATCCAATATTGTTTCCAAAACTTGAACAAGTGGCACTTCTACATAGCGGCTCGATAATATGAAAAATGCTGGTCACAGGTTCACTGTGTTTATCTGGTAAGAAAATGACCCATATTTAATAATACAGCTAAGAAGGAAGGGAGCCATCAATATTTTGGCCATGACAGACGTATATTTAAGCTTTTATATTTTCCTAACAATATTGTTTTAGGCTTTTCAAGCTATCCTTTGTTCTCAAATAGTTTACAATGGAAATCTGCCATATAAGAATGCAAATTGACTACGCCTACTAACTTAGTAACTAAAAAAAAAAAAAAACATTTGCACAGGAGCAATTAGGAACAAAATCAAAAAATTTGCACAAGCACGTTTTACATTCAAATTTAAGTTTTACTTGTTGATTGTGTGTCACTAAAAATCAAAACTCACAGTGTAACCTGACATTCTGATTCATTTTATTAATACTCCTTTTTTGTTATTATAAGAAACTGAGCCTTTTAGAACTTATTTGTTTGTATTTGCTTACAGCATAATCCTACCTTGTGTAGTAAATACATTAAAGGTTAGAATGTACACAAAGTGTTGAATGTGTATCAAATGGGCTCATTCTGTCTGGTCTTTGCAGTAAAAGCACAAAGTGAAACATTTGTCTTATCACATCACAGTCTTGTAGCATTAAATGCTAGATATAATATAATGCCAGATATGATGGCCTTGGATAACAAGAATGGATATAATACATCTTATCAACAGTAGTGTGCAATGTCTCAAAGGGGTAGTTCACCTTTGAATTGACTTTTAGTAGGATGTTGAGAGTGATATTCTGAGACAACTTGCAATCTGTTATTGTGTGTGTTTTTTTTTTGTTAACCATATATTAATTTGAATAAGAGACTGGAATATGACTAGGAAAAAGCCTGAAAGAAAGATGAGTAATAAAAAAGTAGCAATAACAATAACCCCCAATGGAAAGCTGAAAAGAGTCAGAAGAAGAAGGCAAACAATTTAAAAACTATAAAAAAAAATAATGAAGACCAATTGAAAAGTTGCTTAGAATTGGACATTCCATAACATAGCAGAAGTTAACTTTAAAGGAATTGTTCAGTATAAAAGTAAAAACTGGGTAAACAGATATGCTGTGCAAAATA
>CM044431.1:138964453-139008868 GCA_024363595.1 Xenopus borealis
GAACAGTACATGGCTTTAGGGGTGTGAACAATAGAGGTGTCACAGGTGTTAACAATGCAGGCGGATCATAGGTGTGAACAATACAGGGCATTAGTCTGAATTTGACATTTTAACAATGCAGGGCCCAGTTACTCTGTTTAGTGATACCATTTAAATCTAACAGCAGGTAGGGGGCCACAGTAGGGGGGGGGTCATAGGCCACCAGTTGGACAGAACAGCCCTGGCATAAATGATAATGTATACTATAGGGATCATTTTCTCTGCACTGCAGGTACAGGACTGAAAATATTCCAGCATGAAAAATCACATTTATTGAAGGTACTTGCTTCAGCATGTGCTCCATGGATTTCCATATAATTGTTCTCAGCACCGCTGCCTTCCTCCTGCCTCCTGTTCCGAAATAAACCCTGCTACACCTACCAATGCAATGAAACCTTGGTGTTGCTGCTTCTGCCTCCAAACCAAGAGGTAGTTCCATTCCTCCTACAGCAGGTTGCATTCATAGAAACAGCATTAAAGCTCTCAAATTATCGAGTGCACACATCATTCTCATGCCAAATGCTCAGTTAATAGTGCTGCTCCAGCAGAATTCTGCACTGAAAACCATTTCTCAAAAGTGCAAACAGATTTTTTTATATTTCATTTTGAAATCTAACATTGTGCTAGACATATTGTCAATTTCCCAGCTGCCCCAAGTTGTGCTCTGATAAACTTAAGTCACTCTTTACTGCTGTACTGCAAGTTGGAGTGATATTACCACCTCCCCCCCCCCCCAGCAGCCTAACAAAAGAACAATGGGAAGGTAAGCAGATAACAGCTCCCTAACACAAGATAACAGCTGCCTGGTAGATCTAAGAACAGCACTCAATAGTAAAAACCCATGTCCTACTGTGACTCCATAAGTTACATTGAGAAGGAAAAACAACAGCCTGCCAGAAAGCAGTTCCATCATAAAGTGCTGGCACAAGTCGCATGCCCCCAAAATGTCTAGCCCCATGTCAGATTTCAAAATTGAATATAAAAAAATCTGTTTGCTCTTTTGAGAAATTTCAGTGCAGATGTCTGCTGGAACAGCACTATTAACTGATGCATTTCCCATGACAGTATCCCTTTAAAGAAAATCTAGACGACCTGGATGCAGTTATGGGTTATTGTGTCCTCTTACATTGCTGTGCCTGAGCATTTTAAAGTCTCTCTGTCAGTGCTATTATATAGAGAGGTTCTTTTTTATTTCCTTAGCCAGTGAATACATTAATGTAAGGGATTTAGTAGGAATCTCCATTACAATGGGCTTTATAGTAATCCTAATGCTGTGCCCACATAAAAAGGAATAATACATGCTACACAGAAATAACAGAAAACAATTCTTAGGCCAAACCATCTGTACTTGGATAGAACAGCATGTGAAGGAAATACTACAGAAAGTTGAGATTAATGGTACGTGTAGGTTCAGCATGCTTTTTATATGTAAACACTAATGACCTTGAAGTTGGCTTTGAAAGCAGTGACTGTTTTTGCTAACAACACTGAATGCACTCATAACAGGAATGTTCTGTTCCAGAGATGACTAGTACCAATAGCAAATTGTCTCAGAATAGCACACTCTACATCATACTAAAAGTTAAAAACTAAACCCTTGCCCTGGCTGTCGTTCCTATTCCAGCTGCTTCTGAGGATTTCTGGTGTGATTACTATGCTTTTCAATAGCAGGGTAAACAAAGGGTTTGGGTCCAAATAACTAATATTGGGTGGCTTGGTGGTTACTGCAGGTGACTGGGTGAGTAGAGTTAAGTATCATTCCTGAATATTCTTGGGGGCAGATTTACTAAGGGTCGAATTCGACCATCAAATTTTTATTGAATTAAAACCCCTCTAATTCGAATTTTGAACGCAATTCGATTATTGAACGATATGAAAAATTCAAACGATTTTAAGTGTTTGATCGAAAGTTTTTTTTATTCAATCAAAAAAACTTGTAAAAATCCTATGGGAGATTTCCATAGGGATATATAGCAATTCGGTAGGTTTAATCTGGCGAAGTAGGCCGTCGAATAAAAATTTTATGGGCAAGTACTTCGACCATCGAATGGTTGAATGATCGAATAGATTTTTTTAATTATATTATTTATATAAAAATATTTGAAAATTCGATTGAAATTGAATCCTTCACAAAAATTTAGTAAATCTGCCCCATGGTGATTTGACATGTCTGCATAGTGAGGCTTGTTTACAAACAATGGGGATATTTATGTGGCAGTTACCCATAGAAACCAAACTTGCAATGTGCTTTGACCAGTTAACTGTAAGTACTATAATGAAAGCACATGCAAATTTGCCTGTTGTTAGTAAATGTGCTGCACCTCTACAGAGCCAGCCACCTTTACATATTGGTACAAAAAATGAAATTGTTTTAAAGTAATGAAAATATAATGCAGTGTTGCCCTGCACTGGTAAAACTGCTGTGTTTGCTTCAGAAATACTACTATTTGTTGTGTTTTGGTAGTCGAGGATGAGCAGGGTATAACAGAGCTTTATTAGCAAGTTCATGCAGCCATTACAGAACAGCAGTAACTTGAACTCTATCACACTCAAGCTGTACAAAAAGTACTGTGTATATGCAGTACAAGTAATGTGCACAGTGACACCCGCAGGCCATTTGTATAAACTCCACACTATTGTTTATATAAATAAGCTGCTGTGTAGCAATTGGGCAGCTAAACAAAGGAGAAAAGGCTCAAGTTACACAGCAGACAGCAGATAAGCTCTGTTGAACATAATGGTGTTATCTGTTATCCATTACTTATCCTGTGCCATATAGCCTTTTTTCAATTTCTGCCATTGCTACACAGCAGCTTGTTTATATGAACTATAGTAGTGTTTCTGAAGCAAACACAGCAGTTTTACCAGTGCAGGGCAACACTACATGATATTTTCATTACTTTAAAACAATTTAATTTTTTGCTGTTATTGTTCCTTTAAGACCAAACTTAATGCCTTTATAAAAGCAACTGAATGGGTTTAAGTACAGTACCTTGATACTTTTCTTTTAAATGGAACCAGTTATCATGTATTAACAGATATTTGGTTGAAAGTTATTTTCAACAAATATCCACAAGATGGCACTATGTGCTGTTTGTTTTTACACCCACGGCTTGCTATATAGTAACAGGCGTAAACAATTAACACATTTCACACACACATAAACAGTTTTGCTATTAAATACAACATGTATCATAACACAATGGTCACTACTGCTATCACAATTTAAAAAAATAAAATTATTGCTAATTTAATGCATAAGGCTGTATCACAAGATATTTATTTTTGCAGCTGACTAAATCTATAAGTGGTGGACAAAACATTAAAAACCGAGCACAGCTGGGTGTGTATAGTGTAGTTATCAATGGTTCCTTTAAGTTGTCATTATTCCCCATCCATATTCAATGTATTTTATGTAAAGCATAGAGTATTCTTTTCCTGTAGAATCTTTAGCACTATGTTCACAACCCCATGCAGCTTAAAGGAGAACAAAACAGTGAGAAGGGAGATTTCACTTAAGCAGGGGGGTCTGCTGTATTATAGTTACCACTAAACAGAAGGTATAGTATGATCTGTAATGGAAAACAATAGTAGACACGTGGCGTGTCTGTTATTTACATTTACACACACATACAACTTATTGTTTAGGAAGTATGTACACATATACATGCTTTTTTCACTTTTTTTAATTATATTGAGTGTTTGGCCTAATAAATGTTTTATTGCCCTGTGTAAATAGTGTGAGTACTAATCACAATGTGCAATTGAGGGAATGAAGCACGCCTAGGGCCAAAATTAGGTTAGGCAAGGCCCCCTTCCCCCTAAGGTGTGGCATTTTTTAGCCTCCCCCAACCCTTCCCAGCTAGCCCCCAGGTAGGAACAATGGAAGGGGGAACGGCGGGAAAAAGAAGGGCGGTTTGGGGGAGGAGACGTAGGAGGAGTGTTAGGCAGGGCAGGGGTTTTTAAAGGGCTGCAGTTTGTTAAGATTTATAATTTACCTGTTTTTTGTTTCCCACCCTCCCTCCCTAGGTAAGATGGATCCTG
Organism: Xenopus borealis; assembly: GCA_024363595.1. Lineage (NCBI taxonomy): Eukaryota > Metazoa > Chordata > Amphibia > Anura > Pipidae > Xenopus > Xenopus borealis. The sequence continues at coordinate 138,968,537 of CM044431.1, forward strand.
TTGAGAAGAAGGTGCTTCAGGGTCATTATGACCGATCGCCTGGTTGGGGTCAGGAAGGAATTTTTCTCATAGCACTAATTGGCTGAAAAGTGCTAGAGTTTTCGCCTTCCTCTGGAGTACCATTATCTGTGGTGGTCAACAGGTTAGCAGGATCAGCTGCGGCTTGCTGTCAGTGCGGCTCTGGGAGTACGAATTGGTTACTGTGCAGGCCTACCTTGAGTGAGTCACGAGGGTGCATCAGACTGGGACTGCACGGTCTTCTCTGATGCTCGCAAGAGACTGGGTTAGCGCCATTATGCACAACGAGGGAGCAGGGTGATGGGCAAAAAGGCGGTCACTGAGTGCGCCCGGCCCTGTGATCCCTGCTTCATGTTTGGAAAGTTTTTTGGGCATGGAGCCCACGTTTTTTCGACAATAATAAGAGCCGCAGCTGGGGTCAGGGTGTACCTATACTTTGATTTTTTAATTGTTAAATAAAGCTGTGACCTCCACAGATTTTGCCACAATATGTCTGAGTTTTTAATTGAGTGGTATAGACACAAGCTGGGGGGATAGGGGGTCCTTGGCCTAACCATTTCATTGTTTTCAGTTCATCATTGCTGATGGCCTCTTTTTTTACCCATAAATCATTCATTGCTCAGTTTGATCACTAATTCCACTGTATCCTATTTCTCTTCCTGCTTTGACTGGTGTTATGTCATTTTATTTCATTCTGCATTGTTCTTGGTTACATTTTGTTGCCCATAAAAATTTTATGCTTTTCACGTTCAGGTGTCTATATACCACATAGTAGAGTCCTGCAGCGGCTCGGGTACCTGCAAAATCCTGCGGTACCCCGGGGGTTGTATTTACAGATGCAGTGACTTGGATTTGTATGTTAAATGCATCGTGACTCAGAGCTAATTGAAGAAACTGTGTTATCTAAAGTCATCTTAACTCATTTAATGCATTTAACCTTTTCATTTGCATACCAAAGCACCATGGTTTTCAATGGTGAACTCTTTAATTGGATGGGATGCTGTGACACAATATTCTGTGCTAAGTGGGATAAATGAGTTAGATGAGTTAAGTCACGACGCATTTAACACACAATCCAAAGTGACTGCATCTGTAGAAGTTCCGTGTGCGGGAATAGAAGCGGGTCGTGGTTCTGCAGGTTTGCGGGTTGAGGATCGGGCCGCGGATATTCTCTATAGCAATTTTTACTCCTTTTTTCTGAGCACATCTACTTCCGACGATGTCGCTTACGGTTTACAACGACAGCACTTCCTGTTATACTCCTTTTTTTCTGACCACGGCGACTTCCTATGATGTCACTTATGGTTTACAATGACAGCACTTCCTGTTTTACTCCTTTTTTTCTGACCACGGCGACTTCCGATGATGTCACTTCCGGTTTACAATGACAGCACTTCCTGATTCTTGATGGTCAGTTGGTCGGTTGTCCGGGTTGTGGATTGCAGGTTGCGGGTACGGGTCCCAAAAAATGGACCCGCTCAGTGGGAAGTAAAATACTATAAGGATCTTTGGGGTGATTTTCAGAAATTTTGTAATTTTAGCAATGGCTTGCAGTTTTGTTTATAGTAGAAAGAAATCATTTTGAATTCTTCATAATATGTCAACTTACTGTTAGGGTCTTTTATAAAAAAAAAAAAAAACAGGCAGTGTGTTGTGTTTTCTCAGGCTGACATAAAATCTGTTTTCTCAATACTTTAATACAATTAAGGATTATTTACATGCCACACACTGTACATTTGTAATTCCATACATTTTAGGCAACAAACTGTTCAGAGTATATATATTTATGATTCCATAACGGATCAATCTCAATTCATGTAGCGCAAATACACTTTTCTCCACACGTTCCATGTGAGTCAGTGCTGTTACAGGCACTGATAAGAAGAAGAAGAACAATATATCTACATTTTGTATATTTGAATGTTCAGGTACAGCATACTTTGGGTACCCTATGAATGTGGAGTATCTATAGGCTGAGGCAGAGGTGGAACTTTAGTAGCCCCCTCCATGAAATTGCATACCCCACTTGTGAACTTGCTGGATGGTCAAAGGCAAGTTTAAAATACAGTGTTCACTTGTGCTCACTCTTGTTCACTTGTGCTAAAATGTAGTCTAATAGAACAAGAAACCTTTTTGAGAATTAAAACTGCTCCCAAAAAGACAATGACACACTGTAAATGGTACAGAATTGCATTCTCCCAATCAATAATGTAAATGTGGGGAAAAGATTGGGCAAGCTAATATTATGGACTGTTACCAAGACCAGAGCGCCTGACACTATTGCAAATCCTTATAGAGAAGCCATCTGTTTCTGTGGCAGTACCAACACAATGTGAGACTTTTAGTACTTTTATTGGAGGGAAGAGAGAGTTTACAGGATGTAGAAGTGGCGCAGGATATAAAGAAACCTTACAGGGGGGGTTAAGTTCTACTTAGCAGAACATTGTGGATACACATATGGAACATATTTAAGTCTATTCACCTCACCCATTACCTGCACACCAAGATAACGCACAAAGGAAAATAATGATCATGGTGCTTTGGAAATGAAAACAGAGAGGGAAGGTAATATAGTAACGTCCATGTGCTGCTCGGCTCACACTCCATCAGAGGCTTGAAAAATACCAGACATACTGGGCTCCTCTTGAGTTTTCGAGAAACAAGCAAGAAAATTTGATGTTAAAAAAATGTGTGTTATTATCAGCATATAAAATATGATCCTGGAAGGCTGTAGCCCACATTACCCATACTGCTATAGACTATTTCATATTACATTGGCACAATGTATGTCTTTTTTTTTTACTGCATTTTGGATAGCGCAATAATTTTACTCATAAGAGGAGATAAATTGAAAATGTTCACGGAGAGTTCATATTAGATCAGTGAAACAAATTACGACCCTCTAAATTCCATATGGACTTCATCCTAAATCCACAGCAAGGCTGAGCAAATAACACAGCTTAGCTTGGCTCAGTAACATCAAAGTACCAGGTGTACATGTGCAATGATGGCAGGGAGTCTCAGTCCAGAGTTTCTATGCAATAAGTCAAAGGCCCCTGTGATACAATAGAAATGAATGTTATCAGGGTACTGAAGGGAGCACAGGATGGTAGCCTGTGGCTTGTCCATGATTTACCTGCCTACCACATTTTCACCTTTGCAGGCACACATTGGAACTATTGAAAAACAATGGAATTCATACATTATGAGGTAATGAAAGGTCAGGCTATTGAATGTTATAAATGTTTCTTTAAAATACATAACAATCAAAATCCTCAGAGTGGAAAATAATATGAAATAAACCCTGTGCTGGATTCATAATCATTTTGGATGCTTGAGAACAAATAAAAAAAGCCAAAGGTATAGCAATATATGTTTAATAAAAACTGGATAAAATCTCAAGTACACTAATATTTAGGAAGTGGCCTGCTGAATATAAACCATGTAAATCTGTAACTGAAGAAATCAGCTTCAAGATCAACACTGTATGTGGTTGCTTGAAAGATTTTCTTAGTTTTGAAGCTTTTCAGCAGAAGTCTTTCCCCCATATGTAATAAAATGAACTAAATTTGCCCAGGGCCAGTACAGTAAATAGCAACCACTAAGATGTTTGCTATTAAACAGGGGACCAGTAAATGCTTCCTGTTGATTGGTTGCTATGGGTTACTGCTCCTGGGCAAACTTAGGGGGTTATTTATCAAAGGTCAGGTTGTGTTTTCCTGAAAATTAAAAATTTTGAAAAAAAAATATTTTGAGATTTATAATTCCCCTGAAATATCTTGAATCAAAATTACTCTGCAAAAATCTATAAAGGTTATGTAGAAGTTAATGTTCAGGTTTTATTTTGGTGAGTTTCGTTCGAAAACTAGATTTATTCAAGTCATTCAGGCTTTTTCCTGTGAAAAACTTGATTAATTTGAGTTTTTAAGTTGATCACCCCAAGTTTCAAGTTTTGTTAAATCAGAAAACATTTGAGTTGTGAGTTCATTCAAAGTATAAAAAAACTTACAAATCTCTAAAACTCAACCTTTATATAATTCTATAAATAATAATTTGTCTTTTATTACATAACCTCCAAAGTCTTTATTTCATGCATGAGATGCCAACCTCATTCTGCAAATCTCTGTTCTGTGAAGATTACAAGTTTAACATAACTATGGTTTTCCAAATGAGCTTTGCAATCCATACCCGATTTAAAGAGTAGGTCACCTTAAATTAACTTTTAGTATGATGTAGACATTAATATTCCAAGAATATTTGCAATTGGTCTTCAGTTTCTATTGTCTGTGCTTTTTGATTTGTAGCTCTGCGCTTTGGTATTTCATCTGGATGCTAGAGTCTTATTTACCCTATGAACCAGTCAGTGGTTTGAACAAGAGACAAGAATATGAGTAGGAAAAGGCTTGCATAGAAAGATAAGTAGTAAAAATAAAATTGTAGCATCACAGACCAGTAGTTTTTGTCTGCCTGGGTCTCTGGCCCCACCCCCCACTTCAAAGTTTCTAAAAGTAGAACATTCTAGAACATACTAAGGGGAAGATTTGTTAAGGTTTAATTTGTTTTTTCCATGAAAATTTTGAGTTTTCGAGGTTCTTTTTTAGTCAAAAATAAGTTTTCTAGTTTTTTTTTTCAAGATTTATTATACCTTGACCCTGGAAATAGCTTGAATCTGAAAATACATCATCTAAAACCTGTTGAGGAAATGTAGGAGTCAATGGCAGTGGTCCCTTGAACTATTTGAAGATGATGTTCGAGTTATTTCCATGGGTTTCACTCCAAAACTCAATCAATTCAAGTGATTTGAGTTTACTTTTGCCGAAAACTCGATCGATTCGAGTTTTCAGGTTATTAACCCCGAACTTTATATACTTTATATACAAATTATACATTATACTTTTAAAACCATCATTTCAAAAAATAACTAAATTACACAGAGTTGAAAACAACAATGAATATTCATTTTTAATTAATGTATCATTCAAATGATTACTCCATTAAGATATTTAATCTATTTATTTGCGGGCATTAATCATTCATATATACCTGAATCCCTGCTTCAATTATTTCCTTTTTACTGGAGACTATTTCAAAGCTTTATAACAATGTAATATATGTTGCTAAAAGTAGCGATCGTGATCTAAATGGGATATAGCAGGCAAGTGTTACAAAATTGATTAATTAGTTAATTAATTAATTAATTAATTAATGAGATGGGTGAATTTAATTCTGAAATAACGTGACAGGAAGTGAGGTCTCTGAGGAAGTGTGTGGACACGAAACGTGTCAGACCTCAGACGCTGCTTGTAATTAATTGTATGTTCAAATAAAGCGTTTAAATTTTAATCATATACTGGAGCTGAGCGATCTGTGACTGGGGACCCAGTAGTGTGCTACCAAGGGTGCTTGTTTGCACCCACTATTAATAATGCATACCATTGCTTTGTATATTATTTTTTTATTATATTATTTATTACATATTTTAGTGACTAGTAAAGATTTTTTTTTTAATTTGGAGTTATAAACCACAGATCTTAAGGGCAGATATGATGGAATTACAATAAAACCAGGTGAGGGTTCGTCAAAATCTAGTCCCCATTTATAAATATAATAAAATATGAATACTATCAATAAATTGCTGAAGTCCTGGCAAAACATTTTTTTTTTTTTTGCAGTAGCTCAAACATCAGTTATGTTATTCCCATGGTTCATGGGAAAAAGAAATGACTTCTAACTTTTTCTTCTACTCATCCACAGTGGGTGAGATTCGTCCAGTTGTCAACATGAGGTCATTTGAATGCCCCTGCCATGGCCAACACTAAAATGTTCATAACTATGAGCAAGAAGGGTTCTCTGGGAGGTCTGCCATCTTTCACCAGCTGCTGCTAGATGGCAATACTATAACTGAAACCTAAAAGATTACAGATCATGCCAAAGTAATTCTATAAACAGAGGGTCAACAGAGGGCCCATTCAATCTAAACCAGATCCAACTATGATGGTGGGATATGAGGAATCAATGTCAAATAAATATATAAATACTCTTATACACATCCAAGTTTGAGATGCAAACTAAATAAAGAAAAAACATATGAAATCAAAATCTCTTTTTAATCTGGTCTGCATTACAAAAATATTTCAACTCTTCTTGGTTCCAAGTTAAAACGGTCAAGTCTATAGTGCAAATGCAGTTCTACAGCAACCCAAAACAGAAATAAATAGCTGCATTCATTTTAGCATCATTGCTATCCAATTGTCACCTGACCTTTAAGCAGCTGTTACCAGCACATGTAAGTTAAGACTGGGAAACTGAATTATTCTTTCCTAAAGAAAATAATCCTCTCCTGTTAGAGCTGCTCAAAATCTGCCTTTGAATAGCTGAGCTATGTTATGGCACAGTTATGGTCAGTCTTCTCACTTTTCCATTTTTTTTTTGTAATAGTTCCACTACATTAGAGAGACATTTTTACCCAAGCAATTTAGTCTGTCTGGCTGTTGATAACAGTGACACTGAAAAGAGCTAAGCTGTCCTGAAGTGGATCAGATCTGTTACACTCACCGATTTATCTGACCTCTTGCTGCTTTACCAGTCTGAAATCTCTGGCATGGGTTCAGAGCATGCCTCTGGCTGTCTTTTTTTTCATGCACTAATAAATCATTTGTTCAGAAATACTACAGATTAAACTATATTTATTTGCCCTAATAATAGTAATTCTGCTTTAACTAGTCCAACACAACTTATCGCCTTCCAGTTCTGCTAAACTGCCTTCAACTACGGATGTGACGGATTGCTAATCCTTTATTTAGAGCTAAACCATTTGAAAACCGCTGTAATTACACTACAGAAATGCAAATAAATTCTAAATTCATTTGGGGTAGTTTCCCGTAAAATTAAGTTGTTTCTAACTATGTTATTCTATAACAATTCTGATGAAATCATAGAGCTACTAAATAAATAGCCAAATAACTAAAAAAAAACAATAATAATAAAAAATGAAAACCAATTGCAAATAATTTTATATTTAATATTTACATTTTTTTTTATATTTTTTTTTATCTGTCTTATTTCTTCTCTTTCAAATTTCACTTACCCCCATCTTAAAACAAATGCTATGTAAGGCTACAAATGTATTATTGTTGCTACTTTTTATTACTCATCTTTCTATTAAGGCCTCTCCTATTCAAATCCCAGTCTCTTAATCAAATCAATGTGTGGTTGCTAGGGTAACTTGTTCATGTTGAAAATGAAAACTTGAGCGCTACTGAATACAAAGCTAAATAACTCAAAAACCACAAATAACAAAACAAAATTTCACATTGTCTCAGAATATAGCTCTCTACATCATGCTAAGGGACCTATTTATTAAACCTCAAATTTATGTGGTCATGGTTTTTAAGGGAAAAACTAAAATTTTACATGGAAAAAAACAAAATTTTATTTTATTTTACCCCAAAGCTGCTAAAAATTCGAATAAGAAAATACCTGATCTCAAAAACTGTCGAGGTCATGTAAAAGTCTATTGTAGATGTCCCTGGTGTTGTTTCTTTGCATTGGGAGTTGTGTTGGATAATCAGATAACATTTTTAAACGGTTTGTGTTCTATAATCTGAAAAAGTTGAGTTTTAGCAGCGGCAATTCGATAAATCGAGTTTTGAGAGTATCAGTCATACAATACAAATTGACGTTTGATTTTGTCGCAATGTTTTGCTGAGAAAAAACATTGATAAATAAGTTCAGTTTGTCTATGGTCTACAAGATTTCTTTGCCGTGCAACAATTTTTTTCCACCCATTGTCTATGGTTGTCATTTTCGTGAAAATTGTGCTCATCACTAAAAATAACCCTCTAAAAGTTAATAAGTTTTAATTTTTTTTTTAAATATTTGCCTACTTCTTTTGACCAGTCTCTTATTCACATCAATGCATGGTTGCCAGGATAATTTGGATCCTAGCAAAAAGACTGCTGAAATTGCAAACTGGAGAACTGCTAAATAAAAAGCTAAATAACTGAAAAACCACCAATAATTAAAAAAAAGAAAACCAACTGCATATTTCTCAGAATATCATTCTCTACTTCATACTAAAAGTTAATTCAAAGGTGAGCAACCCTTTTAATCCCATTTCCATGTTCCATTTATTCAGTTATTCAGTTCACCAGAAGTTGTCAGCAGACAGTTGTAAAACTGTATATACTTTACATTTTTCTTGAGCATTTGGATTTGAAATGTATGCATGTACAATGTAGGGAGAGAGAGAGAAAGTACTGTTAACATTTGGTTGGATGGTCCCAACAACAGTCTCTTGGGCTCACAGTTCCTTAGAGAGGTCTTGTTACAGACTCACGTTTAATACATATATTTTGTTCCTGTTAATATTTCATTTACCAGTTGCTTTGTTAATCAATCTAATGTTCTTTTATCATGTAAAATACTGCTCTTGGGTGAAACCTTTAAGCTGTTTACTATTTAGCTGTAAGGCAGTTTGTCAGGTAATTATTATAATAGACAAAAGTGAATGCTTAAAATCTACATTGTACTGTTTAAATACATGCCTTATAAAGTCAATTTGTCTTAACCACTTAAACATCAAGTGAAAGAATTCACTGGTCGGTCTATAAAGGCAAAGATGGAGTAACTCTCACAGATCATTTTTATGGGTACCTCATGGCTTGTGACATTGTTTAGAGACCAAAAAATGAAACTGTCAGGTGCAAATTCGTTTCATCATCTCACTCAGCTTCCAATTTAAAGGGTAACTGCTTAATTTGAAAGGGTAAAATATGGCTCCGCAGGGAATATGGGCTAATAAAGACAAGCTGGGTAAATCTTTTTCCAAGATGCAGTGAGAATCTTGCAGAGACAGGTACAACTTTCAAAAAGAAGGAAGTGCTGTCAGCGGGGAGCTCTTTGTAGTTGCCTTGCAGGTGCTCTGCCAGTCATAGTAAAATTTATAAGGTGATCTCCTGAACCTGCTCCACATCTGTTATTTTACTGCCGCATTATCTGGTCATGGCATGCCATTGTAGCAGAGAATACCTGGTGAGAAACTGATTCCTCTCTCTTTAATGAATATAGGCATATGCATGAAACGTGTTTTTAATAAACTTTTAACTCTTGTTGTGCTGGAAGGATGCTTCATTCTGTCAGACGGCCACAAGTTCAATCAACACTGAACTGCTTGAAGCCAGGCTGAGATGCATTTGGATTGAAATTCCAGGCAGTGGATTTTATTAGGCGGTGGGGAACCAATGATGTGGAATAACCTGAAAGGGGATTTTCTCCCCCTTTTAGTAAAAAAAAAAAAACGAAGTAATCCTTACTTGAAAGGCGGAACGAAAACTTTTCTCCTTAGTGGGAAGGCTGAAATACATTAAAGTGGGATTTCACACTGCTGTGTCCCTTTAATGTTTTAGAACTTTGATTATGGAAGAACCTTCGTCAACCTAGTGCAGTGTTTGCAGAATATGTAGCTCATTCCACTACAGTATGCCTCTTACTTATTCTCGTCTCAGAAAAAGTAATTCAAAGGCAATTGCTGTCAAATACATGTGATATATTACTGCCTTATTGACATATCACTGGGGACTGTTCTGCTGTGTTAATTAATTATTATTTTTTTTTTTGCTTGGTTGTATACCAAATATGATATGGTGACTCCAACCCTTCACCCACATCCCTTTGTGTCCCCAACTACACATTACAGGCAGGAGAGTGGCTGGGGTGGGGGTTTCTTCACAACCACAGAGGAAGCAGACCCCCTAGTACCCCTGAACCCCAGGCCCACTAGTGACTGCTGGGTTTGCTTGCTCTTATGCCAGTAGGCATACTTCATTTAGCCATTTTCTGTTATTTTCTCTACTGCTATACCATGACAGCATTCTCAGATAATGCTCATTAATGTTTCACACACCTGTAAATTAAACCCTGGACTAGGGCTAATAGGTAAAGGAAGATACACATTCCTCAGGAAAAAATATGGGGAAAAGCAATAGGACATGGAGTGTTTGGGGGAGGAGAGAGTGGAACGCAGCAGGCGAGGAAGTAAGTGAAGGGGGCGCATGTGCAACATCTGGGTGGCTGCGTGGCCCTAGTGGTAGGGGAATGCAGGCAGGGTACCAGGTCAAGTAGTATTGCCTTGGTTGTCAATGATAGACCAGCTCTGCTAATAGGAAGCACTTCTGTCCGCTGTGTGCATTTCAGTAGTTGAAAACCTTGAATCTTTTATTTGAAAATTCCTTATATTTATTGACATGAATTAATCATATTCTCTACTCAAGCACAGTAAACAGTTCCAGAACAGCATTTTATTGATTTAATCACTTTGCCTCAAATGTCAAGTTATTTAATGTGCTTTTGTTGTGAGCAAAAAAATAATAATAAAACACCATTAATAAAAAATTAAGGCTAATTGCAAATTATCACAATTTCACTCTCTACATCATACTAAAAATAATATACAGGCAAACAACCCCTTTAAACAAAATTGTTATTGTTCTCTTTGCTGCTAAAACAGCATTTACCCTTTACCCTTCTAGAAGGGCTTTTCGATTGGTTACTGAAACATTGTTGGTGGGATTTGCTTACATTCATACATGCTTTAAAAAATCTGAATCCTGGATTCTTTCTCTTAAATAATTTTTTGGAGTCTGAATTAATACATCTATTAAAAATTACTATTTTTATTATTATGTCAACAATAAATTCATGAGGGACAAATAGTAAAAAGATTATCATTTGAAATTCAAGGATTGCAAACCCAGAGGAAAATAAAAATATCAGACAATTGGGGGACATAAGCTCTTTAGGAGAAGAATAAAATAAAAAATAAACTTCCCTTGTCTTGCAAAACTTAAGATATACAAAATCATCAAAGCTCTTTACAGGCTGGAGGAAGCAACATATTTAGTGCATCTGGACTTAGTCTTAATAACAGATGCTTATTTAATGTACCCAATGTACACTAAATAGGATATGTAAGGAGTACTGTAGCTAAAATAAAAGCCAAATTTTGTATGAGAGAACATTTTTTGTTCAATCTCTTGTCCACCTTTAGATTAATCAACACCGAATGTGTGTCTTTGTGTACCTTTGGATTACATGGGCACCATTTACAGGAGGCTTCACAAAAGGTGATCAGGAAATGTTTCAAAATGAAAACTGAATTCCACAGCTGCTGATTAAAAACACATGCAATTTCAATACCCGTGAAATTTGAAATGAAAAATATACATGTCATATCACGTTTAGAAGCTCAGCTAAAATAAAACTGACAATTTATAAAGAGCACAGTTACACCATTTTTTCCATTAACAACTTTTACTAAATTCCCCATAACCCTTTTAAACCTGAACTGTCCTCCATCAAGTGGGATGTCTGGTGGCCACCATGCCTGCCACTTCGAGGTCAAACCAAAATGGCCTCAGAGGCCCTCCCTCCCCAGTGTGCACTTCCTTCCCACACATGTACTTCCTCTTCCTTGTAGGGGTATTTTGTTGTAGGTGGTGCCCTAAGGTGGTCTGTTGGATGTTTCCCCCCTCACCTCTCCACTTAGTTTTATTCTATTGGAGCAGGTCAAGGGAGGTCACATCACTAGTGCAGAGTGTGCAATAACACTCTTTGCACTAGAAGGGCTGAAATGCCGCCCCTGGTAACTTGCGGTAAGTTTATCAAATTACCCCATGGCAGCAGCATCGTCGCTTCCTTGCCTCTGTGTGCCTACGTTCACAACAATCAAATCTCCCCACGAGGCATGACCTAGGTGGTGGGACAATGAAGGCCAGATCTTGTCCAATCCAATGCTGCCTCCATCTATATGACTTAACAGCCCTGTGGAGCTACAGCTGGCATAATGAAAACAGTAGATCTGTATCCAACAGAAGCCTGTAGGTAACATTTTTGCTTTTTCAGCAGGTCACATTGCAGCAGTATCTCTAGCCTGTCTTGTAACATACCTAAACTGGCTGTGTTCACACACACATATCTATTAGACACGTTTTTGTAAACAGCTTGCACTTGCAGAATGGGAATAATGGGCATGGTTAAGAAGTGCATGCAAGCATATTCATTTTAGTTAAGGCTCAAGCTCAAAGTAACAAAATGTAAAAAAAAGCTTTAATACTATCATAAGTGGGGATAAAAGATGAACTTGTGTTTTTTGTTGGATAGATTAATCACCCAAGCATAGGTGATTAGCTCACTGTTACAATATGAATCCCTGATGTTGTTTACAAAGTCAACATCTGAACAAATTCCACTGCAGTCTACTATGTTTATACAAAGATATGTTAGCATACTAGATATAAAAAACCCTTCCCTTTCAATCTATCCACATAATTTTCCAGAGGCATTTCTGTTGTCGGAATTGTTGTTGGCTTGCGTATGAAATACATGTCAAAATCTTAATTCATCTTCCTTTATTGCACTGAAATCTGTCTTTTAACAGTTGCACTTATGTCATAACTTGCTGTCATAGCTAGAGACATGTTTACTCACTGACATGTACAATTACCTGTATATTGTACCGATTCTCTTCAGCTTTAGGAAGGAAAAAATAACTGACAGATTGGCCATCTTAATGGTTTGCTTAAAAGTGTTTTGTATACAAAAAGTATTGAAGAAGACCACTCCTTCTGTTCTGTTTGTCATACTTTATTTGGCAAGTTAAGCTCAGGTTGGAAGATTAAGTGCTATTTGTCATTATAAACACAGATGTGTGGTAACTTTTTAACCCCGAAGCTTTGCTTGTATGAACAGGCCTCCTATCCATGGCCTTTTAGGTTTTTCTTTCAGATTAGCATTTAGTCAGCAGAACTGTAAGCTAAATACTGCCATTAACACTAGGAACATAACAGTAAAAGGCTTTGACTCACTAAAAGGTATTTATATTGTTGATAAGCCAAGTACTGTATAATCATACACATTTTCTGCAAATCTCAGTCAATAGGTGTTCCTCTCTTTCCTTATGATATGATAGAAATTTAATAAATGGATTTTGTTGACTCTTTAGGTCAATGAATAGATTCACCTTTGCCCTTTTGCTACATTATTACATCCCCCTCAGTATCTGCACACCCCTCTAAAAAGTTAAGTTCTTATGAACTCAGGGCAAAATAAGTTTGGGTCCAGCAAAGATGTTTTGGGACACAATAGCACTCTCTGCAATAGAATAAGTAGCATTCTGGTTTAATAACCGGAATTTCTCTTCTCAAAGTTACCAGGAGCAATTTATTGCCAACACTGATAATCTGAAGGGCGCCGCCACCTGAGGCGAGATTCTTAACTTGCCTAATGGCAGTAGCACCCTTGAGCAAAGATAATATCAGTAATGTTTGGGTAGTGATTAAAATGGAAAGACAGTTATGGTGTTGGACCACCATTTGACTAACAGTATTCTGTATGTAAATGTCCCCAATTTCCCTTACAGAGCTATTTAACCTTTAAATTAAAGGAAAACTGACTTGATTTTTAACGTTTTTAACGTTTTTATAGGTTTAAAATGTTATTCTTGAACCAATAAATGTATTTTTTGTTATAATATTGGTGTGTAGGCAGCCGTCTCAAGTCATTTTGCCTGATTTTGTTCCTAAAGGAACGGCCAGCACTTCACTATGTAACTGTTTTCAAAAAAGCTATTGTTTCTTCTATTCATTGAAACTGAAGACGTCATGACTTGCTTTAGTCAGACTTGGATTTTTACTAGTCTATTCTCATATCTACAGTTGGAGAATTTTTAGCAATTCAGCTGTCATGGAGCTGTTATCTGGTTACCTCCCATTGTTCTGTTGCTGGATGGGGGTGACCACTCCAACCTGCAGTTCAGCAGTGAAGAGTGATTGAAGTTTATCAGAGCACAAGTCACGTGATTGGAGGCAACTGGGAAACTGACAACTTGCCTAGTACCGATGTCAGATTTTAAAATTAAATATAAAAAAAGATCAGTTTATTCAGATTTCAATGCAGGAAGCTGCTGGAGGAGCACTATTAAATTATGCAGTTTGTAAAATAAATTATGGAATCACTTTAACTTTTTGTATGTATAGAAGAATGTAGAAGATGATATTACCTTAAACTCAGAAATGCATGCAGACTGACAGTTTAACCTGGAAGCATAAGTAGATTGTCACATTCCTTGTACATGATTTGGGTTTATTATTATTATGATATAAATGGTCTGTTTGTGAAGTATTTGTTCTATGGTTTCCCTTTATGACCAAGTTCAGTTCCCATACTTGCACCCCTACTTACTTACACAAATAAATGTAGGAAAAAATATGTGCTCATGGAATAAGCTGAACCATGAATAAGATTGCTGGTGATTCCTTTTTCTATCATCTATCAGGCTCATTCATTAGTACAGTTATGGGATCCGTTATCTGGAAACCCGTTATCCAGAAAGCTCCAAATTATGGAAAGGCTGTCTCCCATAGACTCCATTATAATCATATAATCCAAAATCAAAATTATGTCCTTTTTCTCTGTAATAATAAAACAGTAGCTTGTTCTTGATCCAAACTAAGATATAATGAATCCTTATTGGAAGCAGAACCAGCCTGTTTGGTTTATTTAATGTTTACATGATTTTTTAGTAGACTTAAGGAATGAAGATCCAAATTACGGAAAGATCCCTTATCCGGAAACCCCCAGGTCCGGAGCATTCTGTATAACAGGTCCCATACCTGTACACAGATTCATTTCATCAGAACTACTTTCTGCAAATCCTTAGGCTAACGTCCTATTTTCTCCTTAAGATCCTTCTCCTTCATGGAGATACAGATTCATGGGATACAGATCATATTATGGGAATCACTTGTATGGCATACAGTACATGCTTGACTTTCTCCCAGTTTTTGTATTATGTTCCAGACTCCAGCAATTGCCCAAGCAGTTCTTTTTTTTTCTTTTCTATTTAATAGCTTGTATTTAGGAGACTTTAAAGTAAAAGCTGTTGGTTTAATTGGTACAGGCCTTCTTAACATTTACTAAATGAAATCTATATTTTTGGAAATTACTTGGAATCTAAGCATTGTGATTTTGCTGACTTTTCTGAACAATTTTTGCACAGGTAATAGAATTCTAAAATCTGCAAAAACGCTAATGTTTTACAGGGATAGTAAAAGCAAATCCTGCAATGTCCGAGAGCCAGAAAAGACAGCATGTTGTTGTTAGAACATTATGAACACTCTCGCCAGTAACTTCCATTAGTTATCACATTGTCATTTTACTGCATCAGCATGCTGCCTGTTTTATGAGAACATCCATTAATTGTCACATAGTCTTTGTCTGTAAATAAATCTTTTCTGTCCTTAATATTTCTAGCACTTTGTGGTTAACTACTGTGACTCATTTAGATGCTTAGGTTATTCTGAGTCAACTGTAAAAACAGGGGAGAAAGAGATAAAATCTACCCTAGTATTGTTTATCAATGTGTGCATTGTATACCAGGGTATTGCTGGTTTAATCACTGTATCAGAATAAACTTTTTTCACTGAATAGCTAGGTGCTACTTTTGATGGTGTCTTATACTTATTAGACCTTTTTTACCAAGGGTTAGTGCATCATATTTAAAGGGGTTGTTCGCCTTTGAGTTAACTTTTAGTATAATGCAGAGAGTGATATTCTGAGACAATTTGCAATTGGTTTTCATTTTTTATTATTGATGGTTTTTGAGTTATTTAGCTTTTTATTCAGCAGCTCTCTATTTTGCAGTGTCAGCAATTTAGTTTCTAGGGTACAAATTCCCCTAGCAACCCTGCATTGATTTGAATAAGAGACTGGAATATGAATAGGAGAGAGACTGAATAGAATGATAAGTAATAAAAAGTGGCAATAACAATACATTTGTAGCCTTACAGAGCATTTGTTTTTAGATGGTGTCAGTGACCCCCATTTGAAAGCTGCAAAGAAACAGAAGAAAATTGCAAATCATTAAAAAAACTATGAAAAATAATTAATGAAGACCAATTGAAAAGTTTCTTAGAATTGGCTCTTCTACAATATACAAAAAGTTAACTTGAGTGAACCTCCCCTTTAAGAACAAAGGTTTTTTTTTGTATACATATGCAGGCTACTTATATCCTTATTGGGTATCCTAGATTGAAAATGACCTGAGGGTACTCCTGGACAATAAACATAGCCTTCAAATGTCAGTAGGAAGGGCCAGCAAGATATTGTCATGTATTAAAGGGGTGGTTTACTTTTAGTATGTTATAGAATGACCAATTCTAAGCAACCTTTCAATTGGTCTAAATTATTTACTTTGTATAGTTTTAAATATTTGACTTTTTCTTTTGACTCTTTCCAGCTTTCAGATAGGGGGTCACTAACCTTATCTAAAAAAAACAAATGCTCTGCTATTCATATTTCTCTTATTCAGATCAAACTGGAGAACTTCTGGATAAAAAGCTAAAAAACCACAAATTTTCTCAGCATATCACTCTCAATATCCTACTAAAATTAAGTCAAAAGTGAACAACCCCTTTAAAAGGTGTATAGATAGATACAAGGGAAGGGAAACAAATGACCTTTTTGAAAATGTTGCTATATTTTTGCAAGTATCATCTAATGATTTTTTAGGCTTTAATTGCATTAATTTCATGCTTAATTCTTAAAGGAGAACTAAACTCTAAAAATGAGTATGGCTAAAAAGGGCATATTTTATATACTGAACTTATTGCACCAGCCTAAAGTTTGAGCAGCAATGATCCAGGACTTCAAACTTGTCACAGGGGGTCACCATCTTGAAAAGTGGGATCTGTGCAGCTGTTGAGAAGATAAGCTTAGGGGTCATCACAAATTATTCAGCAGAAAATGAGGTTTATCTGTAATATAAGTTAATGGTACAGGGCTGATTATTACATTCTGATGCTAGTTGCACTGGTTTTTGTGCTGTCATGTAATAATTATTTGCTGGCTCAGATTTGTGGAGAGGCCACAAGGGCTTGGGCGGCATCATAATCAAATAAGCAATTAGCATTGGAGACGCATTGGAAACTCCTACTAAGAACACCTGCACGATAGTACCTGATCGTGTGCACATGCAGAGGAAGAGGACAGCATCTGGCAGGAGGGGAAGGGGACATCGGAAGGGAGGAGGCAAAACCTGAAGGGCAGGGGATAGCGGAGGGGGGACTAAACCGGAAGGGGAGGGGGTGAAGAGTGGAGCTGGCCTAGAGGCCTGATTATCTGTATTAATTTCTAATCAGACTTATATTGTGAAATGTATATTTTATGTGTACAGTATATTGTGAGTGGGTCCCTAAGCTCAGTAAGTGACAGCAGCACAGAGCATGTGAATCAGTGAAGCAGCAGAAAAGAAGACAGGGAGCCACTGGGGAATCTTTGGAGACACAGATCTTCCCTGATAAAGGGCTGTGGTTGCCTTGGGCTGTTACAGAAGCACAAACCATAATGTACAACATTTCTATCCTACTTCTTTAGTTAGGCTTTAGTTCTCCTTTAAACACAGGATTATATTGTACATATGTTATGGATAAGAAATCAGTTGGAGTTTTAACTCTGACATTTTCTTAGGAATATTAAAACAACTATATACACTGAGTGTTGGTACAAATAAAAAATGTTTTGTTTGTAGTATATGGCAGGTGGCCATGTTGAGGCACCAAATACATATAACGAGTGAGTGCCCCCAGCTCATTCATAATGCACATTGTTGTATCACAGTAATGCAGATAGGCTGTTATCAGTTCACCATCTTTATTTCACACACACACACACAGATATACTAGCTTCCTAGCCTCCTCCCACATCCTTCAAAAGTAATTAACTTTATAAAACTTAAACACAGCATATGCAAATACATAACATCTCCCCCCCCCCTATTAAGCTTCCAAACCTTGAAACCTTATATAATACATAGTCATTGAGATGCCTAGGTGGGTTGCTTGTGCAGGCTGAACTTCGGCAGATTTCAGTGGCCCGTTCAACAGGGGGAGTACTGCCTGGTGGGTTTTCTGGTGTTAGTGGCTGTGCAACCACAGTGTCCTGCACCTGTGAAGGCTCAGAAACAGGTACTAAACTGCTCACATGCCAAGTAGATCCATCCTGCAATTTGTAGGTGACTGGTCCCAACTGACTGGGGATCTGAATGGGGTCAGACAATATGGGATCAAATTTTGATCCGGTTGAGGGTTTTCTTATTTTCACCCATTGGCCAACATTAAGGGTAATTTGCTTCTTGAATCATGGTAAGCTTTTGTTTTGCCTTGATAGGTTTTTACCCTTGTTCGCAAGTCTCTGGGTTCCATTTCTTTTATCTGTGGACGTCAACGTGTTAGGGGCAGCCATACATTACAGCCTGTCGTCAGTTTTGCTGGTGATTCCCCAGTTGCACTATGGGGTGCAGACCTGTAGTGCTGTAGAACTGTAATTAAAGCCTTGCTGAATAGAAGGCCTTCATGCAGGTGTACCTTAAGGCCATTCTTTAAAGTTTGATTAAAACGTTCCACACCTCCATTTGCCTGTGGATGGTATTGCGGTGTTAAAATATGGCTTATGCCAAATTCTTTTGATGCAAATTGTGGGCCATTGTCTGTAATGATTTCTAGTGGAAGTCCCCAGCATGAAAACCATCCTTCTAAGGTAGTGATGACAACTTTTGAGGTAATGACCCCTGCTGTAACTAACTTTAGAGCAAGGGTCCCCAACCCTTTTTGCTTGTGAGCCACATTTAAATTTAAAAAAGAGTTGGAGAGCAACACAAGCATGAAAAACTCCATGTGGATGTCAAATAAGAGCTCTGATTGGCTTTTTGGTAACCCCTATATGGACTGGCAGCCTACTGGATAGAATGTTTGGCAGTACACTTGGTTTTTATGCAACCAAAACTTGCCTCTAAGCCAGTAATTCAAAAATAAGCACCTGCTTTGAGGCCACTGGCAGCAACATCCAAGGGGTTGGAGAGCAACATGTTGCTCGCGAGCTACTGGTTGGGGATCACTGCTTTAGAGTATAAATCACATGTAACCAACAAATACCTCTGGTGTTGCAGAGCCACAGTTATTTCTCCACATATATCAAACAGAATTGTATTCCATGGGGCTTGTGGAAAAACTTGTAGTGGTGCAGCTGTTTTCGTCAAATGTTTCCCACTGAGTAAGCATGGTTCAAAGTTTCAAATAAAAGTTTCCATTTGATTGTCTATGCCAGGCCAACATACTGCTTCTCTGAAAAGCTGTTTTGTGCTTACCACACCCAAGTGTCCTTCATGGGCCATCCCGAGGACTGCTGGCCTCAGTGCAGTTAGAATTACTGCCCTGTGCCCTCAAACTAAACAAACATCTCTCCAGGGTGACAACTCTGTTCTCACTTGGTATTATGGTTGAAGATGTCCCAGTAAAACAGAAGGCCATTTTCCACATAAGAATGTTAGTGTTTCTTGAATCACTGGATCATTCTGAGATCACCAAATCTTGTGGTGTAACTGTGAAGACTAATGAATTGGATATCATCTATGTGTCTTCTTCCTCCTTTGCAGTGTTTGTCTCCTCAGTCTTGAGAACTACATGTGACAGGTAATCTGCAACTTGATTGGTCTCCAGCAAAGCCATTTCCATTTGGCACCACAGCTCCATAGCTTTCTGTAATGTAAGTGTATCTGGTTCCATAAGCAACCTCTCTCTAAGTTTAGTATTTGTAGTTTTTTCAATAAGTTGATCTCTAATTATTTCATCGTGCAGGGGACTGCTAGCCATCTCATCTCTGCAACATAGCGACGTATAAGTTCCCCATTAGCCTGACAGTGACTGTGAAACTGAACTCTTGCCACTTGGAGCAGGTTTAAAGTAATTCTGCAGAGCCTGTAATGTCACAGCGTATGAAGAATCTGCTCCCCGAGTTGAGAAAATGTGGTATGCTGCTGAACCCAGGCAGTTAAGTAACATGGCCCTTTTCCTCTCAGGGGAAGACTCATCCAGACCAGATGCCAGTAAGTAGATAGAAAACTGTTCATACCATAGATCCCAAAGCACTGCAGGCTCTCCTGGGTGCTGCAGAAACTTTTCAGAGGGATGCACAGAGGGTTCAGATGTCCTTGTCGCCATTGTTATATCACAGTAATGCAGTCAGACTGTTATCAGTTCACCATCTTTATTTCACACACACAGAGACAAGCTTCCTAGTCTACTGCTACATCCTTCAAAAACAATTCATGTTACAAATGTTAAACACAGCTTGTGTAAATACATAACACACATTATGTCCAATACCTGTAGTATTGTTTTCCCTAAGGGGAAGTGGTTCCCCTTGAGACCTGGGGAATTTGAAGGGCAGTAAATGAATTATATTTGAAATATATTTTGCCATGGGATTTTGTGTATTGCCAAGTCATAAGGAAGAAACACTTTATCAGAATATATTAGCGTATATGCATTCTACACTGGTAACTTTGTATATAACCCTCTAGCACTGGGGCGTCTAACCTGCGGCCATGTGGCCCAGCTTGAAATGATAGGTTGCACACAACGTCCCGCAACCAAATAGTCATTTTGTATTTAGAATAGATCAGATTCCACGGGGCGCTGCATGTGACATCACCGCTGGCACGTGCAGTGTGATGTCACTGCCAGCGTGCTCTGCTCCACAATTATTAGCAGCTAGCTAGTCTTTTTGGCGCCAAATTTATGTGACTGCCTGGTTTTGCGTGGCCCTTCCCCCCTCTCGTCTGGCAGCTAGAGGCAGAGAGAGAGATCAACTCCTAGCCGACAACGTAGCTCTTCTCTTGCCCAGTAGAGATTAAGGATCAGGCCAGGAGGCGGGGCAAATGGGTAATTCTTCACAAAGATGGAGCGAGGGAGGGGAGGAATAGTCTGTCGTCCTATTAGGAATAGGCTTACTGTGCCATGTTGTAACAATGTGGTGACCCAGGTAGGAGGGGGACTGCCCATTGCCCAATTAGCAATCATATAGCGGAGAAGGTTGCTCTACATTTGTCCCCTATTCCAGCATATAGCTCAATTTGATTATCCAGCTGGTATATAATTTCTTTGTATTATTTTTAGACAACAAAAGTGTTATGTATTTCATGTGTGGCCCCAGAAAATTTTTCTTCTTCGAAACAGGCATGAAAGGCGTTAGAAGGATGCACCCTCTGTAAACAGTATCATGACTGAATAAAGCTGACTTGATGTTATTACGTCCGAATCCTGATTGATGCTCAGCCTGCGCACCGCGGAGATATTGTGGCTAATTGAAAAAGCCGGGAGGAGGTGACCGGTGTTAAGGGCGGTGGCGAGATCCTCAGGGAGGATTAAGGACGCACAGAGAGAGCTCCGCTAATAGTGAAATCTGTGATTAGAGTTTGCTTCTTCGAATATGGCCTGGGGAAGCCAAAAGGTTGAACACCCCTGCTCTAGCAGTTAATACATCATACAGCTTTTATAGGGAACAGTTTTTGGTAAGATGCAATAAGAAGAGATGAGTTGGAAAGATGTTCTTAACCGAGACACAACAGGTGTGCTTAACTCTTAATTCTTTCATTTCTCCCCCTCTCCTTTTGCATTGAAGCTAATAATCTGTTGTTGTCGTTTGGAAGACTAGGGCTGTCATGAAGGTGTACAAATACTTTTGAGTATTACATATTTGAACTCAATTTGCAGGAACTCACAAGACAACTCTCAATTTACCTTTGCCTACTGCCTTCTTTGATAGTGGGCCAAACTTTGCATTTACAAAGAATAAGTTTAGCATTTCATTTGATCCGAGAGTTGAAGATATAATATTGGAAGGTTAATATTTGCTTTCAGTTGTCTTTTGTCTTCTATTTGAAGGGAAACTTCCACATCAAAACCACATTTTAGAAGGCGCATACATGCAATTTGATTTAGGTTTTTGCAGTTTTCATAACATGTACTGTATATTAATCTCACTGTAACTGTATTATCAGTGTTATCTGTTTGGTGAGAGAGACATCAGATTGATTAAAAAATGTATATTTTTTTTTTATAAATTCTGGATTCTGTAGTGAAAGCCAACAGAATAAACAGCAATGTTGCAAAGGCTCCAGATATTACTGAAATCAACATCTCAGCATTTGTGTCAGTCTCCTTTACAGGAGTCTCCTCGAATTACAGGAAGGCAATCTCCCATAGACTTCATTTTATCCAAATAATCTACATTTTTTTAAAATTATTTTCATTTTCTCAATAATAATAAAACAGTACCTTGTACTTTATTCAAACCAAAGTATAATTAATCCTTATTTGAAGCAAACCTGTTGTGTTTAATATTTAAATGATTTTCCAGGTAAGAAGGACCAAATTACTGAAAAAATCCATTATCTGGAAAACCTCAGGTCTCAATCATTCTGGATAACAGATCCCATTTCAGTAAAAGCTCTCTGTGAGTCAAAATGTAAAAGTGTTTTGCCAACTCAACCCAAACCCCATTAATAACCTTTGGTTGGGGTGAAGGTGATACCCTAGGCAGCCAAGCCAGCCAGATGGTCCCCCACTTTGCCTGTGCCTCCACAGTAGAGCCTTGAACATGTATGATAATATAATTAGCACTTGCATGCACATGCACAGGTTGAGGATTGCACAAGCCTAGGTGAGTCCGGTCTAAAGGTTAGCAGAAGAGGCACCTGTCCAGTGCCCCCCAATTGTTGGGCCCTAAGCAGCTGTCTCTTCTGCCTACCCCAAGTTCTGGCCCTGGGTAATACAATTATACAATTAGCTGAAATATTTCTGTGGACAACTCCAACTTTCCCTAGTACAAGTCTTTCAGATTAAATTTTTTCCCGATTTCCATGACTCCTTTTTTAGCCAGACACAACAAGAGACAAATATTTGCACATATTTTCTCACCAACCTGTCAATGGGATTGTTAAATAGTTACTTAGTTAAATTGGGTTGAAAAAAGACAAAGTCTGACACGTTCAATCCTTCCAAATTAAAACCCTGCATCCATACACTCACACCCCTCCATACCTTCACATAAATTTTATATATGGCCATATACTAACTATAGAGTTTAGTATCACAATAGCCTTTGCTATTAAGTCTGTACAATAAATCATCCAAACCCCTCTTAAAAGCATTAAAAGAATCAGCCATCACAACATCACCCGGCAGTGCATTCCACAACCTCACTGTCCTCAGTGTAAAGAACCGCCTGCGCTGCTTCAAATGAAAGTCCTTTTCTTCTAGTCTGAAGGGGTGGCCTCTGGTGCGGTGATCCTCTTTATAGGTAAAAAGGTCCCCTGATATTTGTCTATAATGTCCTCTAATGTATTTGTAAAGTGTAATCATGTCCCTTCGCAAGTGCCTTTTTTCCCAGAGAAAACAACCCCAACCTGCACAGTCTACCCTCATAATTTGTCTTCCCTCCCTCTAACCAGCTTAGTTGCACATCTTTGCACTCTCTCCAGCTCATTTATATCTTAAGAACTTATGCACTGGAGTCCAAAACTGCACTGTATACTCCAGATGAGGCCTTACTAGGGCTCTGTAAAGAGGCATAATTAAATTTTTATCCCTTGAGTTTATGCCCTTTTTATGCAAGACAGAACTGTATTTTGTTTAGTAGCTACAGAATGACACAGTCCAGAATTAAACAACTTGTTATCTATAAAAACCCCAAGATCCTTCTCATTTCAGAAAACTCCCAACACACTGCCATTTAGAGTATATATTATTTTTGCCAAAGTCCATAACCTTGCCTTTATCAACATTGAACCTCATCTTCCAGTTTGCTGCCCAGTTTCCCAGCTTAGATAAATCCCTCTGCAAAGTGGCAGGGAACCTATAGTTCTGCACAATTTAGTATCATCTGCAAAAATAGAAACAGTACTTTCAATGCCCACCTCCAGGTCATTAATTAACAAATTGAAAACCAAGGAACCCAGTTCAGAGCCCTGCAGTACCCCACTAACAACACTGGTCCAATTAAAAAATGTTCCATTTACCACCACTCTTTGTAGTCTATATTTTAGCCAGTTCTCTATCCAGGTACAAATACTATGTTCCAGGCCATCATTCCTTAATTTGACCAGTAACCTTCTGTGTGGCAGTGTATCGAATGCTTTAGCAAAGTCTAAATAAATCACATCCACTGCCATCCCAGAATCGAGGTCCCTGCTTACCTTCTCATAAAAAGAAATTAAGTTAGTCTGGCAAGATCTATTACGCATAAAACCATGCTGGCACAAACTCATAGTATTGTTATTTGCTATGAAGTCCAGCATCTTATTCTTTATTGACCCTTCGAAAAGCTTTCCTATCACTGACGTCAGACCATCTGGCCTATAGTTTTGAGGCTGAGAACCCTTTTTAAATAGCGGTACCACATTAACAATTCACAGTCTCTCTGCATCATTCCAGACCTCAATGAATCCTGAAAAATTAAGTATAGAGGTTTGGCAATCACAGAGCTAAGCTCTCTAAGTACCCTTGGATAAATACCATCTGGCCCCGGACCTTTGATTATCTTAACATGTTCTAGTTTCTTTTGAATTTTATCATGTGTGAACCATGCATCATTAGATGTATTACTAGAAATGGGACTATTAATAAGGAAACCTTCATTAGCTGGTTCTTCATGTGTGTAGACAGACGCAATCTGAGCTTTTTGCTTTTTCTTATCAACCAGCTGACCCCCCCTCTGATATTAAAGGTCCCACCCCTTCCTGTTTAATTTTTTTACTATTAGCATATTTAAAAAAAAAAAAATTGGATTCTTTTTACTGCTTACTGCAATATCCTTTTTCATATCGATTTTAGCTTGCCTGATAGCTTTTTGGCATGATTTATTGGCCTCCTTGTACCTTATAAATGATTCAACTGTCCCAGCTAACGTAAAAGCCTTAAAAGAACATCTATTACCCACCTCAACACCAAAACTTCTATTGAACCAAAAAGGTTTTGCTTTGCAACAACGTTAAAAAAAGATCTGAAAAAGATTGTACATTTTTTTTAGGGTAGCCTCCTTACCCCCTACATTTCCTAACATATGACAACCCAACTATATAGGGGGCACATGTGTAGGACAATAGATCTACTTTATTTCAGTTATTAAAGGTTTCCTGGGTTTGGGTAGTGTAATATAGTGGCTGCAGCATATACTTCTATTATACTTTAACCTCACGCCATATGCAAATTAGGCTTCGCTGGCGTAACTTTGCTTTGTCTGAGCGCAACTTCCCTTTTTAGTGAATTTGCATAGCACTGGCGAAACTACACCTGGCGAAGTGTGGCGAACGATAGCGAAGCCAATGCACACGCAACTTCACAGGTTAGTGAATTTGCCCCCAAGTTATGATCACTATTCCCTAAATGCTCACCCACACAATTGCTAGAGACGAGTTCAATATTGTGGTGTCTAAAGCAAAATCCTCGACTTTTGGGTTATTGGAGAAAACAGAAGAGTACGCTTGTCCCTCTGAGATGTTCTACACCAAATAACACTTTCAATCAGATCCCACAAACTCAGAACCTGGGCTAGAAAAGCACACTCTACAAAGTGCTACCTACATATATAAATATTGTAAAAATCAGTCATTCCACATGGAATATAAAAGCACCACGCATTTAACAACAAATAAAAAACAGAAATACAAAACTTCCTGCTCCGATTCATAACATGTGCTGACCTTTTCCTTTCACCATGACATGTCAGTGTTCAGTCACATGCAGAGATAAAAGCATTACGATAAATAGACTTATACCTTTAGTATCAACTGAAAAGACACAAGATTGTGAACATTAGGGAAATCACAAAGGAATGGGTTTTAGAGATATATGTAGCTTGTAGTTTCCCGTTGAGCAAGCAAGTTTCTAATAAAATGAATGTGTTAAAAATATTTCTCTGTAAACATATGGCAATAATGCACAAGAATGAGACAGAGTGATGCAATGGATTTAATGGCAGGAAACATAAATAGCATTTGTATTTGCTTTAAGTAAAGGTATCGATTAGATAAATATAATGTATGAGTTTAAATTTGACATGCAGAATATTTATATGGTGACTTTTACACCATCTGGTATGCAGAATATTTTTACATATATATAAGCATGGGATCTGTTATCTGGAAACACTTTATCCTGACAGTTACAAATTACAGGAAGGCCTTCGCCCATAGACTTTCAGAAAAAAATATTTACTTTCTCTCTGTAATAATTAAACAGTATGTTGCACTTGATCCAGACAAAGATTGTTTTAATATTAGAAGCAAAACCAGCCTATTGGGTTTATTTACTCTGTGTATGACAGTAATCATCCTCACAGAGAAGTGACTAGATTCATCTACATTCACTGTATGTAATGCACATTTTAGGCACCATAATTCCTGTTACATAAACAAAGAATGTACTGTATAATTGTAGCATTATGGCCTTGGTACCCTAGACTTAGTCTGTGCTGTACAAATTTAAATAATCTGAAGTATTTTGAAGTCTTTATTGGGCAACTGTTTATTATTAAAACATAAACCCCTTGGGTTATTGGATTCTAAATGGTTATCCGACTTATTTTTTAACTGAAAGTACTACCAATGTGAAAAGAGGATTATGCACTCCTAGATGTAGCCTATAGAACCGTTAGACTAAAATGATTGCATTTTCCACCATTCAACTATAATGCAATTTCTTTAAAAAGAAAAAAGTTTTAAAAAGTATTACATTTCAACAAACTTGGGTAAAGCAAGTGATAAAAATGTTTTTTTGTATCCTTTTGCACATAGAGAATAGTGAACATGTACATGGAGCGCCTACTAACAATAATCATTTTGCTGTTAAGCAAGATTTACATTAGCATTACAAAGAAACCTTCTCATTTGTAGCTAAATGTGCAGCTGGAGCGTTTACAGATTGGCAGATGAGATACTGTTGTTATTAGTGCAGGTGAGATCCAACACGGCGGATGTGTATGAGGAAGTAAAGTTTGACCTGTCAAAAGCCTTGATCATTAGTCACTCTCACCTGCCACACAGTCATTATGGCACACATAGGTACATTTCTTTGGCCACTGAACAAGCTAAAACAAGCAATTCTGTAAGAGTGAATTTGGTCATGGTGGGGGTAAGAAAGGTTTAAAAAGGTAATCCACTGAGGAATATTTTCTCTTTAATAATTCTCTTTTCAGTGGGTGATGAAAGGCATCCACTGACTGTAACAGTGTCTTCATTGTCTGTTTTTTTTTTTTTAATGTGGTTTCTGTCAACCCAATAAGCTAGTATTTCTTCCTACTTTTTCTCTTTTTGATTCTATTTAACAACAGCAACTGCACCTAACTATTTTAATCATCTCATTTTGTTCCAGATAAAGCAGAAAACTGATGTTAGGTAAGGGACAGATACAGTTTGCAAAGACATACCGTGACTAATACTGGAATTTAGCTAGAAAAAGTAAAAAGCTCAGGTTTCATGAGGTGGTATGGCTTGTTTGAGGGAATTTAGATGTATGACTTGATGATGACTGATCATGAAGAATGGTTTGTTATTATTTTAAGTTCATCTTATTTTTCTTTCAGAGTTTTCATTATAGTGGAAGATTTTCACAGGCATTCAGAATGGCATTTAGTAATGTAACAAGCAGCTTCCAATTCAAGATAAATGGGCATATGTATGCAAAGTTTGCCTAGGTGCAACGTATAAGTTTGCTTGCAAAAAGGTGACCTGTAAAGGCTACCTGCTGATGTTGCTAGAGGTGATAAATATCTTTCTTTTATGTTTCAAAAGTACCTTCCTGTGGTAGCTTTAGTGGGAACATTATTTAATGATTAGCTTTGGAAAACAAGATGGTTACGTAGGGGATTATTTATCAGGGTGCTTGTGTATTCCACTAAAATTTGAGTTTTTAAGTTGGTTTATTTGGTCGAAACTCACATTTTTGAGTTAAATCCCAAAAAATTGAATTTAGAAATAGATTTATTGTAAAAAATCTATTAATTCGAGTTATCGGGTTTTGCAACTCGAACTCACAGAGTTCAGTTTTTTCCATTCAAGTTTTTTCTTAAATAAGGTACCATTCAACTTGTGAGTTCATTTGAGTTCATTCGAGGTTCAAAGAACGCTAACATTGGACTTTTAATAAATAAGTCTTAATGGGGACAATGTCATATTTATTTTTGTGCTTGGCAGAAATTTACAGAGCCTTCCCTTCCTTCAGCTTCTTCTTCCTAGTACTTTTAGCTATTCAGCTGGTGGCAGCAAGATTGTGGGGTTTCAGTGATGTGTGCACTGGGCAAATGCCTATGGGAATGGATGTTTTGGCAAACTTTCGCACATAGTTTGCAGGTTGCTGGTGGGCTCTGGTTGAGACCTTACTTACGCTACCTTTTTGTGCTGGCCTCTTCTTCTTTCAGCTTCTATTTAAAGGCATGCACCTGCCCTGCCTTCTTTCGTAATATCAGAGATGGCCGGGGCGAGCTTGGTTCTAAAAATAGTGCCAAGCGGGTTTGGGTCAGGTGTATATGGGAGTTGATGGGTGTGGGTTGAAATTCTCTCGACCTGCGCATCAGTAGTAGGGGTGGGTGTGGGTTGCAGGTGGTTGAGGGATATGTGGGATATGTTTCTGGCCATGTGTGGGCTGAGGGTAGAGCAAATAAGTAGGATGTGGGTCTATTGAATGAGACTAGTGGATTTTATACTCTGTCTACTGGACTGGATAGAAACATGTCTTCTAAAATGAGCTGGCCTTGTTTGCTTGGGTTGTGACAGTAATGACTTATAAACAGGCCTCAAACTGCTTCATTGTCGTATAGCTGTTGCTTGCTATATCTAGTAGAAGTAACTTTCTAAGAATTTGTTTTACATTTCTACATTAATGTATGGAAATGATTGTACTGCATGTCTACCTTGAGAAGCATACGCTAATACTGTACAGTGTAAGATCTAATTGGTTACCTATACATAAAACAAGTGGCTTCCCAGTACATGCTGAAATACAGCTATCATCACATCTCACTGAACACAATGTTTCAGCTGGAAGACCACTGGATCTTTGCCCTTTAATCAAATGTGAGATTGCTTGAAGTGAGCAGTAAAAGCTCAGTGTGCATAATTCCATCCATGATCAAATTTTTGCATGAACTATAACAACATTACATTTAATTTCCCCCCAGAATTTACTGTAACTGTTACAGTGTTCCAAATGTTGCCACTTATAAATGCAGGTGCATCCCAGGAGCTTGAAAGGCCACCCTAGCATTTTACAATAAAGGCCTGTTTCCAACTATAATCAGAATATGTCTTTATCATGGTGGCAAGCATCGTGGAGGGCAACCAGCTGTCTTGGTGTTACTGGCTTAAAAATTTCATACTTGGTGTCTAGCCAGTTCCTCATAACATCTGCTCAATGAGCCTGCTGATGTTTGGGACTTAATCACACCCTTGAAATTTGAACATAAGTAAATTGATCTACTCAGCAAAGAAATAGTCCAAGCTGTATCCAGCATGGCATGCAAATGGAATAAATACTGTCATCTTTACAGAACTGATATGTCAATTTTATGGTCACACAAGACATTATAATATACATTGTGGAAGTAATATGTCTAATAAGTACTGCATTCACTTAACAATGAAAAATTGTTCACACACACAACTGAAATGCAACATTGGAATATTTGCATACTATTCCATTAAAACTGGCAATTATGACTGTAGAATGAGCAGCACAGGATCTTTTATGTAGCTCAACAGATCTGATGTGTGCCTATAGCACCTGAGCAATGCATATGTTCTGTTTTTGTATAGAAAATTTTAATTTTATTAATTTGTTCATATTTTTTAATCCCTGCACCAGCTTTTGTGTATACACAGGCAAGTCCTGTTTTACTGTATACTGTTCTCAAGTCTGGGACCATCGTGCAGCAATGTTATGGAAGGAACATCAATTGATTTGCTGCAATTTTAAGTTGTTCCCTGAAGATGGCGACATTGAGGTTCATCTTACCTTCCAATCTGTCTAATACAGTCAAAGTTTAAAGAATTGAATGTCCCAACATCTTAGAATAACGTTACTAAATGTTTGGCTTTGGATCGATAATGAGAAAAAAACTCCAATAGGAATTCTGTTTCCATTTTAAATGAACACAACATCCATCATAATTCTTAATTCAGTATCACACCTGTATTCATTCCTCTAAAGAATATTATATTATATGGCGGTGATGTAAAAAAAAAAAGTAAAAATTGCTTGGAGTCACTCAAAGGCAAATAATGACCTAAGAATCAATTAGGATGATGAATATGTATTTAAAATTTTTGAATGATACTTTTCTATTGCATTTTCTCCAATGAAAACCATTCTAGTTACAGGGTCACTCATAATGGCAAGAAGTTTTCCAGTCATTTACCATGTGGACCTGGACCTTATTCATGGATGCCTTGAGTGCTCTGTATTATCTGTTCAAGATATCTGTTATAGTTACTTATTGCCGTTGAGCTCTACATATATATTTGTTAGTGATCTGCTCTTTGTTTATAAGGACACTGCCAGCAAAGGTTTGACTGGAGCTACAAAGAGTAATTCAAATTAAGCTCTAATGTTGTTGCTGGTTTTTAGCAGTAATGAACAAATCAAGACTGAGGCATAGACTGCTCTTAGCCAAATAACTCACCAAATATGATAGGTAGTCCAGCTACTCCTGCCCCAGACCCTCAGCTCAAGAGAGAGGTCAAACCGTATACACTGGAAATAGAAGTTGAAGCAGATCACTCAGAAGTCACTCAAGGATCAGACGATTTAAAATAAAAGTAGAAATCTTTATTTAAATGAACATGAAGCGTTTCATGTACAAGATACATAGGTCATAGGCTTTTAGCAGTAATGAAACAAAGAAAACAATGTTTTTTCACCTAAGTGTTATTAATTGGTCATTGCTGCAGCAAATTATTTAATATTGCTACATGAAATCCATAATTTATGTGTAATTTAAATTTCAAATCACATGTTCCTTCACTAACACATTCTATAATGGATTTTATGCGAAATTACAAAGTTTTTTTACTGTCACACAGTGTTTACAGTGTACACTGTACAAGCAAATATACTTGGATTTTTTGACATAGGTCATACCAAGTGAAAACGGAAAATATGTTTCTAAATACATATTTATTACAGAGCAATCCTCAGATTGCTAGGACATTACTAGAGCATAGAAGAAAGGAGTAATTTTTCACCACCCCTGTCTATTACATTTCATTATAATGGCTTATTCTCTGCCCTGTTCTGTTTGGTTTATTGCATTCATGTTCCTCTATAAAAAAAACTATGGAGGTAAGAGGTCTACTTCTTCATTTCTCACAGAAAGGATGCTTACGGTTGTGTTTCCACCTTTGCTTAGGATCAGGCAGATGCAATAACTTTCTTACATTCACAAACGCAAACTTTTCACCACATTAATACACATAGTCATTATGAGGATTACATTTATTATTGTTTGTTATTTATGACATGATAATTATGTTTGTCAAAGTGTAAAGAAATTAAGAAAGTTTCAGATATGACTATCTATGGACTGGAACAAGTGTTTTAAAACTTACCTTTCTCCAAACTATGCGATTATGTTCTGGATTCTTAATCTGTCTCAAGGTTCCAAGTGCAGCCTTTAAGTCTATAGACCCTAAAGGGTAAAATTTTGCACCCCTTATTGCTACGGGGCAATGCTTTTCTCCCGCTGCACCTGGGAATTTAATTTTTATTTGGACTGCTGAACTTGTTTTATATATGCGCATTTGCATAGAGACAGACAGATAGATTGGATAAAAGGCAACAACCAGAGTAGGTAACTGAAAATAATATTGGTCCTATGGAAAGAAGTTACCACTGAAACACAGGTAGGGCATAGAAGCAGGACAAACTACAAGTGGCATATCACTCGTGGCGGTTTCTTCACTGGGAAGGAATAAAGAAGAAGTCTTCAGTAGAGAACTAAAACATTGATTTCTAATTAAATTGTCTTTTCTTCTTTCCTTTCTCTTTTTGCAAAGTCCTGTGGAGTGCTAGGGAGGAATGATGATTTTTTTTTTATATAGTTTTGTAGTTAGTGTTTTACAACCAGTGAGAATTGTCATGAATCTATTATAGAATTTCACCATGTGTTTGGTTGAGTGCAAAAGCAAAGCATGCTGATTCAAGTAAATTTAACAATGTAATTTTCCAAACAAATGTCTGTGGGAAAATGTGAGATAAGTAAATGACCCCTAATGACTTAACTACCACTATGGATGACAATACATGGGACCAAATAGAGGACCTCATTGCTCTAAAAATCTCACTCTAATAAATCTCATATTTGCATATGTTTTGCTGGTGCTCCTAGGAAGTTATATACCTGCATACATGGTGGACCTACCTCCAGGTCAGAAAATTTTCGTCTTTGGTTTAATGCCCTGTCTACTCCATACCCAACTCTCTGCTGTCTAATGGATTCAAGAATTCATGACCCTATTAATGATTCTATCAACAAAACTTCTCATTTGAGAATCATCATCTAGATAACGTATGCATGCTTACCAGATCTTTCCTATGTATTGAAAACCCAATAATTTTTTGGTGCATAACTGATACCAGTGGGATATGAATATATAATTTTTTTCATCATTCAATGTAATAGAATAAAAATGTTTTTCTTTGAATTTAAGTTCCAAGAATAATCAGCACTGTCATCTCATCTTACCCTTATGGAGATCTCTCAGTTTTGAAATAATATAAAAAAAAGAAAAAAATCGAATTGTAAATAACTTTAATTTAATAATACTTTGCTACGCAGGTGGTAGAGTGTGTCTGCAGTATGTTCCTTTGTTTTTAGTGTAAATATGTTTTGTTCTTTTGAGAGTTTAAACCCTTGTTTGGCTTTTCTGTTACAAAAGGATTTGTGCAATTGACACCTTACTGAATGTTTAACAACACACATTAACCTTCATTTCTCAATAGAATAACATTTATTATTTAAGAACCTTTTTATACACTAATGAAGTAGCAGGTCATGACAATGAACTCTCAATCAGGACATTGAATCACAGCATGATAATCCTTCTTTTTCACACCTGCAGTGACTAAAGTGAGAAGCAGAATCCCATTGCAATATACTTGAAATGCAGGGAAATGTAGCACATGGTAAACTTGCTTTTTTATTGGGGAAAATTGGTATACATATTGTTATGTACAGACTTTCCATCTAGAGACCCATAATTCAGATGTGACCCTTCAAGATACTTTTATGGACTCCAGACCACTAAAAATCTTTACTGACCTCTTTGGATAGCATCATCATTTTAATATAATATGGCCTAAAACATGGTTGAGTTAATGATTGGGCCCCTCTATGGAAACAGTTGAACAGCACTGTTTTTACATATAACTTAAATGCCTTTGTTGGGATTAGAACTTTGCCTAGCACAACACTAAATTGCTATTAATGACCCGATAGAAGGGTCTCCATTTATTCTGAAAAAGCGTATCCAGGCTCGATATAGTACGGCACCATCATAAGTAATATTTTGCAAACATTTTTTGTGAACCAGTGGACATATTGACTAAACACTATAGCTGAGTCTAAAATCTATTTTTGCAGATTAATTGAAGAGTCACACATATTATACAAGGTCCTGGCAAAAATAATAGGGCCACTTTATAAGCTGGTGCTGATTGATCCCAAACTTGAAGAATACTTTTGCATGTGTTGCTTGTTTTCTTTCCATGTCCTGTTCCTTTCTGTTCTGCTCCGAGATTTTCTTGGAGCAACGTACTCGGTGAACACTAGAAACTGTGTAGTGCATGAATATTAGGTAATCCGTTGCAACATAGTAGTAGTAGGGAGAGGAAACTTCTACTGTAATGTTTGACTGTGTTTCTTCCATGTATATTAATTGTCATAATTGTATCTTTGGTGATACTTTACAGTATGGAGGGATGATCCTTATTCAGCAAAATACACCCTATACATAGGAATCAATTGGACACCAAAATTATGCATTTATTATTTTCTTTCCATAGCCTCTCCATAGCTACATGTTGTACTTTTGTTTTCAGCACTTAGTCTACTTGGATTGTTCAGGGAACTTCTCCATTTTTTATTCCAAGTCAAAGAAATTATGAGTTCCACTATGACAACTATGAGAATTGTTAAAAACATCACTACCCCATTTTTTCTTGGTCCAACAGTATATATTTTCCGTGTAAGAGATACCAAACATCCACATCTGTATTTAGGGAGGATTTACTATATGATATTTCATTGAATACTTTTATGGATTGAAGTAATTCAATAAAATATATTGCTAAACATGAAACTTAAAATTAAAAAACAATAATAAAATGGGTAAAGTCTAAACAAAGCCTGTAACCATACAGCTTTTTTAACAAGAACCTTTTTGTAAAAAGATTTGTGATCATTCAAACAATGGCACCAAAAGCATGAGAGTTTTCCAGAGCAAAAACCATGCCTAGCAC
Organism: Xenopus borealis; assembly: GCA_024363595.1. Classification (NCBI taxonomy): domain Eukaryota; kingdom Metazoa; phylum Chordata; class Amphibia; order Anura; family Pipidae; genus Xenopus; species Xenopus borealis. Next base: position 139,002,958 of record CM044431.1, read on the forward strand.
CAATAAAATTCAAAATATTAAAAACAGCTCAATACAGCAAAAGGGTAAAGTAATATTAAGTTCTTATAAAACACAGGATATCAGCCACATGTCCTCACCCCCTAAAACCAGCTGTTTTGCCTTTTGTGATACCTTCACAAAGAGTAGGTAAGAGGCTGGCTTTCAAAGACAGACAAAGCCTGCTTCATGTAGTTTAACTGGAAGCAATTTTTTTGTTTGTGTTCTATTTTGTTAAGTGTCACCTTCTTGAAAACCCAGTGAACTCGATTTGTAGATCTTTGCCATATGTGATGGCATTTCATTGTTGGACCTTGTGATTGCCAGCTGCAGTAAAGGAACATTTTATGACCTTCTGTCATGCAAACAGAAACAGTTTACAGACATCTGAATCTCCATATGATATTGCTCGTACTGCAAAGATATTATCACTGTTTAGTAAATACTGTTATTGCTTTGTTGAAGCTGGTCAGAACTACCAGAGATGGGCCTTCAGCTAGTTTGAGCATTCCTTTAAGTCATCTATCTAGTTTCCTATAAATATTTGCACCATTTTATGTTGTTCAATGAATTTGGGATAGCAACTCTTTTAAGTAGCTCATAAACAGTAAACAGAAACCAGTTTAGAAAATAGAAAAGAGTTTATGTTGAATGACAAATACACTTAAGAGAATTGTTTTTTAAATAGTTCCTCTGCCAAGGTTAAATGTCGAATGTTTATTTCTACTTGTTACAGGTATACATTTATCTAGCACACATGGAAAATGTCTAGCTAAAGTTCAAATGACTTGAAAGAATAGCAATGCAATTTATGTTGGATCCTAAAACCATGAAAACAGTAAGATATAACAAACAATCAATATATCATGACTTTACTGGGGATAAGTAGAGTATTCAGTTCTACACCCCTAACCATTTTCGTCATATAATCAATCAGATACATTTCTGCCTCATTACTTATGTATTTATATTTGGTATTAATTGGCATGACTACATAAGGTATAACTAGACCTATTTATCTATCTATCTATCTATCTCTCTCTCTCTTATCTATCTATCTATCTATCTATCTATCTGTCGATCTATCTATCTCTCTCCTATCTATCTATCTATCTATCTATCTGTGTGTCTGTCTGACTGTCTGTCTATCTATCTATCTATCTATCTATCTATCTATCTCTCTCCCTCTATCTATCTCTCTCTCTCTCTTATCTATCTATCTATCTATCTATCTATCTATCTATCTATCTATCTATCTATCTATCTATCTCTCTTATCTATCTGTCTGTCTGTCTGTCTGTCTGTCTCTCTCTCTCTCTATCTCTCTCTTATCTATCTATCTATCTGTCTGTCTGTCTGTCTGTCTATCTATCTATCTATCTATCTATCACCTATCTACATAAGAAAGTGTTATAGCTTAGTCACAGGACTAAGTATATAACATTTAAAAGTTTCTATCTATCTATCTATCTATCTATCTATCTATCTATCTATCTATCTATCTATCCATCATTAGCAAATCTCATCACAATGACATTTCTATAGAAAAAAAGACAAATCCCTGCAATTTAAATAGAGGTAAACTCAGCAAACAATATATCCAATAAACGGTGCTAAAAGAAAAATCATATTATAAAATGTCATTCACTTATAGCACTGATCTATCCAATATCCAATAAGTGGCACTAAAAGAAAAAGCATGTTATGAAATGCAATTCAGGTATAGCAGTAATCCCCAACCACAGGGTAGTGAATAACATGTTGTTCCCAACTGTCAGGGTAGGCCTAGTAGGCACCCTTGGGGAGCAGTCGGGACTAAGGAGGAAGCTCAGGGGTTAAGGGTCCAATAACGTGGTACAGGCAAGGATCAAGCAGGAATCAAGGTGAAAGTCCAGGAAAGGTTTATATTAGCAGGCAAAACAATACAAAGTCCAAGCAATGGTCAAAATACAGCAAACAGGATCAAAAATAACAACCAGGAACAAAGAGAACAAAGTCCTATAATCGGACGCCTTAATGGCGTCCAATGCGCCTTTAAATATTTAAATTTGGCGCCAAATCGCCTCAGGCTCGTGACTTCCTGATACCAACCCATTGGATGTTGCCAGTTGCTCCCAGTGGCCTTAAAGCAGGAGCTTATTTTTAAATTTCTGGTTTGGAGGCAAGTTTGGTTGCATAAAAACAAATGTACTGCCTCATCTATGCTGCCAGTTTACGTAGAGTCAATGGTCCTACTCTTCGGTTTCAAAATGTCTGTTTACAAACAATGTTGTGTTAGGCTAACAAGATTTTTAAAAATGTGGATCTAGAGAAAATATAGTTCCTAATTTGTGAAATGATTAACAGTCCTCTGTAAAACTACAAAAATAAACTATGAAAATATTACTTTAAAAAATATTTTTTTTCCAATTACTGCTCTTCCTTATTCGATATTCTACATAAGACACATTATGTATCTTAAAATGTACTCTATTAATCTACTATATTAACCTAGACATTACTTTTTAAATCATACTTGCATATAGTTAGCCATAAAGTTTGCTTTTCCATACCTTAGACTGCATTTTCTGCTCCAACAAACTTTTTAATAGAGGAAAATGCAAAGAGATGTCCCATTTGTTGCACCTTTAGGTGGGAGAAAAGCAGCCCAATGGCAGGAGGCAAGTACAGAAAGAGGTCTGATTATCTGTAGGTGCTATAAGCCAAATGTAACTTTCCCCTTTGAAAGAAAAGTTAGGAGACAACAATGCTCCCTAATTCCCAGTTTCTTGACTGGTTGAATACGTTAACAAACTAATGTGTCAGTAGACATCTGTAGCTCTCCACATGAGATTTACATATTGCGTTTGAGTCACTACATAAAATCATCTGAGATTTCTGATTATTTGCCAAAATGTAAACAAGCAAATACAGAGATTTCCTTGATAAATATTGTGCCTATAATTTGCATCCTTTGAAAATGGCAAAATGAAAAAAAAGTAATTTAGGCAATTTACTACACATTTACTACTTATTCTATATTCTATAGCCTGTCTGTATTCTGGAGTCCTTTAAACAAGCAACTTTCTGAAATTCTGTAAGCATCTTCTTAAATTCAAAAATGTACAATCTTGAGCTGCAAATAATCATGTGAAAACATTTAATGGTAAAAGTGCAATTGTTTAGATTTTGTAAATAGGCAATAGATATTTCAGGTTTTCTGCCATCTCTCTAGCCTTGGCATGTTCTCTAAACATAGCAGTTACAGCAGTTGTTTGCACTGGCCATTGTCTACATTTTTTCAGCATGAGATTTTTATGAGCTAAATAAAATCAACATAGTGTACCCAAGGATGGGTTACAACATGTTACAATAACTCCCCACCCTCCCAAAGAACATTTCTGTTTCTTTTGGTCAGATTCTATGTATACAAATTCTTTAATATCTTCTGTAATTCCATTCTCCCCACCTTAATATTTCCATTGATTGCTTATTTTTATGGCCACTCTATTAGTACATTTCTCCTGCAGTTAGTATTGAGCCTGTTGTTCCATCTCAAGAATGGCACATTTCCAGTGTTGTTTGTTTATAGTAAACATTTTACTTATCTCCTTTAGTCATTCATTTCCTCAATCTTATGTTAGTGACATCATATACTGTATAACGAAAAGTCATAAAATGCTGGCGTTTTTTTCATATTTTAAATCAGGATCTCTTTTGCCTTTATTTTGCTTCCTTGGACATTTGTAATAATAAGTGGCCTAAATGGCCTATATGAACCTGCCCAAAATTGACCTAAGCTTAAGTGTACTAACATGCAGAAACAAACATTAGTGAATTTTCCCCATAGTGCCTAGTTGTAATATTGAAAATGACTATGAAGATTTTCATTCATCCAGGTCATGGTACATCTAGTATAGGTATTTCCAAAACAACTGGACTTGCTGAGCAATCGTTGAAGACGTTTCACTACTTTCACAACAGATTAGTAGAAGAGTTTATATGCTGAGGACTTCCCATACCAGTCATTTGATCTGTGGAAGCTGCTCGGATGAGTAGTGATATGTCTTCAATGATTACTCAGCAAGTCCAGTTGTTTTAGAAATCCTCTGTAAATCATGTCTATCTTTCCAGTCAGAGATAATACTGTGTCCGTATCTTTGTCCTTGTGAGTTCTACATCACTTTATCTTCTTGGTTTGAAGCATACTTATAATTACCAGTATTGTTAACATAGGTTTATAAAGTGCCAACATATTCTGTAACAGTGTACCTTAATTGGTGTCTACATTGAACATTGATACAAAAAACAACTGATAGAAGGAGGAGCTCTTACAATCTAAGAGATCTCATTTAACATTTAGAATGTGGCTTATGGAACATATAAGCTGTGAAACCAGTACCCTACTCTTTGTTTTTCCATGCCTACATTTTGCGGCTCAACATTTAAATCAGTTGTTATATTTGTCTAACTTAGGAAAACTTGACATCCTATTATCTACTGATTGTCTTGGACACAAAGGTGTCTCAAGTAGTAATTGCCATTGCACATAGGCTTGCAACTGTTTTTGTCACCTTGCTTGTGACTCTTGAGGTCCGCTCTCCAGTTAAGACTCCATTTTTCACACTGCCTTGCAGGCATAGGTCTATACAGCTTTATTGGCTGCATAGGACACCTTGGGGGGAATGTAATTAAAGTCGCAAAGAGAAAAACACTGTGCACCAATAAGAGTTAAAATCCACATCTCGCAATGTAATATTGTTTCTTAAACGGTTATTGCATTGCAAATCGTTATTGCGCATTGCGGATTATAATTGCGCACTCAGTAAGAAGTTTTATTACATTGACAGCGCATTAGTGCAAAGTATAAAATTTGCAAATGGCCTTCCGCTGGCGGAAGTGGTCGCTAAACAGTTTCTGGGTTCGCAAAAGGTATATTACATTCGTGCAAAGCAAAATTTGTTTGCGCAAAGGCTGAAGTTTTCTCATTGCGAATAGTTTTTGCTTTACCGACTTATATTACATTCCCCTAATTCTGCTTTTAAAATAAAAACCATTGGCAATTAGTATATTTAATAGTTGTTTGGAATTATATTTTCATTTATTATGCAAAAGCAGCACCAGCCCAGACCCACCCCACAGAGCCAATGCTTCTAACCTCCCCTCTCCCCACCCGATCACATAAAGAAGACCTAAAGCTGGTATGCACTGGTGGGGGTAGAGCCCTTTGGGTGGCAGGGGGCCAGACGGGCAGCCCCGACGGGCCCTGACCCCCCCCCAGTCCGACCCTGGGCAAAAATATACTTTTCTTTTAAAATCTAAATACCATGTGTAAATTTCCTTTTCAACAATTCAATCTGTTTCTGTATGTACGTATGTACTGTATCACTGTATGTATTTTTACAGCAATAGCTCTGGTTACCATACAGACATACTGTACAGTATTCCTCGTTATAATTTTTATAGGTATTGGGACATTTTTTGCCATTTAGCAATTCTGGATGCAACACTAATTTGTCATGTGATCCCACTGAATTCTTTTAATATACAGTTACTCAAGATCAAGTCCCTTAAATTATTAGTATGCCCCCTCTGTTTAAGCAATCACATAAGCAATATTTATATTGTCTGGTTTAACATTTAGCAATAAAATAAAACCCATTCCTGTAAACAAAGTGATGGAATTTTTCAGGGTAGTCCTGTATGCATTTCATTACTACAAAGCAAGTCTAGCAGCCAAATGGCTTTCCTTTTGTTTGGAAAACAAAGAAAGCACCAGGTTCTAGGAGTTCATTTGAAATACATGCCTGATATATATATATATATATCAATATAAAATTAAACATATTAATAATGGGTTGAATGCAGAGGACCTCTTGTATTTGTCTATATGTATTTTGTGTTAACATAAAATACAAACATTGCGCTCATGAAA
>CM044431.1:139022123-139113164 GCA_024363595.1 Xenopus borealis
AAACGAATAAATCCTACGTTCGAAATTCGATCGAATTCGTTCGAACTTCTAATCCTTCACGTGAATATAGTAAATCGGCCCCAAAAAGTTAACTTGAAGGTGAAGCACCCCTTTAATAAAGACTGTGGGGGCATTTACTAAAACTTGATTTACCTTTTATTAAAATAACTCAACCTAACTCTCATCCATGCAATTAACTAATTTATCAAAAAATTAGCTTGAAAAAGTCAGTGGGAAAAAATGTCATGGCACAATCGTCCATCAATTCGAATTGTGCAACTTTTCCTAATCGACACCCTGAAAACTCGGCTTTATCAAATTGTTGCTGCAACAACATGATTTTATCGAATAATCAGCATGGATCAAAATGTCAAGAAACATCTTTGGGACATCTGCCGTTGACTTCTACATGACCTCAACAGGTTTTAGCGGGAGTATTTTGGATTTTTAGCAGCTTTTGGTTATAATACATCTCTGAAAATTCAAGTTTTTTTATCCCTCTAAAATGTGTTTTTCCCTTTAAAAACTCAACCAGAAAAAATTGAGGTTTATTAAATAGGCCTCTATATGTTATTAGAAAAAAAAGAACAGTAGCAAAAAAAAAATGTTCTTACTGACTAAGAAATAGTAGTAGGTAATAGCAACTATGAATAACAAATTTAAGTTAACACATAACATATTTAAGTTATAAACCAAACACTTATCAGTACATAGAACAAAACAAACTATCCAAAACCAATAAAAGTGTCAGAACCGAATCATGATACACAAAAAGCATAAAAGTGATAATATAGAAGTGGAGAACCAGAGATGCAGAAACAGTGATTTGATATCCATTGTGTTATAGTGTCTGAGCCATCATATGTACTCAACATATAGGGAGTATATAGACCCAAAACAATTTGAGAAGAACACTTTTATAGTCCAAACCATAAATTACCTACCACTCAATGTAGTATAGTGCCTCCAGCACAAACAAAAACTGTTGAGAGCTCCATCAAAGGATTGATGGGTCCACCAATGGTAGGTAGGAATGGTAGGTGAGGGAAGTACTATGTGCACTGGATACTCGGATAGTTTGGTTACCCGTGCATCTTCAAGGTATACCAAGGTTTGTGCAAATATATATTTAACTTATAACCCAGTTTAGTTGATGTGAAAAATGGGGACCATTGCCTAGTTTGTCACTAATGCTCACAAATGTCACTAATGGCACAAAGAATAATTTTACCAGCTAAAAATAAACTGACCTGATATTAACTAAACACACAATTAATAATGGGAGGCTAATAAAACTGTACCATTCAATGAATGGAGATTATACATAGATTACAAAGTGAATATTTTTTTGTGAACTAGTGTTTTTGACATTTGAAAATATGTTAGCACTTTATAAATATGTGATGATAATAATAATTGTAACCTATAATAACCAATATGGTGTTTGTTTTCCGATTGGTGGATATATCAGTCTGACAATTGCTGACTCTTGTGGCACTATAGTAATGATCAGAAATCTATAGATGGAAGACTGATGGTAACTTGAAAAAGTCTGCAATCTATTATTTACATATGCGTTTCTTCCTTTACTCAATATACAGTGAGCTTGGCATTAATTATCTGTTAGCAATACTTGGGGGCAGATTTACTAAAGGTCAAAGTGAATTTTCGAAGTTCAAAAAGTTCGAATTTCGAAGAATTTTTTGGATACTTCGACCATCGAATAGGCCAAAATTCGATTCCAATTGAAAAAACGTCAAAATTCTAATTTAACCTACTGAATTGCTTTGTTAGCCTATGGGGACCTTCTGCAAATTTTTCACTGCAAAATCATACAATCATACGATGCCTAAAATTCTCAGATTTCGAATGTCAGAGGATTCTATTTGAGGGTCAAATTTCGAAGTTTTTTTGCACTTCGAAATTCGACCCTTAGTAAATCTTCCCCTAATTATTAAGAAACTCATTGTAATGTGAATGTAGTTAGATATAGGTGTTTTTTTGCTCCCCTCCATCCTTGATTCTCTTTGTTTTTAACAAGGCCTTAAGGTGTTACATTTTATAAGAACATGATTGTCAAGTTGTTAAGGTGACAATGTCTGACCTTTTCAGTCATATGACTGATTGATTACATATGATCTGATTTTATATAGACTTGTCCTGAAAAGACCATCTAAATATGCCAATTGCAATTTTGTATAGTGTTTTATTATTATTATCCTAACTGAGCTGCTATCATAATGATATTTGTTTATATTAAGAAATCTGTGCAATCCCTACCCACACTGAAATCTATGTGTGCTCTGAGGTGCCACTATTTTGGAATTGTATGCCCCCTCAATGGTTTCACCATCACAATATTGACTGTTGGGTTCCATGATTGTTGTACTGCATGATTCCCTGACTCAATTAAAACAACAAGAAAACGTGGGATGTTAACAAGATTGATATTCTCTTTGAATGTTGGCAAGATAAGGATCATCTGTCTAAACTCTCCAGCACTGATCATCAAGATAGCCGGCACCAACAAGCTTGCTTCTTTTGTCATGTGCTGCTGTATTTGAACTACATGTCCACTAATGTTTTCTCACGAGGCACCACAAAATGTTACCATTTGAAAAATCTGCTTGTACCAGATGTAAGACTTTGATCAAAGAACCCACATACACGCACAATCTACAGAGGCTGATGACTAATTTGAAGACTGTAAAACATATAAGTAACAGAACATTATGTCTGTGATATAATGAGACTTTGGACAAACACTCTGATCCCAAGAGAAATATGAAGTCTTAGAAAAGCTCACAGATGTTATTTTTCATATTTATTTTATAATTGCCTCTACTCCAAATTTAGTTTTTTTTCATTATTATTATTATTATTATTATTATTAATAATAATAATAATAATAATTATAATAAAAATAACCAATTGTATTTTTTAAATTGTATAATTGCAGCAGGAAAGCAGGTAGAACAAATGAGACTTGCATGGTTCTTTGTTATATATCAGCACGTAAGGTTCCAAAATCAAACATGCCAACTTTCAAATCCCAGCATTTAAATTGTCATTGCAAATTGATTCATTATTGAGGGGGAAAAAACTTTTCTAATATTTCATGGCTCACCGAACTATAATCCAATAGGCAGGCCTGGCGATCAAGGCAGATGTCAACACACAGCAGACCAAGAACAATGGCCTAAATTCTAAATTTGATGAGAAAAACATATCTCCTGTTTTATCTGCATTCAGTTCTACAAGGAAATCTAGAACTAAATTTGCAGATAAGTTCTCTGACACTATATTCAATCCCAATAGAGATGAGTGAATTTTTTTGCCAGTCATGGATTTGCAGCGAAGTTGCGCATATCAGCAGCTGAATTTTTTTTTGCTGCAACAAAAAAAGTTGTCATAAGAAAAAACACCCATTGACTTTAACGCATTTGGACAAAAAATTCGACATAAGAAAAAACACCCATTGACTTTAATGCATTTGGACAAAAAAGTCATCATAAGAAAAAAATGCCCATTGACTTTAATGCATTTAGAGCGAGAACAAAATTGTTGCAGGCAGAATAAATTATGGCTCATAAAAGAGTTTTGGCACCTTTCACTTAAAGGAAAACTATACTAAACTAAAATGAATACTTGAGCAACAGATAGTTTACATCAAATTACGTGACATATTAAAGAACCTTACCAAATTGGAATATATATTTAAGTAAATATTGCCCTTTTACATCTCTTGCCTTGAACCACCATTTCATGACGGTCTGTGTGTTGCCTCAGAGATCACCTGACCAGAAATATTTCAACTCTAACTGTAACAGGAAGAAGTGTGGAAGCAAAAGACACAACTCTCTCTGTTAATTGGCTCGTGTGACCTAACTTTATAGTTTGTTTGGTATGTTTGTGTGCACCGTTGGATCCTAGGATCCCAGGAGGCTGTCCTTATTTTTTAAAATGGCTATTTTCTATTTATGATTACCCAATGGCACATGCTACTAAAAAAGTGTATTATTATGAAAATGGTTTATTTACATATAGCAAGGTTTTACATATGAGTTGTTTTATGCAATATCTGTTTATAGAGACCTACATTGTTTGGGGGTATAGTTTTCCTTTAAATGAGTTTCACAAATTATTGCTCATCACTATATTTAGCCTAGGTAGTTTCCATACAACTATGCATTAGAATTTGCTAGTGTAAATATCTTAATACTGTGGTTTGATGTGACATTGTATACAATCCTGTCCAACAGGGTCAGATTTTCTCAGGGATTAAGGACTATGGGTTGAGGGGACAAATTCCTTTACTCATGCTTCTCTACCAAAGAAGGTCATGCTTTAACATGCAGACAAAAAGCAAAGAAAAAAACCCCGCTCCAGCTCACTGCTCTTCCCTTAAACCTGGTGCTCTGTCAAGCAGTGTCCCCGCTGTAATGTATCCACAAAATCCACAAAAAGACGGCACATCTGGTTGTAGTTTATTGGGAAAGACTGCTGCAATTCACCTAACGCGTTTCGGGAATGTATACCTTAATCATAGGCTAGCCTACTCCTATCTGTTACACTGTTAAAAGAAAATGTTTCTGATTCCTTGTGTAAAGCTGAAACATAGGCCAATAGTATGTGTTGGATTGACCCTTCCAGATGATACAGGTTGCTTAGTTGACTGTTTATGGGGGCAAACTCATGGCCTGCCTTATCAGTATCTATCTGAAAATCACCCAGATATCTGATGTCAGGTTTGAAAATCCTGTCAGATAAGAACCACATTGACCTGTTGATGTGAACTGAGTCTCCATAGATCTGTATTATTATCCAGTCCAAACCCTAGTAGAAGTGATTGGATGAATTTGTTTGGTTCAGCATTTGGTTGGCCAAACTGGGTAAGAATATTCTTATATTGTGTGAATGGCCAACTTAAGAGCTGCACCGTCACACTGTGATTATAGGTGTAAACATCTCTAGGCTCCTCAATGAAAGTACCCCATATACCTAACAAAACCCTAGATTCTTAGAAAGAATTTGTAATAATAAAATAAAACACTTCTAAGTTAAAAAAAACTCCCCTTTTGTGTACCTTGAGGATAGAGAAAATACAGGTTAGACAGCAAACTGATGAATATACAGTGGGGCGAATTTACTAAAGGGTGAATTTTTGCAGCTGAAGGCTTCCCCATACTTCATTCAACTTCGTCAGACATTAATTTGCAGCGAATACACATATCCATTCGCTACTGTGGGACTATACCTCAGAGCTTGAGACTTCCTTGAGTGGAAGAGGGTGAGGAGCCATGTGTAAATCATATTATGACTATTGACCATTACGACTATATTATTCTCATAATATTATGCATTTCTCTATTCTTGTACACATTAACAATTTATCATATGCTCATACAGTATGTATGTGAAACCTTCTCCCGCTATGACCGACTTCCTATTTATACTTGAATTCTTGTCATGTAAATGACAGATAAGCACAGAATAGGATTCAAAACCCTGTACAGGTGTGGGATCTGTTATCCGGAAATTCGCTATCCAGACTTATAATTTTCATAGCTTATGAAAGGTCGTCTCCCATAGACTCCATTTTATCCAAATAATCCAAATAAACCCTTTTCTCTGTAATAATAAACCAGTACCTTGTATTTGATCCAAACTAAGATATATGTAATCCTTACTGGAAGGAAAACCAGCCTATTGGGTTTCTTTAATGTACTGTATACATGATTATCTAGTAGAAGGAGGGAGGGATATTATGGAAGAAGGGTCCCTTATTCCAAACTTTTTTTTTTCAAGATGGATTTGTATTTGTGTGCATTGTTTTTACTATTAAAGATAGAGATGAGCAGTGGGGTAACTTGGTACTTTAGAAGTCAGTCTTATAAGTATACACAAGTTATAAAGTTTCTAGGCTGTTTTTTCAGAAGTTACATAAATTGAATACATTTTGACATAACTTTATATGCAATTTAATGAACATTTGCAGCCTGGCCTTCAAAAAGATTTCATCAGGACAACAGTACCCTCTCTGCCCTACTGATGGCGACCCTGACTGCAGGGGTTAAAATATAAAGACCAAGCATGCAGTGAGAATAATCCAATCTAATAATCTGTGGCCCTTGAGATCAAGTGCTAGAATTGTTTACCAGTATCATTAGGAAATGGCAGTTAAACAGATTCTTACTTATTGAATGTGTTTCCTTCCCGTTATTACAAATGTTGTATGAAAAAATGAATTATAAATTTTACTTGGCATAACATTAGTGACATATATCTGAAATAACATATACACAGTTTAAGTAGTTTATTCTGTTCCTTGAACGTGTGCCTCTTTTAAAAATGTTGCAAGCCATTAGGGCACCATAAAGAAAAGAGTTAAGGTAAAGAGATCAGTCAGAATAGAGTCATATTTCCTTCTCATGTGAAAAACATTGCAGTTATCAAAGGAAAAGAAAATGTGTTTTGCCACAACCATTCTGTAGGGATTCCTCAAATCATAAACGGTGTCCCTTTGTGTCAAAATTACTTTGCCCAACATTTCCCTTTGTGCACCTGTTTCTTATTAAATACCTGGTGGAGGAAATATATACAGTGGTATCCAGGATCATTTATCTCCTTCATATATAATAATGATACATAAATAGGTAAACATCATCCTTTTAAAGTGGAATGATGTGCCCTGAATGCCCCTAAAATTACCTTAAAAGTAACAACAAGTTTCCATTTAAAATGTATTGACCTACCCTCCACCCTTGCGTAGTGATCAGAATTTTTTTCGCAAGATATGGATTCACAATTAAATTCATAGTTGTTAAAGTGGACCCGATACAAAAATCTGTATAATAAAAGTCCTTTTCAAATTAAACATGAAATCCAATTAAACTATTCATAGGTGTTTTAAGCTCATTTAAAAATCTCAGCTGTCAATCAAATATTGTCTGCCCTCCTCTATGCCTAAAGCTGACCATAGATGCAACGATCCAATCGTACGAATCCTCGATTCGTATGATTTTTGGATCGTGTGTGGAATGTTCCGATATTTGTCGTGCCATGCCGATCGGTCGTTTGTTCGATTGGCCAGGTTAGAAAATTTCTGTCGGCTGGCGATCATATCTTTGCGTCTATTGCAGATCGTACGATTTTCAGTGAGAGACCGTCACTAGGTTTTTAATCGTACAACTTTTGTACGATCCCTGTCAGGGGCAGAACATCGGCTGATCTGTGCTTTTGCTACTTTATTTGATCTGAAGGTTAGTGGCAGGTCGGGAGATGGGGAAGTCCGATCGTTCGATGATTTGAACCAACGGATCTTTGCGTCTATGGCCAGCATTAGGCATAGAGGCGGAGCAGACAATTACTTTCACTTTACATTCAGCACTTTCTAGATGTCACTGCTCCCCACACATTCCCCCAGTTCTCTTAACCATTTAATTGTGTAGCCAGGACATGGGAATAGACATTGGTTCCCCCATTCTGGTGCACAAACAAGATTCTGAGATGATACAAGGCTTGTCTTAATAACAGTGTCCACAAAATGGCTCCTGCCTGCTTGCTATAATTATGAATTCCCAGACTGAAGGATTAAAATAATGTAAATAGTGTAATTAATGTTCATTTTGCTTGACTAATGTGATAGAATAGGATTTTTAATATTTTTTTGGGGTGACAGGTCCACTTTAAATTTATAGGTGAATATATTTGTGAAACTGTGAAAAAAATTCACTGTGACAAAATTAAACACCCATTTTAATGTATTTTACATGGAAAACAAGACTCCCTGAAAAATTGCCTATAGACTTCAATATATTTTGGGGGAAAAGTTGCTGTTTGAAAAAAAGATTGTTGCATCACTGTTTTTTGTGCTAAAAGATGCAGTGGAAAAAGTCAGTGTGAAAAACTATTGGCTTTAATTTGGTTTTTAAATTTTTCCCTCAGTTTTGTTATTTTCCATGAAAGTGAAATGGGCATATTTGCTCATCTCAATCCTTGACCTAAGTACAATTTTAATAATCTCATAGTATACAGCTGTGCTTACATTAGTGGAAGTGAAGGTTACTCTCTTTTGTCCAGTGCAAGTGAAGGTTATTCTCTTTTGTCCTTTGCCTTGCCTTGCAGTAATTTAAGAATCTAAACCATTTAAGAGTATAATATCTAATTACACAATCTGTTGAATTAATAAGCAAATTAATTTCATTTATTTGGGACTACATTTTCTCCTCTAAAATCAGTATGGCAGCCTGTGACTCTATCATATGATTGTAGAAAGTGGGCATAGCTTTCTTACTCTTGGCCTTCTAATTATAATAATATTTGGAATACATGTGCACTCAGAGATGACACAGACATTATCACAGCACAACTGGTCTAAAAAAACAACAAACATTCAGTTAAATATTTAGTAATCTGACAAAATGACATAATTGCACAGAAAAAAATAAAATATAAGTTAGGCTGGTGTGGATTGATATTAAATGATTTGGGCAACTCTGTGCAACTGTCCCCAAACAGTTGTTATCAGGAATGCAATAGGCTTCATTTATGACCTCATGGGCATTCCTCATAGTGCTTTCCGGCTTTGATGAACTTCTGCAGGTGTTTGTGCTCCACTTCAGAGTGCAGACACCTGCATTGCAACAAACAATATGGTGCCAAAAAACCGTCAGAGCTTTGGTAAAGTTGCCTGTCCCGTAACATTCAGGGCTGGCCAAGTAGCCAGCACCCACTGACACTGTGCTGCCTGATTAAACTCTATATTGATCTTGCCTTGCTCCAATTACACTCATTGACTGACTCCCCAACAATTCAATGAATGAGGGATGTAATTTTGTACACCTCGTAATCACTACATGACATGTTAGGCAGGAGATTTGCAAAACAAATACTGTAGCAGAAATCAATAGTAAGTATATCTGTGAATAATATGGCATACAAATTGTATTGATGAATTAATAATAAATTTATAGAAAAGCTGCAGTGTTGTCTGCAATGTTGTAATCCTTCTAATATGGAAACTTGATAATTCCATGTATTTCTTTTTTAGTATGAAAGCATTATCTGACCATTGAGTAGGGAATTATATTGCAACATGGCTCAAACCAGAACACCTTTATTAGCGTTGAGCAAACTGCTGTTCTTTACCCCAAAGTCTTTTAAGCACAGATTCATTCCAGAATATTAAAGTATTTTGCTTTGTTGCTTTTTGGACTTAACCTTTATGACCTGAGCAGCTGCTTAACTTGGCTTAAGAGGTTTATGACTTCATTTTGAACAAATCTATAACAATTTCATTAGTTTTTTTCCCCTTTTACCAAACATTGCCCCTCAAAATTTGTTTTTAATTTCACGGTCATCTTTTTTGTCCTATTTACAGCTGTAGTTTCCTGACATCCTGTAAGAGGGGCACCTCATGTGGTTGTGTCTGTGCCAAGTGCATGAGGCAAGATGCATGGAAAGCAGCGGGGTTACTTTACTAAGTCTTGGATCTACTCTGAACAAGCTAAAATCCAATACTATATAAATATTGAAGTACACAGTAGACTATAAGTATTCAATAAACATTTACTGTGAATGGAGGAATTAGTGAAGGCTTAGACCCAGCCAGAATTCCCATGAAATTTGTAAATATTTCTTTCATTTGTTCTCCATTTACAATTAGTTGCGGTCAAGCTGATCAAAGACGGCAGAGGCCTGTTGCATGTGAACCAACATCCCTCACAATGACATCCACAAAGCAGAATGAAATATGAAATATCAGGTTTCCACGGATGTATGAACTTGTAAAAAATCTGAAAGAATAGGAGGTTTTTCACACTGAGTAATGTGAAACATTTGGTGCAGATTGTAGGCCTCAGAAGAGGAAAACTGAGAGCCAAAATCCATCAGGCAATAAAACAGAAGCAGGCAGAAAGTTAAAACAACAGCAATCGACTGAAACCTATTGATTTAGATGTCATTGTAGTCCACACACTAACCATGTTCACCACATGATGGTAAGTTTGTCTAAATTACTGTCAGGAAAAATACAGCATGTTTCCACGAGTAGTTCTAATTTCTCTTAAGGCTTCTTTTTCCCATAGATTTTGTTACAGGTTGTTATTTCCAGCAATGCTACCCCAGAAGGGCAGGTGGGGACTGCAATCGAAAAAAATTAATCACAACTAAATGAGCTGACACTTCTGCTTTGTAGGTGTAGCCAACCAAAATAAATAACTCAATTTCCGAAAGGATACATTTGCAGCAGGCCCACAAAATTTGCCAAATCGAGTCGCACGCTTCCCATTCCATTTTTATTTCTTTTGCAGGCCGTCTCTGTTATAAAGTTAAAACTATTGTTACTGAGCAGTCATTCTGAATAATACAGTGGGCCTTTAATTGCTTCCTATGCATTTACCAGCTGTTTTTCTCTTGCCAGTGGTTTAGCAGCAAGGATAATTTTTCATGAAATGGTTACATAAAGGTAAAATGGACTGTCATCTACATGATGCAAAAGTGAATCGTTTATAAACTGAATGAATGATATGTGTAGCAGAATTCAAGGAATTAGCATATGTTTATTAGTGTAGGGACACGTTTAGGGCTCTATCCCACAGCAGATACTTTGACTATCACTGGGCCAACTATTTGCAGTTTATTTTGGCTTGGATCAGCACAGTAGGCATCCACCAACTTCCACTTTAATAGAAGAAAAAGAGCAAATTTCTTTTCTGAATTAAAATTCTTAATTTGGTATAAAACTGCATATCTTTGTTTTTCTTGACACTAGTGAAACATTTTCCGTCTGAAACAAATGTTGTACCAATGCATAAGTCAAGACTGATGTAGAACACAAAAACATTGTAGGTAGATCACTCATAGGAATGGATCAGTTTTTGTTTCAAATATATAACCAGGAAGAATTTCCCCTTTCCAAGCAAAAATTTGCTCTATTGATCTGTTTACACAAGTTATATCACTGTTGACTTGTGCTTGCGTATGATTGCCCTACAAAGGCTTTCTCCCTTGCCTAACCTGTGTCTTCCTCTAGCTTAAATACCATTACACAGCAAAAATCAGAAACAAGACAAGGGAACACTTTAATGAAACATTGCAATAATTGATAGTAGAGCACAACATATATTATAACACTGCTAGTTATAGTGCTTAGGGAGATACCACCTACCCACGATTGCAATCTAATAATCAGGCAGCTACCTAATTGGAAAACCAGGGAGTAGTGACCTACTGAAATGGAGGACTCAGTCACTCTTCTCCATTCAGTCCAGGGATCATTCATATTTGGGATTGTTAATTAAAACCATGAGATATTTTTCTTTTAAAAATGATCAGGTTAAAGCTGGAATGTTAGAGGCTGGTGGATTTTATTTTAAGTTCCTAACTAGTTGAGTAGACACGAATAGATGTCCTATTACTTGAAAGATAAAAAAGTAGCCATTTTTTGTTGCTTGTGTTGGCTGTTCAAGGGTATTAATAATTTGATATTAATAATTAGAGCCTAGGCCTTTATATGGTCTTAGAGCACCATGACCTTTGGCCTTGTGATTTACATACACATTGGACAGGCCAAATGGAGATGCTAATTCAGCCAAAGAATAGATTCCTGGTAGACTCTGGCTTATAATGAAGTATACAGAAAGGTTATTAATTTGAGTAAACTTCTAAGGGCTCACTGGTAATCCCAGTACCAGGCTAGTTTAAAAAATGCTGTTAGTGCCAACTGCCTCTGTTTATTCTTCGTGATTTCAAGAAAATTGATTTTACCCTGGATTTCTAACCATTCATCTTATGTGTGCCCGTTTTTTATTTAGGATGGGGTTTCTATTAGCAAAGGAGAAACCTGAAACATCTGCAGTGTTGAAACCCCTTTTTAAAGTAACTTAAAGGTGCTGGACCTCATTTACAAGGGCATCAAGAAAGCAAATATCTATAGTAAATGTCTCAATCTAGTGTTATTATGCTTGCATCTACTGCACTTATGCCTACAGTAAGCACCTAATAAATGAAACATAGTGCTAAAGTGCATTGACAGCATTGTGGGTGCAAGAGAACAATGAATCATTGATTTGCATGGAATTAGAAGTGTCACCACCTGTTTTTTTTTTTTAATTACTTTGATTTTGATCTTTGTCTTAGACTATAAAAACAGTTACATTTCTACTTGGCTGGAAAAATGAACATATTCAGGTCAGCATTATCGGAGTACTTATTTTCAAGGACAAGTTCGCATATTGAAACCTACGCTTTACAAGCTAAATCAGTCACATGCTTACAGTGGGTCCTGGACTGCTGTATGGAAGAAACATATTATACCGCTGCTATTCCTGAAAAACAATGCAGTCATCCCACTATATTATTATGGATTTGTATTCAAGAAAAAGTTACTGCTGAGTGATATGTCACGAACAGCATTAACAGCCTTCAGAATATTTTCCACATGACCCACTGGTTTAATGGGGTGTGTTTTGTTCATCTTCATGTGTTTAATTAGGCAAAGGAAATATTCCCTGCTATGTCCCCATTTATTTTCCATGTACAGTGCATACTTTTTACTTCTACAGTAGTTTCATTTTGTATAGTGCTGAGGAATAAGAAACAGTGAGGCAAGCTAAAGCGGCAATAATCCAATTGGAGCCAGTAGGCAATATCCTTTTCTCACTTCTTTCCTTTTTATTATTTCAATAATAATTTCATTGGCTTATAAGGAACTTATAAGTGTTTTATGCTTGTTTTGTTCTGCCAGTAAAAGGCCAGAAACAGAACTGTAAATTATTGCTGTTCATTTGTTGGAAGAAGCACATGGAAAAGTGTATCAGGTTATGTGAGCAGTGGGATTAAAATGAGGAGGTAGACTTTTTCCCCTCTCCCTCTCTATTATTGGATATAGCATGCCACATCTGCTTCCAGGTAACAGATTGCTAATATGGCATCAGAACTATCCCAATGATAATTCTTCCGCTCTTCAACAACGAATGAAAAGCCAAGGTGATATTAGTAAGACATTTTACTGCTTAGATCATAGAACTTTTTCCCCAGTAAATTTATAGCAACTATTCTGTATACAATGAGTAACCACTTTGAAGAAAAGTTTATCAGTTTGGGAGCCAGAAAATGTTTGGCAAGACTGGAACTAACAATTCAGTCTGTTCGTGTTTACAGAAAACACGCAACTCTGCATAGTGCTTCCTGAAACACCAACAGAATATATTTAGCACACCACCACCCCACCAAGTAATAAAGCATCACACAGGAAGAGTTAAGAGATTGTATTTAGGTATTTCACAGCTTTCAACTTTGTACCCCAAGGATAAAAGCATTACATAAGTGAAGCAAAGTTATGATAAATAAAATAAATTAAATCACTCCAACATCCACCTGCCGTGTAATCCTTGCTTCAGCTTGGAACAAATGAGTAATCAGTAAGGACTGTAAGTAATACTCTATTGGCAAGAGAGAGCTAGATCTGAGATTTTCTTGTTGTCTTCAAATCTTACATAAAGTCTAACGAGCATCTTGCATTGTACCCCTGTGTGCAATGGGACAATGCCTTTCATAGGAAGAAATGCTTCATGTGCAGTCATGAGCTGCAACTTCCAAGTTATATGGACCCAAACTGTAGGACATGGACATTTCAAAAGGCCTGACAACATCATATACTGTCCTTCGGTGCCTTATTATTCCTGAGAGATGCCATTTTAACACTTAAATAACAATGGTTTAGTAAATAAACTGTATAATGTTACTGTGAGAAATTCTCTCTCTTTCTGAACTATTACTAACATGGTTCTAGTATAGCTTATATTATTAGCACTGGAAAAGAAATGAGATAATACTATTTGACAATATTATTATATTAAGTGGTATGAAAAGGACATTCCTACCAGCACTTCACCATGCTTCCTCCAACCATGTGCTCAATGCTCTGTAGATTGCTAACTTAAATCACAAGCTACTTTGAGTGACCCTAAGCAACTTAGATTTTCCATTGAGCATTATGATATGTACATGGTTTATTAATAGGAGATGGCATATTGTATCAACAATGAAGATGTTAGCCTTTTTTGGGCAAACTCATGAACAGAGAATTTCAGTACAGGTATGGGCACCCAGAATGCTCTGTACATGTGTTTTGCGGATAAAGGATATTTCCTTAATTTGGATCTCTATTCCTTGCCTATTAAAAATCATTAAAGCAGTAAATAAACCCAATAGGATTGTGTTTCCTTCAATAAGGATTAAATGTAACTTAGTTAGGATCAAGTACAAGGTAATGGTGTATTTTTGCAGAGAATAAGGTAGCCATTTTTAAAATTCTCAATTATTTGATAAAAAAGGAGTCTACAAGAGATGTCTTTCCCATAATTCATAGCTTCCTGGATAACAATTATCTGGATAACTGATCCATACCTCTACATCACATATGTTGACATATAAGTGAATATCAAGGTTGGTAAGCCTTCTGGGGTAATAGATGTTGAATCCCATAACTCTGATTTTAAGAAGAAATTTTCCTATTTGCAGACCCCAAAAAAAGTGCAGGTATAGCATGTCAGATAATGCCTGGGGAGTGCCTGGGCATTAGTGTGCATAGATATGTCGGATTAGAACATGCTCTAAATGTTCCCACTTTTTTAATATTCAAATGTTGGGATGTATGTAGTTCTGGCTGTGCTACTGATTTGTAAACAGCAAAAAATTAGCTCACAAATACATATATCGCAAAGACCAAGTTCCCATTCAGAAATGGTGAACTGACAGAGACAAGTCTGGAAATTTACTTTTGAAAGGAACTGAAAATAAGAAATTCTGTCTTCCAGTTTACCTTTTTAAAGGGACATGTAAAGTTAATTGTCATAAGTATTACAATGCCAAGCGATCTTATGTTTGTTTAATGAAGTAATTTGGTAGCATTTAGAATGAGTTTAACTCAGATGACAATATTGATGCCCGTGGCACTCCTAATGCACTGCTACTGAAGAGTTTCTTGGTAAGAAAACCATCTTTATTTCCTACCAGTGAGAATTGACTGGAGGTCCTGTTACCTTCCATATAACATTAGGGGAACAATTTATTAAGCCTCATTTTCTTGGATTATGCTTTTTGACTGAAAAAAATTCTTTCCAGGGTTTATCATGCTACAATTCCGAATATGGAAATACTCCAGCTAAAACCAGTTGAAAACATGTAGAAGTCAATGGCAGATGTCTGTTTTACAACTGGAATATCTTTATTAGAGGTTTTAGAGGTCTGTGGATATTTTTGATGCTGACTTTTGTGTGACAACTCGAAAAAGTCACAGTTTTTAAAACTTTTGCTATTTGTACCTTTTTTATTCAGATTTTAAATACATTTCATGTCATTCATAGATTTCGAGAAAGGGGGTTTAGTCATGGTTTAAAAAAAACTCTAAAACCACTAAAATCCGACCACTGATAAATAGGCCTTCACTTCTCAAACATACGGTTAGTTATTTGTATGTATGTATATTTTTATGTGTATAGCACTCCTTGAGGGCAAAGCACTATACAGCAAAACAATAAATTAGTAGTAAAAAACAAGGGGTCACTGAAATAAAAAGTAACAATAAGTGCATTATTCACATAAATATAAAATATAATTACACTACAGATCAAGTGCTCAGTGTCAAGGAAACAAAAGGCTGGGGGACCCTACGCCATAGGGCTTACATTCTAAATGGGTAGGTAACATACAGACACAATTCAGAGAGGTTTAAGGTGCTGTAGGTTACAGTTTGTTACTCTGATATATAAGTGCCAGTTCCCAGCTCAGGTGCTCCCAGAGGTAGTCTTTGAGTTTCATTTTAAAAAACACTGAAGGAGGATTCTCTCTGCAGAGATTCAGGAATGGCATTCCAAATATAAGGAGTGGCAAGAGAGAAGGGTTTGATACGGGAAACTGCAGTAGTAGTGGGGGGTACAACCAAGAGGTTGCTCTTAGCAGAGGTTTCGGCCAGGAACATAGAGAAACAAGCAATGAGATGAAGTTAGGTGCAGAGTAATGAAAGGCTTTGAAGGTTATGAGGAGGAGTTTATAAGTTATTCTTTGTTTTATAGGAAGCTATGATAAAGACTTCAGCAGCGGAGGGGCCTGTACCCTTTTTGGATGAGAGGAGGATAATTCTGGCAGCAGTGTTTAATACAGACTGTAGATGGGAGAGATGGGCGTTAGGGAGGAAAGTTAGTAGAAGGTTACAGTATGTGTAATCTACTGTATCAAAAGCTGCTGATGAGTCCTTCACCAATATGCAGCCGGCAGTTGTCTTTCTAATCATCAAACCCTGATCATTTCAATGCATTTCTTGTACTGCCATGACAGTCATATTGATACTTTTTTCCAGGCCCCCAGTAATAATTTCCTTTGTGTTTGGACCCTATTCTGAAATTAACAAATTATTGCTGCATGTGAACTTATAAACATTACCATGTATAGTTTTTCCAAGCATTAACCAAAAACATCAATGTCATGGTACCATCTTACTAAAAATCTATGATTTTTTTTGTACTGCAATGTGTCTGTACTTTCACCATGTGCTTTTAGCTATGTCAGAGTGCATTAGTCTGCTATTAAATCAGAAAATTATACTTTGCATTTCCATCTAACTTTTAACCTAATATCCCCTCACATTTGGAACTCTTTGTCAGACATGGCAGTTATGCACTTGCGAATAAATTTAACACCTTACAAAAGCAATTTCAAATGCCTTTAAAGAATATCTCGTATTGTATTTCACTTGCCTAGCTGAGGCAGGAATAAGATATGTGAAATTGGTTTAATATAAAGTTACTTGTCTAAGCCTACCCACTTAAACATTGAACTCAATAGTGAGTATTGGATAAGGCACAGTTCAGCAAGTCAAGATGCAGTGGGTTTTATAAGAATCGTAAGGAATGTCTGATATTTATATTTAAAGTGATGAGTGCCAATCGATCTTTATAGCTATACATTTTAAAAAAAGCCAGATGTGTTACTGAGTTTCTGTATGTTGTATCTTATTATCTTTGATCCAATTGTTGTATAATGGCATGGGAAACATGACAAAAAAAAACAACTATATTTATATTTGTAATATTTTATTCTAAATAAGAAAAAACTTACACAGGATAATTTATAGATATCATAAACCAAAGGACTAGCTGCTTTGTACGAGAAAAGGCTGGCCGTGCAGGGTTCTTATTGAAAACACTTCGAATAAAATCACTAAATGATAACCAGTTGTGATTGCTACCCACATATTTTGAAATATATGTACATGTATCCAGAAATGATCTTGTTATTTGATTTATTCACAAGTCCCCTGAAGTGTTTAATAAATACAATATGGTAAAACTGAAATCATGCTTATTGCTGCTATTACTTTGGTAATTCTCCAAGATGAAATCATACTTTTCAGGTTATAAATATACATTTTTATTGTTGATTTTTATACTCAAATTTGAAATATTGCTTCTCTGCTTTCATATTTTCAAGACCCTATTACAGCCCAATAAATCTGCTGAGAACTAAAGGAATTCTAATTGATATCAGGTGATTTTAAGACAAAAGAAAAAACAACTTGTGCATACCCTTTGTTACAATAGACAGCGTTTCAATCTTTTGGAAGACTAATAGACAAAACTTTTTCCTTTACAGATAACAAAATGCATCTTTCATAATCACAGACGGCATCAGTTTATAAAGCTGAGAACACTATTTAATTCTGTATTTGGTATCTTGTGAAATGAAGAAGGAGAAATATCTATGAACCTATACCTATGTAACATTTAGCATTTAATAGAGCCTCTACCCTTCTAAAGAAATACATATCTGAGGTTTATATCTATAGTCTTATTAAACACATTTCTGAAATCTATGAAGCAGGCAAATGTTTGACATCCTCATTAAAAGCAGGAAATATCCAATTTATATCTAACTTTTGAAGATTATAAGTAGAAGTATGGGGCCTGTTATCAAAAATGCTTGGGACCTGTTTTTTTCCGAATAATGGCTCTTTCTGTAATTTTAATTGTCTTTGCAAACTGTTCTGAAAATTTACAGAAGTATATATTTACTGCAAAGCATTAAATAATGTTTTCCATGTATTCAATAGAGAATTGTTCCATTATTTTGGCAATTCATAAATGGTGTGAAAACCATTTTTTCCCAAGTATTTCAAACTTAAGGCAATGCACTAAACAATAACATACTCCATAACAGAATATTGCAAGTAACAGTTTTCCTGCTATTGGTCTAAAAATTCCTTCAGAACAACACTGAGAGGTCTTTCTTGATTATTCTGCAGTATTTTGTTGAATTTTCTGGTGTATGTCTTAAATCTTCTTTAGTCAAGTGGGGCATCCAGGTGGCTGTAATTCACTGAACAGCTGTATAACATTATCCCCATTCTGTTCAGTGAGAACTTTAAAATTCTTGGGCAGCATTCAAGATGGCTTCCCGCTGTCTCTGGCTCAAGATCATTCTGACTTGTATCGCTAGGGTTGTGTCAGAAAATAATCTGTTCTTCAAATAGTTGACCCATGTTTTGGGACTATATGATTCCATTGTGTATATCCTGATTCTACTCTCTTTTTTCTTTAATGCTCAGCAAAGTTTGAATAAAGGATACATTGGTGATTCATATGTAACTATAATTCTTTTTAAAAACTACCTGGAAAGGTATCAGTGCTTAATTCCTAAGGTCTCATTTTGTTGCCCAGTCAAGGGCATCACTAACAGTAGTAGAGTGGAGGATGTGCAATATTTATACTGAGATAGAGACACCAGCACCACGATGGCAACTTCAAGCGGGGCAAACCCCTGCAATTTTATTCGTCAGATGTTACGTTTCGCTTGAAGTTGCTATCGTGGTGCTGGTGTCTGTATCTCTTGTGATTTACCGGACAGTAGCCGATCCCTCTAACCACCTACCAGGCACGCACAGGGGAGAGGCAGTTGTGAAATTAGGTATTTCTTGTTTTGCAATATTTATACTGCACATGTCCCTTTCATTCCCACTTCCCTGATTTCATTGGCTGATGCAACTCTAGCAATCACATCAGGGTCTAGCTAAGGAAGTCAAAAGATGGGCCATGGGCACTAGCAAGCCTTGCCTGTGCCTCTTTGTGATAATGCTGTGAAAGATCACTAAGCAGCAAGGGCAGTTGCACTTCTAAATTGCTAAACTGTGAAAAACCTCCCATTTAAAATATTAGCTTCATATTTGCCTTCTCACTTAGAGGCATATTTATCAAAGGGAGAAAAGAGAGTTCGGCCCAAGTCTGCCAGAGTCGAAAATTTCACTCAAAACAAAATCAAAAGCTCTTTTTTTGTAGGTATGGTGATTTTTGCACAGCACAATTCACAGGAAACTGAAAATTTGTTGTTTTGGTAACATCATAGCAGCTATGGCATATACAGTGTAGACTGTTCTGCCTATTCCATAAAACACATCTTAATCTTTTAATCATTGTTTCTTGGCATACAGTATACTTGGTTTGTATATAACAATCAATACATTTCTCAGGTGCGTTATAATAAATGGCCCTGGCAAGCCCATTATTGTACAATTTAAACAAGCATCGCAAGGCAATTAAGAAACTGCCTATTTAATCGGTTTGATCTGCAAACAATTGAATAATTAAAATAAATCAATTTCATCTATTGCTTTAAGAAATCTTCATGTATAATTTGTGTAGGAAAGCTGCATGGGCTGTATTTAATGGCAATCAAATAACATCTGTTCAATTTTAACAAATACATGTAGGATTTATTAAATCCTTCTGCTATTTTTGCTTATTCTTTACTTTTCTGTGATCATTTGAAATCTAAAAAATTAATTTCCTGTACAAAAAAAACAAAAGCAAGAATGCATGGTTCAATGTCTTTAAAACAATAAATAGAGCCAACATTTTGGAAATTATATTTATTGTGTCTATCTAATTCTAGTATGCTACAATATTTCCTGATGAGGTTTCAGGGAAAATTTACAGTATGAATCTCAAAATTTTATTAAAGGGGATGCCCTCCCCTCAATTTTTTTTTGGGAGGGGGCATAATTCTGAGCACCTTTCCAATTTCAGTTTTTTAAAATGCAAGTTTTATATTTAATTTAATTAGATTTACTATATGTTATGTCAAGGCATAATGCAATCAGTACAAAGATGCCTCCCAGTACAGTTTTTAAATTGACAAAGAATTTTGGAAAATTTATGGTAGTATTTTAAGAGTTGGGGATCATATACAGTATGGTCTAAAGCAGAGATCATCCACTTGTGATCATCCAGATAAACAGGAATTGAGCAACAATGGGAATCCTCATGAGTCTTCAAAGGGCTACAGGGTGCAAATCCCTGACCTGCACATTTTGCAGTATTCAATTAAGCAAAGTCATGTCAGTTCTAAATTGCTGTTTCATTGACAGAGAAGTCTCCTGCCAAGATAGGTGATTACATCTATTCATACTTACTTTACAAAACAAAATCATAAGCCCATTGTAATTGGTGTTAACTGAAGCCAAAAAGCTGAGAATTTGACATTTACACATAGCTGAGAAATTGATTGTGCCGATTCATTAAGGCAACACACATTAAAACAAACGGTTGTGAAATATTAACTAAAAATATACACAATCATAACAGAGAATTGTTTGGAAATAGGAAACTGAATTTCTGTCTATGGTGATTATGTTTAGAAGCTATACTCTTCACAGTTGTACAGTTGTTCTACCATGTATAGCTGTACAGTTGTACAACCACCTGGTTGCAATCAATAGGTCTTTGTTTAACTTTGTGTATTGTGAGTTTTGTGATTGGGTAACCAAGTGGATGCCCTTGTAATAAACAAAAGCTATGAATATCTTGTATATTATATACTTATAAATGGTGACTAGTGATGTCATCAGTTCTAAACAGTGAGAAGTGATGTAATTTGTGTCACATGACGCATTAAAACTTGTATATTATTATAAATAAAGTACCCCCTGTTGAAAATTACGAGCATATTAAAAGAAACCTCGGAGTTCCATGACCTGTATAAGCCTTTGGCCTCATCTTTTTATATGATCATGGTGACTTATAATATCCTTATATTTTACAATATGGGGTACTTTATTCACTATATTATGTGCGAAGTTTCACCCTTTAGTAAATTTGCCACAGTGTAACCATTGTAAAGGATGATCAGGAATAGAAAAACCACAAATTGACTCCAATGCATTTGGACCAAGAAAATACACCCCTATGACCCATTTCTCCCAAAGTTTGCCATTTTGCTAATTTTTTTATGGTTTTGCTAATTTTTCAGTTAAGCAAAATGCGGCATTTTTGCTCATCGCTAATCGGGACTCTGGGGATCAATATTCAATGTAAAAAATTATTTCTTTAGAATACTATATACTAATGCTCAGATGGTAGGGGCATTACAAATGAACTTCATAGAACAGAGCTGGCAACTCCCCTGTACTCTCCAGTATCTTCGAGATTACCAGTCTTAAGAAGATG
Source organism: Xenopus borealis (assembly GCA_024363595.1). Taxonomy (NCBI): domain Eukaryota; kingdom Metazoa; phylum Chordata; class Amphibia; order Anura; family Pipidae; genus Xenopus; species Xenopus borealis. Next base: position 139,043,624 of record CM044431.1, read on the forward strand.
GTGATGTGGTTGTGTATGGAATGGGACATGGCTACAAAATCTCTTGGAAATCATTGTCCAGGAGGTTTCTTTCTCTGATATCATGAAATGCTTTATCATTGAAAAAAAAGACTTATGTTATGGAATTTGTTCTATGTATTCATGCATATTTATGCCTGATGGAGTGTGGATTTTCAGTTTATATAGTCTGAGTAATTTTGAAGTAATTGTGGTGGAAAAGGGAAACTTTTTTTTCAATATTTAAATGCCCTTGGCATTATTTTTTTTTTCTTTGCAAATTGCAAACAGTTAATGAAATCTGTCACAACAGGGGTGGGGCTGGGTGTTGCTATCTGGTAAAATCTGCACCGATCCACAGAAACAAGTTCTGCATTAATTTAATGTTCCTGTGTAATTACACCACTTTGGCACTTAGTGCAAGCACACAATGGAAAGACAACCTTAATGACCCTTGGGAATATTTTGCAGAAAATATTATACCTAAACAATCCCTAATCCTAAAATACAGGTTCATCAGTTTTAATCATATTCTGTACAATTCAAAGATCTGTAAGTAAAAGTGTCTTATAATGATTATGATGAAAATTTCTATTTATTTTCCTCATAAACTTCTTAATAACAAACATACTGTACATGAGACTTGATACTAGCTACTAATTTGGATTTTGGGTTCGGGTCCCTTTAAATACTAATTCATTTATTTGGCGACTCAGCTAAATGACTGCACATGTTTAACATTTAAATGCAGTTGGAAAATGGTAAATTCATTGTTTAATTTTTTTCCACTGCTTCAATAAATGTTACAGGCATAGTTTTAGTTATTATACATTAATATGGATTTGCAATAAATATGTATAAATTGTATACTCTGTCATATTATTTATAGGATTTGTATTTTGAGGGTTACGTCATGGAAAAGTTAACTTGAGGTTGAATGAGTTGTTGCTTTCCGTACCATTTAATAGGAAAGCCATGATTTAAAATAAGATCCTGGTAAGATAGGCTCATACCTCCTTTTGGTCACATATGCTGTATTTGAAAATATCCTGGAAAAGGTTTAAGCTTGACTGTTAAATTCTAAAGGTCACCAATAATCCTTTGGGCCCTTATTTAGAAATATTGCTTGCTACTTTGACTCACTTTGCCAGTTTCTGCTGATGTTGGGAATACTTTTTTTTAATAAAACTTTCAAACATTTTTGTTGAAGTGGAAATGATGTTAAGTTGTTGACAAAGAAGTAGTGAAGAATTTGTCACAGGATTAAATGTTACTGAAATCATTTTATTTCAACAGCAATAAAACAAACTCACTAAGCCTCAATCACCATTGTCCCACCACCCCTTAGGGACCAGGCACTAGGGAAATAGTTTCTGTTCCTTGCACCTTGCATCACAGGCATTATAAACGGTATAGGACTCCACAGCACCTTATGACTACTGGGGTGCCCACCCTAGTTTGCATTTCATAAATATAGCAACACTATATGACACACTGTATTTATGACATGATTCCTGAGTGAAAAGACTTGTTCCTATCGCATGCAAAAAGTTTGTCTATGTGTGTGATTGTGTGTGTGGTGGCCAAATGTCCAAATGCTCCACCACAAGCAGAAATGAAAACAATGATGAAACATTTCGGGACCGCATGGCCCTTCCTCACTGAGAAAGGGCCATGTAGTCCTGAAACGTTTGATTAAAGTGTTAAAGTGTTTCATAGCACCATGGAATAAAATTGGGATCACCCCATTTGCTACAACGACAGGTATTGGCTTTCTTTCTTCAATTGTATTCATTACTGGCATGTGGCTAGGCCAGTGCCAAATACCTGCATCCCCTGTTTTGACTTTGTGTGTTAATAGACAAAAAATCCAGTTGGCAAATACTTCATGCAAATCTATAAGTTACTATAACTTCTGTCATCTATTTGCAGCATGTTCCATATGCTTTATTTTAAAAAAAAAACTTCATTGGTTCTGGGATTTGCTTGGCCAAATTCAAGTAACTGGGCCCATCAGTTGAAAACTTCCAAAAATTAGCTTGGCAGGTTTCAAGTACCCTATAGCTGTCCATAATACCCACCTGTGGAAACAAGTGAAGGTCATATTCTGTTTTAATTTTAAAACTGCACTTTGGCTTTTAGGGTAAAAAGCCCCAATCAACATGGTAACAGTTTTTAATTCCAAGCTCAAGAGCTTCACAAAAAAAAATAATAAAAAATCTCCATAAAGAATGAGATATTATCACTAACTACAAATTATACTATATAACCCATACTAAAATGTAATTTAAATTTGAAGAACTTTATAATGTACTGTATACGTCAAAGGAATCACACACAGAAATAAAATAATTATATTTTGATAATTACTTTTGCCCTGCAAATATGCCTTCAAATTTGCAAATGACAATGAAGCCTCTTTGACTTCAAGGGCAACTGAGACATAAAATAAAATGTACTTGCAAAATTGTGCTTAGTACATGGCTCACTTTTAGGGTAACCTATAAAGTTATTTTACAATTTTAAGGATTTGTTCCCACTATGGAGTCTTTATGTGATGGGATATTTCAGCTAGATCCCAAGAAGTCATACAATGTCCACTTAGCAACTGGACCATAATAGGGGTGTTACAATGTAATCTTAGTTAAGCCTAAAAACGGTAAACTGAGTCAGCTACACATTTAGAGAAGCTAACAGCACACTCAAATAGAATATTATTATATATTGCTTAGTGTTTTAGATTTAAAACAATTTACTTGTCAAATGTGTTGGGCTTTATGTTGTCTGCAATTACTATTTTTCAGTGTTATGATCTCCTATTTCTCTTTCTACATGTTCAGTCACATTTCATGTGCCTACTTCAATTACAACTGTACAATCTAATAACAACGATTGTTTAGAGAAAAGGTAAGGCTAACGCTAAAACAAATAGAGGGGCCCAAAGATACGACAAGGCTTCTTATGGTTGCTTTCATACAATCACTGTAATGATAGGGTTTCGTATGCCAAGGTGCCTTCCTTATTTGTGCTGGAGTTCAATGGCAAGGTAAATATTGTTGGGAAATGTACGCGTAACTGGAAACAAGGGAATACATCAATATTGTTTGGATCAAAATACAGTTAAGAATATTATGGTCATTTATTTAAAGAAAAGTTAAGCTTTAAATGTGTTATTATTTGTATTAACAGAATTAATATTTCCAGTATTTCAGGTGAAACTAATGCAACTAATTCCAGGACAACTTATTTTGGCATTGGAGCACTGGACTTTCTTTGCAAGGCAAATGATTTGTAAAGTTTTCTACATGGTTCCTTCATTTGTAATGTAATAATTATAATTTATATTATTGTTATTCTTTTTTACACAGGAGAAACTTTGCAGCATGATAATTACTGAAGTTTACTACCAGGCAAAATCTTATGGCAGAAAACCAAAGTCAGTGTATATAGGGCTATAGAGCATTTCCTCTTTTGAAATGATTGTAATAAAAAACACTCCAGTAAGCCTAGATATGAAAAATGTATAAATCTGGCTGACAATAAGTTTTTGTGTGTTTAACTGTAAGTTGTTTATGAATGTTATTTTCTTTAGAAATACATATAGGGAATTCTCCTAAAAAAGTGTTTGTTTAGCCAACAGGGCAGTCAAAAAATACAATATACATTAATAAGACACTGAAACATTCCAAAAGATAAACATCTCCATTATACTGGCATTCTGGCTATGATAAACTTGGAAGGACAACTATACTAAGATCTCAATTGATATGTACCAAAATTCAACTGACAATAATGACAAATCATTTGTTATCCAGTACTAGATGTGTAATTGTGTGTTTGGAGGGGTTCATAAGTGAAGATTTCACTGGCATTGCTTTTGACCTAAAAATCAAGCTAAATTTAAAAAAAATGCCAATATACAAATGGGGATAGGTTTTTTTCTTAAGTTTTAATTTTTGTGATTTTGCAAGGGTAGGGGTAAGGGGGTACATACAAAAATGTGGTTCACAGGTATTAATAACTATCAACTTGGTTTTCCCATCCTACATTTGGATGGTCAAAAAGAGTTTTTCTTAACAACATAATCGTCAAGACATGGTCAAACAGAAGTCAAACATGCATGATACTTCACATATATATCCAAGTGGGCTGCAGTCTAGCCATGGGTCCCATATCTTTTCAAATTTCCCCTGGCATCAGTTAATAGTGCTGCTCCGGTAGACTTCTACACTGAAATCCATTACTCAAAAGAGCAAACAGATTTTTTATATTCAGTTTTGAAATCTGACATGGGCCTAGACATTTTGTCAATTTCCAAGCTGCCCCTGGTCATGTGACTTTGCCAGCACTTTAGGAGGGAACTGCTTTCTGGCAGGCTGCTGTTTTTCCTTCTCAATGTAACTGAATAGTATGCAGTGGGACATGGGTTTTTACTATTGAATGCTGTTCTTACATTTACCAGGCAGCTGTTATCTTGTGTTAGGGAGCTGTTACCTTCCCATTGTTCTGTTGTTAGGCTGCTGGGGGGAAAAGGGGAAGGGGTGAAATCACTCCAACTTGCAGTACAGCAGTAAAGAGTTTATAAGAGCACAAGTCACATGACCCATTTTCTGTAGTTTCATATAAAGTGGTGATATATAATTGGTGTATGAATTTATATTGAATTATCTCATCCCATAGAGAAATTAGATCGCAGTAGAGAACCTCAGTGGTTTCTTCCCATTGTTCACCACTCAGGTCTGGTAGGAGCTGTTGCCAGCATCTCTGGGCTTTGGCAAAGGGTGGAGCATTTGCTCCTATGAGTGCCTGATACAGTCTGGATATTAGTTTACAGCGTTCCATATTATGTACCACCTGAGGGGTATCGTAAGTGACTGTCAGGGAGGAGAACTGGGTTCTGAAAGCATGGCGAAACAAATGGGGATAGTTACTAAAATTTCAATTTTTAAGAATAGAATAAAATGTGCATAACCCTTTCCTGCAAGCTAAATTAATCATTTTTGTCATGGCGACAACACATGCAAACTTGCAAATATAATTGCAACAAAAAAAATTTAAGAAATAAACAGCTTGCTTAAATGCAGAAAATGTACTCCCTTTTGACTTATTTGGCATCTCAACAAGTTTTAGCTATGTGGTTTTTAGGGTGACATCTATTGTCTGCCACATGCAATGCTGTTTTGGCACCTCTCCCTGGAAGGTTTAATAACACATCAAAGCCCCAATCTTCAGGCCTGGATTTATGTAGAGGCCACAAAGGCCCAGGCCTAGGGCAGAAGAATTTGAGGGGCAGCATGCTGCCCAGCCACATCAAAATCAAAAAAGCTATTAGCACTAGCGATGCACGACAATCTCCAGTGTTGTGCTCAACTAAGAAGACTTGTGCGTGCCTGAGCGCACACACACACACAGAGGACAGCATCTGGCAGGGCGAAGGGGTGGGGACAGCATCTGGCAAGGGGGGAATGAGAGAGGAGAGGACCACACCTGGAAGGGGACAGCGGAGATGGGCTAGCGAAACTGGAAGGGTAGGGGATAGCAGAGGGGGTACGAAACATTAATTGGAGGGGGGTGAAGAGTAAAGCTGGCCTAGGGGCGGTAAGTATGTAAATCGGGGCCTGCCAATCATTGCGGATTATGATAAATAGATTATGCTGATTCGAGCAACATTCCAGAGGATATATTCTGAAGAGAGGTCCTATGTAAAAATTGAGAAAGCCAGTTGGATGACTGGTGAAATGTCTTCAAGGGAAAAAAATAGAGCAAAAGTCAGGCATATATTTCGTTACAAAAAGTTGCCACAACAGAAAAGTGAACCACAGACTTTAATGAATTTTTCAGCATTTCAGGAATTTTTCATCAGTTTTGCAAATTTTTCAGCAAAACAGGGCAACTTCATCTGGGCTGAAGTTCAGTGCCTAGTGCCAAGCCAGTTCTTAATAGAGCACAGCATGACACCCATTCTGACCAAATGCAGTCCAGTAACTAGGGCCTCCCCAAGTAGACTTTTTTGAAAAAGGAAACAGAAAGTGTAATTAATACAGTTATCCATTTTACTAGCTTTTACTAACCTTTATAAATAGAAATTTGCTTTTGATTTTTAAAGAAAATAATAACAAAGGATTAGAAATTTATGTAAGAAGGCCAAGAGGCTGATAGGCATCCTGAGATGTCCTGCCAGGCCTTGTCTCTTTATTAAATTTCCCTACACCTCAAAAGAACACTTATACCAGTTGATAAATATCTGGTGTTTTATTCTACAGAATTGGCTAAATCATGGGGGAACATTTTAGGACAAATTTAAAAAGCTTGGGCTTTTATTCAAAGTACAATCAAGCCTCTCTTTAGCAGTTTTATGAAACAGTTTTGGAAAAGTAGCAACTCAGATGTCTGGACTAAGATTCACATCTAGATTCATCATATTGATTTTTTCTCTACATTTACTTTTTTTTTTTAATCATTTGCTTTTGTTTTTTCACCTTGAGGGGGCATATGGTATGTATCTCTTTTATTCCACCTAACCCCACTCCCAACAATCACACAGTCTCTGACAGGCATTTATGTTTTCCCTTTAGGTCATCAAGCTTTATTTCAGTGAGTGATAAATGGCAAATTATCTTCAGTAAAGTGATCTATGTACTAGAAAATCATGAGACCCCCATCTTTTTGTATTTATTACTTTTGTGCCAAGAGTAAACTACAAAGCAAGAACAGTTTTGTTGCCTTGATGTCACAAAACAGCGAAGAGCAGCAGTTAACTAAAATTGTTGTGGACACGATTGAGAGGAATTTAAAACGTACTAAATCCCCATCAAAAAACCTCTCACCTCCTGTCTCCCCAAACACTTTTGTGTGTTGACACATGGCAGTAAGATGTTATTATGTTTGAGCTGTTTTTGTTTAAAGTAGGTATAAGATCTATTGGATTCGGGCACAGCACATCTGCAAGTCAGCGGAAATACCGAAATCTTGCATGCTCCTTTGATTGTTACATTTAAGATATCATATGTGCTACTAGCTCAGCTGCTGCAAAGCATTAAAGTCATTTACTCTGAGCTTGTAAAATACTTTGGAAATGCTATAGACAAGGATTAGAGAAGATGAGTATTCCACATGGCTACGGAAGAGATGGTAAACAGGAGTAGCCCACAATAGTTAAAGTGATATATTGACTACATGTGGGGAACTGTATTTTAGAGACTAGATTGTCTAATGATTGCTGCTGATCTCTTGCAGGGTCTGTTACTTGATCAAATTCTTTTTATTCTTGGATGGGGCTAACTTTTCTAGCCAGAAGAAGGGTATTAATTACACTTTCTGTTTCAGGGAAAAAGAACATGTTGATAACATAGTACAATGCATGTATATATGTGCATTTGTTTTTCCTGTGCAGTATTTTGCATTTCTATAATGGTAATGGAATGAGAATGGACTACACGTACCTATTTCATGAATGATAATAAATGTATGTGTGCTTTTAATATATGGTAATTAGTAGCACAGGGGCTGGTTAGAAGAACAAAAACTCCCAATTTTTTTTTAGTTAACAGTATGTTTTTCTTTCTATGCTCTATACTTTTTTTTGTTGTTGCAAATTTCAGCAAAAATTTTTTGCATGTGGTGACATTTTCCTGAATCTGCATTAGACTTTCACCATGCTTTTTGTTTTTTATGTTTTTTTCAAGTGTGGAAAAACTGTTCCAATATGTTTATTACAAGTAGAAATGCAGGAAAAAGGCCTAGTGCATTCAATGCATTTGGAGCAAGAACACAATTCATGCCAATGCATTTAATTTAAGAAAAATGCAATAATTTCATAATTTTTTTTTGACAAAGGGAAGGGCAGTTATGCTCATCACTGCAATTATGGGATGTGAATGCCTGGGACCCGAGGCTTTCTGGATATGTTATGTGAACATACTTTGTATATTTAAAAATCATTTAAACATTAAATAAACCCACTAAGATTGTTTTTGTCTCAAATAAGTACTCATTATATCTTTGTATAATGTAACTTTGTAAAAGTACAAGGTACTTTTCTAATAATATAGAAAATATAATCATTCATAAGGAAATAATTTTTAAAAAATCAATTATTCGATTAAAATTGAGTCTATGCGAGAAGCTTTCTAGATGATGGGTTTCTGGATAACTGATCCCATACCTATAGAAGTAATTTGTTTTTATTTATTTTATGAAATACTAGGCTTAATCTTGCCCAACCTGTTTTTTGCTGTTTTTGTTATGTTATTTTAATTGTTAACCAAAATATTCTGCTGTTCTACCTGGTAATATCCCAGCAGGCAGGGATGTAGTTCTGTAGCACATTTCCTACTACACTGCATACAAGTGAAAAGACAGGTACCTTAACCCTAAACAGTTTGAAGTGTGATCATTTTGTTTCTGTGAATAAGAAAGCAAACGCCACATGAAAAATATATTTACAAGAGGACACATAAGGGCAGGAGTAATGAACATGTGAAATGTTAAGTTTGTTGAACCACTTCATTGGGAGCAGCTGCCCTAGAGGGCTGAGAGTTGTAAAGAGGTTGGACACTTGGAGTCACTTCCTCAGATGCAGTCATAATGTTAGTTTGTACCTCCTGGCTGCACCGCAGGAGTAATGGCAAGTGGGCTTGGAAAATGAAGCTTACTTTTGCAGAATTGTTTTTGTACACACCTCCAGAGCACAGCTGAGTACACACGAGTACAGACTGTGAATCATTCCATGCAGATTGTTTTATTTTTGGTTGTCAGCCATTTGCTTAAAACACTCTGACTACTAATCTGACGTGAGTGTGAACAAAGTAAAATCAAAGTACAGCAAATCCTCACCATAATGCCCCTTTGTTCAAAAAGTGAGCAAGCCTTTCACTTTCCACTGACTGCTGAGCTGCAGCTCCCAGCATCGTAAAACAGCTAACAAGTGGCTGCAAATGAGGCAAGCCACAGATTTACTTCTTTTAATGAAGTTTCCTCATTTGTAAATAATAATATTTGTTCAAACACGCTGAGATCTTTGTCAAGTGAATGAATATAAAATACCATCTCAGTTGCCAGGGGAAATGCCAAATCACTGTTAATTTGTGTCCATATAGATGCATTGCCTGTAAGTTAGTTGCACCTTGAACAATTATGCTGAAGGTCTAATTTACCAGAACAAGCAAATAAGTAAATACAGAATAAACCTTTTCATTACCTTTTGAGCAGACTTTTAATTTTGTTCTTCTCAGATGTGGAGAAATAAAGGAAAAGCAAGCCCCGAACAATGTAGCTCTCCATAAAAATTATAGTGCATAAAACAGTTTTAAAACCATTTTCATAATAATATACTTTTTATTAGTGTGTGCCATTGGGTAATCCTAAATAGAAAATTGCAGACCCCTGGGGTCCTAGGATTCACGGTGCACAAACAAACCAAAGAAACCATTCATGTTAGGTCACATGAGCCAATTATGGCAATTAAGTTCTGTCTTTTGCTTCAACACTTCTTCCTGTTACAGTTAGAGCTGCCAGTATTTCTGGTCAGGTGATCTCTGAGGCAGCACACAGATCATCACCAAATGGTGGTTCAAGGCAAGAGATGTAAAAGGACAATATTTACTTAAATATATATTCCAGTTTGGTAAAATTATTTGATATGCCACATAATCTGATCATACTATCTGTGCTTAAGTTTTCATTATGGGGGTAACTTTTTTAATTTAACTTCTTTAATTGGCACCAACTGGAGGCCTCTGCTGGACAAATGAATCAATAATATTGTATTAAAGTTTGATATTAGTTGTTCTTTTATTTCTGTCTCTCAGTCCCATGTGGTGATGTAATTACCTTTATTATATAGCCCTGCATACAGTGGTGATGGAAAAAAATAAAAGTGAAAAAGACAGTAACTTTTAAAAGGCATAGTGCAGTCTGGTTTGTACATTGTGATCTTGTGTGGGCATACATTAAGGGTTACTTTACTTCTGCTGTTTATTCAGAATAAACCAGACTGCAGTCATGTGGTCTGAAGTATGGTTTTCCACTAAATGAAGCACACATCATTACGATCATATGAGTATCTGGTTTTAAATCCTTATTCAGTTGTATGGCATGCTAAAGGTTCATTGTGTGGGCATTATCTTTTTATATATTTAATATTGCTTTCAGTGGATGAAATCCCTGTTTAAATCACCACAATCCTACATTTTAACATTGACAAATTCCAACAAACTGACTACACAGAGCTAGGGTTATTGCAATGCAATTGCAACAACAGTTAAACTATGATTTCATTGGTTTAATGGCTTTGTCTTTTTTTTTTTTTTTACATAAAAGTTTTCAAACTTCCCAAAATGTATAACAGAAAAGCAGATCTTGAACTGTAATCTTGTTAGATAATTTTATTTAGTTTGTACATTTTGATTAAAAAAAACACTATTGAATTGGCTTGACTTATGGCTTATGCAAATTCATTGTTCTGAATCATATTCTCCAAAGGCAGAATTCTGTAATCAGTTTCTCTTAGTAGCTAATACACAAAAAGCAATTTTTCACAACAATATTAATGTGAGAAAGAAATCAGGACCAGTTTTGTGTGTTCATAACTGAATCATCTTCAGCTCTCAAACAATGCAGTAGGGTTCTGATGGGAAGGCTATCAGATAATGGGAAAATGTAAGAAATGTACAGAACATATATCAAAGGCTGAACAGTTTGTATTTACATTAACTCCAGTGATTTTATACATATATATATATATATCTCAAAGCCAATGTGTCCACACTCATCTCCAAAACATTTTTTGAGGTGCACTGTCAGTTAGGTATGCAAATGGTTGTAAGTAGTGATGGATGAATAAATTAAATTCGTAGCTAATCAGAACAAAAATTGTCACACGTCAAAATTATTTGAACGCCTATTGACTTTAAACCATTTGGAGAAAAAAAGTCACGCATATAAAAATTTACACTTGCATCAAAATTATTTCAACGCCCATTGACTCAATGTGTTTTGCAAATTTTTCCTGTTTTGTGAATTTTGCCCAGATCTGCCCATCTCTAGTTGTAAGGACCAGCATTCTTTTGCATTCAGTTTGAAACAAAATACTCTTTATTTCACATACCACTTGCATCCAAACTTTTGCTCCATATTAGAACCTTTATCAGATAGGTAAAATATAACTAGGCCTTTATATGTACAAATAGATAATTATGGTGTCCTTGACAGCAAAACAATAATAGGTGATAACAATTTGCTGGGTTTCATTTGAAGGGGGTGAACTTCAAAGACTTTGGTAATTTTTCAACCCAGTCTAACTATGTAACTATTGAATGCATTGTTTCATTTGGAGGGGTTGAATTTGATGGTCTTTTTTCAACCTGATCTAACTATGTAATTAAAATGTAGAAATGTGAAATCTGCAAACCAGTGAATGCAAGTAACACTGGATGATTACTAAATAGAAGAATGCAGATTACTGCATAGAACATTCTTGTGCTTTTCCCATTATCAACTTTATTGCAATGGTTTGTGCAAAGAGTCAAGGGAATGAGTCAGTTTACAAGGCAGAATGTGCCATCTGTGGTGAAGGATTTCCCATTACTGTAGACATTACGTATGACTACGGCAGCTAGTGCAAAGCAGAAATAAATTGACAACATGGGTCACACACCACCAAACCATCACTCATCTGAAAAAGCGGGCAATATCTGGTTACAATTAGACTGATCTCTTGGTTCTGCTCATAGCATCCATGTGGCTTTGAATTCTTTACTGCCAGTTCCCTGCTGAGATCAGATGGAGTCCAGAGATGGCATGTGAATGGACAGAGAGAGAGAGGTCTTGGCCTTTCTTTACCTCCCTCTCTAATCTCTTTGTATTTTCATAGACAATGTGTTTCCATGTCATGCTTTTGGTGAGTACAGCTGTTGTTGGAAACCCTTACCCACTGTAAAAATGCATGAATCATTTTTTCAGTGGAAAAGTATAAACACAAGTACATTTGAATATAGGCAACTGGCAATTGTCCAAAAAAAGTTTTATTTTCTTTTCTTAAATTTTATTAATAATATGGTGCAACTTTGGTACTATGTTTCAGGGCTGAACATGGCATTTTTTACAAGCTACATCTAGCACTTGAGTTTCAAAAACAGTTGTAGGGTAGACAGGTCCTGCTTAGTTCATTCTAATCCAGCAGGATAGGAATGAAATGAAAATTGTTCCATGAGTGAAATAAACACCTGGAACCTTTTGTTCGTTGGCAAAGAAGACCTTTATCCACACTAACGGTTTTATGCTATCACAACCCAAAATGTATATTGTAATTTGGGTCACTCTTGAATCTTCATCTATAATATAGGTCTGATGGTAATTCCTAGTTACAACTTCATGTCTTTGACTTTTGCCGAGGGTAGCAAATATACAAATCCCTGATAGAGAGCTATATATAGCTTTACTGCCATCTTATGGCCTTTATTTTGTCGTTCTTGTTTTTTACCACATTTTGGATCCTCTATTGTAATGTTATTTCATTAATCCATGGAGCATTTCTACATTATGAGGTGTAAAATCTATAAAAAAATACTTCTATTGAAATAGGAATTGCAGAGAACTAGAGAGCTCCCTTTAGTCGAAAGCCAGATGGGCAACTTTCTCACATTTACAAAGTATAAAAGTTGCCAAAAATGCTTTTTAGGGCACCATATAATTACAGCCATATGAGGGAGTGTTAACTGAAATATTCACTTGTTGTTGGGAAATGTTGAGCTGTCAATCACCATTGCTGGCCATAGGCCAGTGGTGAAAATTGCCCATATGAATCAATATCTTGCTTGGCAGTTGTATAGTTGTATAGTTGAAACCTTTCACTATGAGCATTTCATTGTTATTTGCCTATTTGCTTTTATATTTCTGGCCTGCACAGCTGATTCTCCAAGTGCAGATCATGGCATTACAGCTAATTGGGGAGCCCACATTACTAAATTGTAAAATTTTCAATTAAAAAAAGTAAATATTTCATTCACCTTTGCAGTTTGGCTTTTGAGCTGTGCATAATCCTATGAAAATGACACCAGGACATCAGCTCAGGGTTGCTACAACATATCATTCACATTACATCTTTTTGTAAGGTGGAAAATTTTAACAAAACCAGCAGATAAGCGAAATAGAATTAGACTTTGAGACCAATTTCTGAAGGACTATATGGTAAATATTCTATGTTACTATTCGAAAAATATAACAATCCTTCCAGATGTCAAAGGGGATTAATAAGTCAGTTGGATGTTGGGGCTCAGCGTTGCTGCCAAGCTGCATTGAGCAAGAACACCCCATTTTAAATAAATGTGAAAGTATAGGTGACCTGAGATGTATACAAAATCATGGGTTCACCCACAATTTCATGCTTGGTGGTTCCCACTGTTGGGTGCTGGGGGTGCCCCCACTGTTTCTCCCCTGTCAATATAATTTTGTTTATTGAAGATTGTAAGCTCTAATAAGCAGGGTCCTCTTTACTTTCTGTATCGGTCAGTATAACTATGTAATCTGTATGTTTGATGTTCTAATGTACAGTACTGTCAGGTAGGCCCGAACTGGCAATCTGTGGGTTCTGGCAAATGCCAGAGGGGCTGCTATAAAATGCCATAGAAAGTCAGTATTTAGTGGGCTGGTGGGGGGCTGTTTGGGCCTATGTCTGGGCTGATTGGGCCTCTATGTACCTGAAATGCCAGGGCCTATTTAAATTCTCAGTCCGGACCTGCTGTAAGGGTCAAACTGAGCTGGTGGGATACTGGTAAAAAACAGATGGGGGGCCATGTCAACCCAGGTCATGTCCCCCACACTATCAAAGTAAAGAAGGTGACAAAACAGACATGATGCTGCTTGAGTGTAGACACACCCACGAGTATGCACAAATGTACAATAGGGACGGGATGTATGGACGGCGGGAGGGGGCTCCTGGTCATTGCAAGGAGGGCCCTTGATCCAACGTTGAACACTGAATTTGTTGATGCTTCATAAATATATGTTATTAATAATAGTTATAATAACAATAATGCTGAAGATGCCAGATAACAGCAGAGAATCATACTATGACTTCCAAATCAGAAAAGCTATCTGCTTGCATGTTGCATTATTGCAGAATTTAACTCTACTGCCTATAACTGCTAAATGTAACTGTTAAATGTAACTGACTCACTTTGTGTAAACACAAGAATCAACATTGACTCAAGAATAATATCAAACAGAAAACAAGATACCACTAGTTATTTAACGAAGGTATATAATAATGTAGATTGTACATTTCAGCCTAGGTTATGAAATATAATTGAAAAGAAACAGAAATGTAGGCTGAAGTTGAACAAAGCAATCTAGAGAGGCGACTGCTTCTTATTAATAAGGCACTATAAATTTCACTTTCATATTATCATTAGGCTGGCTTTCTTCTTGCAATTTGATAGCTCATAATTCAAACTTTCTGTAACCTCTTTAAAATACCATATTACTTAATGCATCAAATAAAAACAAGAATGAGAAATGCTTCTTAATTGAATGGTTTCCACGGCTTTATTTGGTCAACTAAAACAGTATTCATTTTCACCAGTTAATCAAACCCAACTTGGCTCTGTAATACTATTATTAATGTTTCAGAGACTTTAAAGGAAAAAAGAGTGATTATTGCCATCGAGGTGTATTGCTTTCAGCATTTCATTTAAGTATTCCCCGATGTCAAACTAATAATCACCCTTCCAAACAGGTACCTCAGAGAATCACATACACTAAGTGCAGAGTATAAATCTTTCTTATTGTAATGTGTATAACTATGCATTTCGCATAAAGACCTATTAGCAGCAGCTGAATAGCACATGTTAGGCCTCCTACTGATTTTCAAAGAGTCTTTTGATATATGTCTTTAGAAAAGTATTTTATGAGGTGGTTATCTGTAAGAATATATCTTTCAAGGCTGCATACACACCGTGGCCTTAAATTCTAACCACACACAAAAATGCTGTTCATTTAAAGGTGAAAATGGAATCTGAAAGGCTGAAGTCCAGTCAAGTTAACATGGAACTCATTACCAGCCTTACTTGAATTTCTCTTTGATTCACCTGCTGGAAAGAAACAGCAGGGCAGATAAATGGGGAGAAGGAGGGCTCTGTGTTTTTGATGATAATCTTAAACTCCTGCAAACCTGTATATCTGTTTTTAAGGGCAGCACACAGAGTTATATGAACCTTGGTTACCATGGCTGCTGGGGTCAGTTATGGCACCATCAAACAGAGGTGAAGTGGGGGGTTCTCCAAAGTTGCTGTAAAATTGCTAGGAGAAAATAAAACCCTGTTACCTTAAATAGTCCAACAACTCACACTTTCTTTCCAATAGCTCTGCTGAAATCTCCATGCAGTCACTTATCAAGTTTGTTTCTCTATACCCAACACATTTATTTTCCACCCCCCTACTGGAACTCCCATTGATTTCATTAGCAGTTTTTTCTTTCCCCACCTCATTGTCTTGTTCAATCTTACCACTTAGTTCAACACTTTCCAATGTTCCTCATCTTCCCGCATTTATCCCTCTCCAACTCTATCATACAGTACCTCACTTTTGTTTTCACTACCTTACCTCTTCACACGTTCCTTTTCCCCCATTCATTTGACTCCCATCTTTGCTTTTGCTGTCAGTTGTTTCTCTTTCTATGTGTCTTTTATATGTCCATTTTATCTTTTACCTTCATTTGGAAGCAAAAGTCTTTTTTTTATTATGTCAGTGTTTTGCACTTGCAGACACAAATAGAAGGAATTAAAGAAAGGCATTCACTCTTCATTCCAAATCTTTAAGAAAGAGAATGATATTAGATTTTTGACTAATTTTTAACAGGGTGAAAATCACCCAACTCAATTTTGGTAAGGAACTGTATTGTGTTTTCTATTTCACTTAAAGGGGTGGTTAGCATGGGCAATTTGTAGAAACTTAGCAATTAGTCTTCATTTTTTAGTTATTTTATTCACCTTCTTCTATTTTCAGCTTCCAAACAGGGATCACTGACCTCAGCTACCAAGAACTATTGTTCTCTGAGGCTACAATTTAATTGTTATTGTTACTTTGTATTTGTTCTCTTCAGGCCTCCTCTATTCATATTCCAGTCTTTCATTCACACCACTGCCTGGTTGCTTGTATACTTTGGACCCTAGCACCAAGATAGCTGCTGAAATTCCAAACTAGAGAGCTGCTGAAGAAAAAGCTAAATCATTCAAAATCACAAAAAAAGCAAGACCAATTTAATTTTAAGGTGATCAATCCTTTAAAATGAGACAACAGACAAAAGAGGTACTTTTGGACATAAATACTGTAGCAGAAGACTCCTTTCAGCTTGAAAGCCATTCTCACCAGAAACAGTCAATATTCTGACTTGATGTTTCCTTCAGGTAACTTTGTGGTCTACATACTCTCTCTATTCTGCACACACACAGCAATTTTACCCTTCAGAGTACTCTCTGTTTAGCTGTTGGGCCCTTTTTGAGGGATTAGGGAACACTTTTACTATTAATAGACACATCAATGGGTACAAAAATTAGCACAAACTTACACACATTTAAAAAATTTATATCGCTTTTGAATGTGTTGAGACGCAAACTAAGGTGTGCTAAGGCACAAGGAAGTTTTTACTCCTGCTAATGATGAAACTGTCCAGAGATCCCTTAAGTGATCTTTTTTGCCATTAGTCATGAAGAGATCCGGTCTTCCCCTTATCTTCTGCATGTTTTGCTCCCTTCAACATCCTTTAAGTGTTAAATAGGACTGTTTAACCCTTCCTGATGAGCTGCATTATAGAAGTTTCAGTGTAGATAAATAAGCCATGAGGAGTTCTGATGGCCTCCCTGCCTTTATCTATACTAGGGATGCACCGAATCCACTATTTTGGATTCGGCCGAACCCCTGAATCCTTCCCGAATACCGAACCGAATCCGAACCCTAATTTGCATATGCAAATTATGGGTGGGAAGGGGAAAACATTTTTTACTTCCTTGTTTTGTGCCAAAAAGTCACGTGATTTAGCTCCCTGGCCCTAATTTGCATATTCGGTTCGGCCAGGCAGAAGGATTCGGCCGAATCCGAATCCTGCTGATAAAGGCCGAATCCTAGCCGAATCCCGAACCGAATCCTGGATTCGGTGCATCCCTAATCTATACTAATCTAATCAAATGTAGAACTGAGGTGTCTTTATAGGTTATTGTTAGGTTTACCTAGCACATGGATGAAGCACGAAAGTTGAGTTTCTTGCATTATCTGCTTGTTCAGTTTCTTTGCAGCTCTAGAACTGGCAAAAGAATAATTAAGGTGTACTTAAATTATAAATGACAGCATCAGTCTATTCCATTTGTCATGTCAGAATTGTAATTTTGATAATAAGGCCATAAATAAGTTTCAAAATTTCAAAAATACGTTTTGAAATGTATTATTTCATTACACACTGTTTTAAAAACGTTTGGCTTTTTTTTTAAATTTGTTTCTTCTGAAAAAATAATATTTCCATGACAGTCATACAGGTGCTCACAGACTGTGCCAGAATTTTCAGCAAATGAATAAGCAGCCACAAATAATAAAGGATGTCTACTGTTATTCCAAGCATACCAAACATAATCATATTTATCCTGTAATTGTCTAATACAGACAAGCTAGAGCATCAGCTTAAATCATTTCCCCTAAACTGAAGAGTTATCATACACACATATTCCAATGCCCAAGGCAACTAACAAGTTCTCCCGTTCACAATGTAATAAAACAGTTTCGTAGACTGCAGAAGTTGGATATTTTTGTTACGTATACAATATTGCTATATGCAGCACATAATTGTCAATTGCTAAGAAGCTGCCATTGCAAAAGCATACCTCCCAAATTTCATAACGTAGACAGCACCATTTACAAGTTTCTTTTCTTTAAAAAGCCTTTATTGAGACAAGTACTCTAACCCAAATTCCCAGAAGTAATTGAAGTAATTCAGAGGGTACAAGTGCTGACTGAGAAACCAGTAATGTAACCATATAAATATAAACCAGTAACCATACCTCCCAACATTTGGAAAATAGAAAGAGGGGGAAAAAAAAGATTTTTTAACCACACAACAAAATTTGGCAGGCTATGGAAAGTTTGAACACATTTCTCTGGGTTTTAGGGTCAGATTTTATGTTATTACAGTTTTGTTTCTGAAGGTGAATTGCCCTTTAAGATGCAAGTCCCAGTTTCTCCCAAGAGACCTGCTTATCTTAAATAGTTACAAAAATATCTAAGAGCACCAGCAACATATTCTGGGTTCTCTGCCAAAAGACAATTATTAGCAATCATTCACAAATTACAGACTAAGATGTCAAAATCTTGACTTTCCTGCGAAAAACAGAATAGTTGGGAGGTATACAAAAGTGCTTCCTTGATTACTTCCCAAAATCCTACCAGTTGCCATATTATTGTGACAAAACTGTGTGTAAAAATGGGAGCAGAATGCCAGGACCAAAAGAAGGAACAGAATGTTACTCTGTAGCATATCTGGCACTAACCAACCATGATAATGACAGTACACAGCCACATATATTCATCGTTTACCACAGCATACGAGTATCATTTAATTATCATTATTATCCCTATGATAAATATTGACTATATAGTTTACATTCTTTCATTCCTGTCTAACCTTGATTCATATTGTCACTCTCTATTTTGTGTAGCTATGGCTTAAGGCGCCTCTGATCATGCCTTCCAAATCTCTCTTCTTACTTTAAGCCTAGCAAGAGGGTTTTACCATTGCACATTGTTTGCTTTACAATTTTATTTGCTATTTCTTTAGGATGCTGCTGTTGCTGTTTTTTTTTTTTCAAGTTTCCTTTCTTTTTGTCCTGCTCTTTTTGTTAACCCTGTCTTTTTTTCAGATTTAATGTATACTCCAGCTAACCTGACTTTAACTTTGTATCTCTTCCCTGTCCCTCAGATATCACTCAAACAACACTACCTTTCATTCCACCACACATGCATGCTGCCTAGGAGTTATCTTGCATCTGTCTTTTTTACCACACATCACTTGCAAAATTCAATTCGTATTCAACTAAGCAACATTGTCCAAATTTGGCCATATCTCAGTTGAGAATCAACTAAAACACTTATTCAGTCTCTTATCCTCTCACGCCTTGATTACTGCAACCTACTCCTCTCAGGTATTGCAACAAGTCGCCTTTCACCACTCCAATCTGTTCTAAATGCGGCTGCTGGAGTCATTCATATATCACCACTCAACATCAGCTGCTCCCATATGCATGTGCCTCTACTGGCTCCTAATCTCCACTAGAATCAAATTCAAATTACTAACACCCACATTCAAGGCCCTTAACAATGAAGCCCCTCCCTATATTCTCTGAGCTCCAAATACACTCCTTCGTGCAACCTCCTCTCTGCTTCTGACCTTTGTCTCGCTTCTCCTCTCATCACTTCTGCCCATTCTCATCTACAAGACTTCTCTCGGGCTTCTTTTTTTCTCTGCAACGATCTGCCTCAAGCTGTCAGACTTTATCCTCCTTTCAAAGCTTTCAAACGCTCCTTAAAGACCCATCTGTTTAAAGAAGTTTATTCAATGTACCTTAATTAATCAATCAATCAATCACAAAATTGTTTCTAAAATTCTAATGTTTCAATTGTACCCTAACCTTTAGTTTGCAAACTCTAATTTGTAGGGCCCTCTATTCCTATTGTATTCTGTAAATAGTTGTTTTTTATCCACCATTTATTCCCTGTTTGTTATAGCTAAGGTAAAGCACTGCGTATCTTGTCGGAGCTATATAAATAAATGATGATATGCCTTATGGCTATCTACTGTGGAGACAGGCTTTGATACTTACAGGGCTGTATTTTGGATCTGTAATGCCCAAGGAACAGTGAGCCCCTATTGGGCCTCCCTCCCAACTCTGCTACTAGAGTTCAACCCTTTTTTAGCTTTTCTTTTTTTTATATATAGGTACCAAATTATGTCACCCTATTCCCTCAGGTGCCTATACAGTATACACCTATTGTCTTGGGAACTTTCCCAGGTAATATGATTCTAGGCCTCCCCAATTCCAATACAAATTTCAGCAGCACTCCAATATATTGTAAGATGATTTAAGTGCAAGTGAAGCAACATTTCTTGCATATCCAGCCCTTTATCAAGCTACTCCTCCAATTACTCCAATCTAGCGCTACCCATTCTGCTTCCTACCTGCTACTTTTGGTTACCTTGCTGATCGAGCTTCTTCATTTCCATGCACTTAAGACCTTGCTGAACTTGAGTAGCTGGGCCCAGACCCATTTCCAAAGTTGGGTATTTTAGGTAGGAGAGCATACTAAGATCATAATCTATACATTTCCTTATTAGATCCAGTATTCCTATATGTGTTTTATCTCCCTTTCCCTGCTCCTTGCATCCCGGATCTCCCTATTCCCTCTCATTTACATTTACTGTTTCATTAGTCCTACACAATCATCTAGCAATCCACATGTAAAACTGATTCAGCTCTGTCCAAACAGAGATATCTAATTGGGGAAATCTGTCTAGGTATTTAGGTTGTCACAACATATAGCAGTAGCAATTTCACATGCTTAACCTTGTCAGTATGTACTTGGGTTTTAAAGTGTTTGTATAACGACAGCCTCCTTTTAAAATATATCTGTGCTAAATTACAATATCTATATGCCATCACTACCTTAGTAAATGAACCCCATGGTTTTCCCTATAATCCTTTTGTACAATTTCAGATAATGCAGCTTTAATTGTACCAAAGTGAAGTGTGGAATTGCAATTTTCCATTTAGAATCATCCAATGACACAAACTACTAGAAAAGTACATTTGTATTCATAAGTATTTTACAAATGGGATTTTTATGTAATATACTTTAAAAGAAACCTGCAATGAAAGATATTTTGGGCAGGGCCCTCTTTACCTGTTGTATCTGCTATTGGATTGTTTTTTATATAGAACTGTATGTTCAAGTTAAAAACTCATTTATTATACATCCCTGCAAAATATGATAGCGGCTTATAAATACTTGTTAATAATAATAATAATAATAATAATAAAATGTTTATGGGTTTATTTTCTCATTGATTTCTCTAGCATTTTTTTTTTTTAATCTTCAAAATTCTTGGTTGTGGGTCAGAATTTTATATGTGTCTTTAACAGTATAATTTTCTCTGTAATTTTTTATGGGCTGGATGCATATGAAAAGCAAAAACACAAGTTCTTCATATAATCAAGAGGCTGAAATGCTAAACAATAAAACTCTGCAGTAGTAATGGCTTTACATAAATGTTATGATTGGTTGCTTTAAGAGTGTGAACAGTGTGCCTTATTGTTAATAATTTATACTCAGGATACAAAATATCCCAAGCTCCCAAACTATAATACTACTTGCAGAAATATGGGACAGATTCAGAAGAATGCAGTCCAGATGTGGTTTACCTCTAACACATGGCACAGCTGAGTCTATCTGCTGATTTTGCAACAGATACTTATGATGATACACTGTTTTTCTTTAACATTAGACTGATTGATGACCAAATATTGTTTTGAAGAAGCAAATCTCTTTATAACGTTAATCCTACTGTCTGCAGATGTTTTTGAGGGCAGGGAAAACAATCCATAGTCCTCTGTAAGCTTATATAAAATACTACAAAGGCATTTGTAGTGTGCAAGTCAAGAATTTAATTCTAGAATATAAATGTATTCTAATACAAATATAGGATTTGTTATCTGGAAACCTGTTATCAGAAAGCTTCAAAGGCATTCTCCCACTAAATCCATTTTAAGCAAAGTATTCTTATTTTTAAAAATAAATGAATGATGAATGAATCGATATTGGTGGCATCTGGGGCCAAGCACTCTACCATATTGCTAATTGTGATTTGGAGGACCAGGATCAATAAATCATTGTTGGTTGATTTGTGGTTTACATGCTCCCAACAGGAGTAGTCAGGACCAAGGAGGAAGCTAGGAGAAAATCTGAGTTTGCAGTGTCCAGAAGGGGTTAACCAAAAGGCGTAGTCAATAAACAGGCAAAAGTCCACAAGGCAGGCAGCAAGGATCAAAAACAGGGTCGAAGCAAGGGTCAAAGTCCAGAATCAAGAAGTAATGTAACACCCAGGTACACCAGCAATGGAAACCTATAATTGGCCAAAGAACAGGTGCCCTGAACATCTTTTATTTAGAATTTTCGTGCCGTTTGCGCAAAGTCGCAATCCACAAGGGGCCTAAGGGTAATTCCCCTGTCGTCATTGAGATAATTCCCCTGTCGTCATGTCAAGGAGGTAAGCAGTCTATCATCAATGGCTGTAACCCGCAAGGGAGTAGACAAAGGACATAGGGGAATACCCATGTCCTTGGCAAAGACGTCCATGAAATTCCCTGCAGCCCTGGAATAAAGGAAGGCAGCACCATCAACAGTCTTAGCGGCCAGATGAATCTGTAGAGGCAGAATAAATCTGTGAGAATTATCACCCAGGTGTACCAGCAATGGAAACCTATAATTGGGCAAAGAACAGGTGCCCTGAGCGTCCTTTATTTTGAATTTTTGCACCGTTGCGCAACGTCATGACGTCACATGTTTAAGTGACAACTTCATGATGCCAGTGCTGCAATCCACGAGGCGTCTAAAGGCGCCTCCATCTTGGATGCCGTGTTGAACAGCCGTGTTGCCGAGTGCTCTGAGCGCTAGTGACAGGGTATTTGATTTAATGCCGCTAGCATTTATATATTTCCAGATAAGAATGTAAAATGACTCACAAAGACACACAAATTCCACACAAAGTCACACGAAATTCCTAACTATTAACAATATATTTATGTGGCTACATGTATTTTAAAGTCATAAGCCTGTTGTTGTTTTTTCATTAGCATTATTATGCTGGTTCCTAATAACCCCATTTCAACCATGTCACTGGCAACTGCCAGAATGTAACTGCCCTTACAACTCAGTGAGAAATGACGGCTTGCATTGTGGTGTTGACAGTCAATTTTGCACTTTTCTTTATTCTGCAGGGACACAGTCTGAATCATAATCCGAACGCTTTCTGTGGGTGGAAACTTCCAACAAAAGCGCTGCAAATTGTTCACATTTTATAGGGTTAGTATTTTTTCCTCCAGGCATCTTCCAAGGGGAGTCAGAAAGTATGAATAACTTGTACATAGAGTCTTGCTTCGCTACTGTATATATCATCTGGATAAACAGAGAAGCAAGATCCATGCACAAGTTATTCTGAAATGTCTTCAAGGAAAAAAACACAGCAAGTCCAGTTGATTTGAATTATTTCTACTAATAGAAGAAAATGTAAGTCAAATGTTCTAATATAAAATTATTTATATTTGTAATTATTTATAAATGCAATTGCTACTGAAAGCAGTACTTGTCTGTCTTGACTACAGAGCACATTTATAAATGTAAGCACAAAGTCCCAAAGAGCCTGCAAGATTGAATCCATCCAAGTTTTATTCACAAAAGCACAGGGCATATGAATGTAAAGGAGGCACAAATCTGACACTTTCATGAGTAGGTGTTACTATGAGGGTTTTGAATGATGTGACAACACAAAGTTGACTTTCAGCTCATGTATGGTCAGCTACAAATAATAACAGAATTGTGCAATGCCTTGTTGCAAATGGAGTCTTGGACAAAGCTGATCACTGCTATAAGGGGAATACTACTGGTGAGACATACTGCTTTTAATAATTATTTATTTATAGATATACATTTATATATATATATAACTTGAAAACATTGCACTCAATGTATACTGGAAAGTTGAATGTTTTTATGTTAAATTTGAAACTGAACTTCTGTTTTTTAATGCCAAGTTGGACTCTTAGTTTAGGAGAGTTAAACAGTGAGACAGATTTATCATATATCAAACTGGGGATAGGATCATAAAGGATTCTATGCAGTGGATACCTGTGTTAATCCAACAGAATATTATTGACTGCTTTGAGCACTGAACACCCTTCTTCTCTGAGAAGTGATAGTACTTATCTGAAGCCTGACTCACCCAATGTGCACAACATACAGGGAAAAACAATTTGTTCTATTATTTGTGGGGATGCACCAGATCCAGGATTCAATCTGGTATTCGGTCAGGATTTGGCCTTTTTCAGCAGGATTTGGCAGAATCCAAGGGGGAAGTTCCGCCACTAGAGGGAAATTCCACCACACTCATTCCTATGGGATTTTGAAAGGCGTATTTATCAATGGGTGAAGTGAAAGTTCACCCTTTGATAAATACGCCTTTCAAAATCCCATAGAAATTAATGGAGAGTGGCGGAATTTCCCTCTAGTGGCGGAACTTCACTCTTAATTATCGGCCATGCTGGGGTAATATGTTCCAGCTCAGAAAGTACATATTCTTTGGTAAAATGTAACATTTCATAAATCACTGGAATGATCTAAAATGGCCATAAACACCCCATGTGAGCTATAGTATACCAATCACATCTTAGTTAGTAATACCAGTTAACAGTACTGTATTTTAGATGGAGCTTCTACTGATCTGAAATGGACAGGAAAGCTTAAATGGACATAAAACTGGAAAAAGCTTCCTAAAGTATTATACAGCACAGATGGAAGATGCCCCACCTCAGTATCTCTACATCATAGCAGTGTAAAAACTAATAAATGCCATTCGAATGGAACCGCTATCCATTTACAAGTACAGCTGCTGAGGAATCAAAAGAAAACAATTACCAGATCACTGCTTTGTGTAACTATTGAAAATATACAGCCTTGTAGCATGTAGCTTATGAGGGGCGCACATGTTGTCTTTACGACTTGTTCTGCACAGGGACACTTTAATTATGATGTATTGAAGTGTAACTTGTTCTCTGCCTTGAGCATCAATACTATATCTTGGTGTGAGAGTTAACTGCATGTCTTTTTACAAACAACCTGGGTCCTTGAGATTTTCCACAGATCCAGTTTATGCATTGCTACTTTTCCCAGAGAAAAAAAAACCCAACAGGAGCTTGTAATCTATTATACAAGAAAATGAGCACAAGAAACTCCAGTCAATTTGTCACAGACCAAATATACTTTGTGTCATGGGTGGATGCTGAATTAGCTCATCTGTTTGTTTTTTATTTCAGGAGACCCACAGGAATTGATAGTGTCATTGTTACCTCCAGAACATTAAAGCCAGGCATTACTTCAGAAAGGTTCTTGTCAAATGGCAAGGGGAGTTTCCAAATACTTGGCAGTGATCCGGCAGATCATAAGGAATGAAAGCTTCACTGGGGCAGAGACTCCTATGTAATAATGTATCATCTCTGTAACTCCAGAGATGTATCCATGCTATATGAATATCAAATAATACAGTTATAATATTAAAATATATCATATTATAATAATTATAATCTTTGTGAATTGATGGTGCTCAGTGCTAGGAATATTAAGTTGCAAGAACAGCATGAGTCAACAAGAGAAGTAGTTGGGCTGTCCTGAAAGGTAAGGGTTTTCTAGCCTAGAACAACAAGAGCATTCTAAAGACCATAGCCATAACTGTAGATGATAACTGTAGATTAACACATTTGTGGAGGTTTTACAATGATGATCATTTGCCAGTCACATACTACTCACAGTTTCACAAAACTGTAGTGTCCGTATAAAAAGTGGATGAGGCTGTATCCTCTAATGGTGCTCTAGGGATCTCATTTGAGAATATACTGGATACAGCAGGCAAACATAGAAAATAGAACACATTAATTCTATCCCCAAATAACTTTTCAAAGATTCACTTAACCCTGTGCCCTCTAACTGCTACTGTACTAAAACTTCCAGCATCTACAGAATTGTGCCAAAAATTTGACACAAAAATGAAACCTCTGGAATCATTTACATATTAGAACACAGTATGCAAAGTGCAAAAATATTGTAAATATGGAAATGTAAGCTCTTCTATACTGAATGAATATCCTGAACTCTGTGTTTAGAAATTACAAACATATACATATATATATTTTTTTTTTTTTTTTTCAAACAGAACAGTACTTTTACCCTATTTATTCAGTTTTTTTTTAATATCACCATATGTTCTGTAACCTTGGAAATAATGTTCTGTCTATGTATAAACATATCCCAAAGTCACTACAACAGAAATTGTGGTTATAAACACTTTATGATATGATTACTTGTTAAACAGTTGCTTGAACGTTTCGTCCCACCCCTTTTTTTGGTTATACCAGCTACAAGCCCAAGCAGAAAGAAATACAATTTATATAAATGAATCTGTGCTGCACAAATGTTTCTCAATTTTGTCAATGTCTCTTACCCAGCTAGTAAAAAGAGCCATGCAGCATGGTGCAGTTTTTTTTAACAGCATGGAAGTTTATCAACTCTGACTTTTGACTGCTCCCAAATCCAATTTATAGAGGGACAGATGTTTTACTACATTAATCAGAAATGTCTCACACTTCTTTTTGGTGTAAAAAATTATAATATTTTCCCCAGACACCCTCTTTCCAAATGAAAACATGTGTAGGTAAAAATCCTTCAATCTCTTTTCAGAATGTATAGAAATGTTCAATCATGGGCCCCTATGGTTTTTTTTACATTCTAGCATACGGGTCTATGCCAAGCTGAGCTAAAGCTTGATCCTTTCTCTTCCTAGCACTCTCGTCAAGCCTGTTATCCACATCTGCTACAACTGTGATTTGGTAAAAGGTGCATTTTTTACTTCCTTTTCACTGGAGATGGAACCAATATTTACTCGTCTTGGAAGCTTCTTCATTTGATCACTTCTAAAGTAAATGTACTAGAATATTTCAAGCAAAACATGTTCAGTTGAACTGATTTAATGCTGATTTCAATATGTATAAAAGAAAATGTTTATTTTTCTTTGACACAATTTTAATTATAAGTGACAGCAATCAATAACACAAGAAAGATTAATACAAATACAATTACAATATAATCTGAATTCACCTATTATCAATATAATAAACACATTTTGTGCATTAAGTTACTAAATAATGCCCTGTAGAGATTTTTTTGTCCATACTGTATATTGGACCTCATAGTCATTCCTGGTTTGGCCAGTCCTACACTTAGCTTGATAAAAACTTTGCTACAAATGTTGCCCTGCAATTGAGAAATAAAGTCAATTTTAACTTTATCTTGGAGTGCTGCCCATTTTGGCTAAACTTCAGTGGTTTCCAGTGGAGAAGGACACTGGGGGAGGTGCACCCGAACAAACAAGAAAATTAAAACCCACTGAGTGCCAATTCTACTTGAATCAGTCCTACTCTTACTTTAATTTGAATCATTAACTCCACTAATTTATTATACATTTAAAACAGGAATTACATTTTAACTGCAACTTTAACTGCTACATTTTAACTGGGATCACCTGTCTGTAGCTGGGAATGTTGCATCTCCCATCATTCACAGGTCAGGTGATCCCAGTGGGATAAATAATCCTTCCAGTTTTTTCCCATAGACTTCAATACAGTTTTTTGACGTGATAAACAGTGAGACATGTTTTTCTGTGTTTTCTATGAGTTTTGATGCAATAAACCTTTTTCTGACTGGATTGAATCTGGCCCAAAATGCCAAATGTCTTTAATACTTGATATTTAATTTTATCTACTAGTTAATATTTCATAATGAGTGAGGTTAGATGATCTCTTTGTCTTAGTCTATATAACTGAGATTTTATTCGTATTTAAAGGGGTAGAATACATCCTTTTCAACAAACAGTATGTCTATTAAATAGGGCTTGTGCTAAACATACACGTTTTTCACATTTGATTTAATCTCGTACAACTGAATACTGCTTCACTAAAAAATCTTTGTTCAGAAAACACCCCAGTACTCAGATATTCCTGGGAAATGAAAGACATACACTGTACCACTGTTATCTTTTGTTGAAAATTGAGTAAATTGTTATGTAGGCTGAGGGGGTTCCCAAACATTTTCATATGACTGTAAAATGAAGATTCTGTTGAAAATTAGAAAGCAGAATAGAATGTGTGTGTTTTTGAACCTGAGTCTGAGGGGATTACCTTTTAGAATATCATGCTTATTAGACTTGCAAAGTATATATATTCTAATATATCTTATTGTGAAAATATCATCTTGCACACCTGATTTAATGCAATTTCCCCCATGCAAGCATTTTGACAGAGTATATATATTGTCAATATAATAAACACATTTTGTGCATTAAGTTACTAAATAATGCCCTATAGAGATTTTTTTGTCCATACTGTAGGCACTGAATGTTTTCAATAAATGCTATTGGTAAAAAAATCACTTTAGTTCAGTTGGTCAGTTTATGCAAGTACTTTGGATAAGAATCAATAGAGTTAAGAAGTTTCTGTCCTTGAGCTGTCACCTAGCTAGCAAAATCATACAGCAAATTTCATGAAAAACTGAATTTTCACCCTTTCCATATATTTTAATTGACTCCTTTTTTATTTGTTTTTGTTCCTTTAATTTAATTTATTTTCAACAACTAAAAGAATGGTTTCATAACTTACTTAATAATAACATATCATCAGTTTTTGGACTGAACAATATTTTGCACTCAGGCCCGAATTTGTGGCAAGGCCATATAGGCCCTGGCCTAGGGTGTCAAAATTTGAAGGGCGGCAAAATTTGAGGAGCTACATTTGTTGTGAGCAGCGTGCGCTCGCTTGCAGGCATAGGACCTGGTAGACGGCGCATGTGACCGAAGGGGAGGCATGTGTATGAGCAGACAATAGGACCCAGACGGCCTAGGGGTGGCAGAAATGGAAATCCGGTTGCACTTGAACTTCTTTCAAACAGAGATGACAGATACACAACAGAGATAGGTAAACTTGAAGTAAATATGCTGGGGGCACTGAATGTTTTCAATACATTGGACACACAATTTTTTTATTTCAAAAAAGAGATGACCACACCAGTGACTTGTTGAGAAAAAGTTAGTTTTTTAAGGCAAAACTTGCCAAATTGCTGGGGACCTCCTAGAACCTTTAGTGTTTTTGAAAAAATTTTGGGGGGGAAATCGTTCGAATCATTCGAATCGAACAATTTGAATCGAACAATTTTAATTCGATCGAAAAAGGGACCTTTTAAAAAATCTGATGGTCGAATTTCAAAGTTTTTTAACTTCAAAATAGTATATCCCAAGCAGTATAAATAAATATATGGTAAAGAAGGACCAACACCAACCATTCTTGGATGAAATATATAAATGCGTTATCTCCCACAATTTCACTGTGAATGACATGAAACTGTTTCACCCGGTGGTATACATGAATATGAATATCATGTACAATATACCCTTATAAATGGTGCTTATTGATGTAATCCGTTAAAATCTGGGATTAATTATGTCATTTCTGGCACATGACTCACAAAAACGTGTGTATTATAATAAATATTGTACCCCCTGTTGTAAAATATGAAGATTTTTACAGTACCATGATCTGTATAAAAGCACTTGGCCTATGGTTCCATGCATTTATATGGTCATGAATTCCTTGGTGGCTTACCATTATGTTTTACAATTGGTTGTACATTGGAAAGTTCCCGATAGAAGCTGTTTGCATCAGCTTCACACTATGGAGATATTAAATTGGTATATAGTGGTAGTGACTACTGACAAATGTTGAGTTATACTTAAGATTTAGAAAGGCAATTTCTAATTTGCGAATCAGGTACCTGGCTTTTCATAAACTGAATCATTATAACAATATACTGTAAATACCTGTTTTTTTATTTTAATGTGAAATATTTTGTTCTATGCTAAGGGAGGAACATTATAATGCATAATAGTATTGTATTCTGGAAGCATCAAAGTCCAATAAGTTAGAAGAACAATATAGCCAATGTAAAACTGTGAAAGGTCAAGGATTGCATTGTTCTGTATTTTGCAATATAAAAAAGAAAACAGGTAATTACACAGGAGTAACGAATATGGTTGTGTTTATATTTGGTTTCCATATGATGAAATTTGTTTTGTGTGACCGGTACACACTTAGTTTGTAAGGCAACATGTCCAGTTTAATTAGAAGTGCTTTATTGCCATACTTATCTGCTAGAGAAATACAGCTGTGTTGTTTATTGCACCACAATTAAATGATTGATTTAACAAGACGCAGAAAAGCTACACAAATGATCAAGGGCATCTGACGTATATAAACAACTTGAAACTCGATCCTGCCATACTTTTACAGCTGTAAGGCTTTTTTTTGTGGTTGTTTTTAAACCATATTCATTATTTATCCTAAACAAAGAAAGTACATCTAGAATATTTGCAAAATATGAGTTGTGTAAGGCCAGCATGCAGTATCAGATTTGTACACTCAAATACAAGGTCATTGTGGCCCGTCCTAATTACAAGAGTGCTACAATTGCATAGTGTAGAACAGTCGAAATTCAACATGTGACACTGGGATGAATACTCATATTATAAAGAATGTATTATCCTGGTTTCTTCCATATATCCAGCTCTTTGTCTCTTATTAATCTGTATTACTATGATGAACCTGCTGCAAATAATAGAGTTTACTCTTTATTATTGTATTCCTACAGTTATTTCCCTGTATGCTAACTTACAAACATGTCCCTGACTGCCTGTATGTTTTCGTTTTACAATACACAAAGGGAGACACATGTTTTCAATTTCTTGCAAGTTCTCCCTGTTTTTTTTTTCTCTTTTTGGTTCTGCAAATGATAATAATAAATAAAATAAAGGGAAAAAAGCAGGACATTTGGCTATTGTTTGTTGGTTGCAAGTGATTGCTGATCAGACTCGAAGAAAGAGACATTTCAAAGTCAAGCTTGCATCATGCACTTGGAACATGAGCTCAATTTTTTACAAGGGTCATTTATGTAGATACTTCATCATTAAAAGTCGTTTTCATTGTATTATGATTTTCGCTCATAAAACTTGCAAGCTTGTCACAAGGATTTTTTGCTGGAAAGTCATGCTTAAGAAAGCAATATAAGCCAAATGACGGACCAGTTCCAGTCATGATTTCCCCCTACTTCAATCGCCAGATGTTATTTTTATGAACAAGCCCCTGTAAATAAATGCAATTCTCGTAAGCACAGAAAAATATTTAAAATGTTGTGCATCGTATAAATCATACGGTACCTTCTGGATAACTTGTCGAAATGTGTGTAACAATTAAATATTTGGCATATAAGCACAAAAGGTTTAGCTATTGCCTGAGAGTATTATATGGATGTGAAATTCCTTCTATATCCTTTGATATGCTGTACGTTACCTTTTGTGTAAATGTTTCTGAAAGTCTATTTTCCAGCTTTATCTACTGCACTTTACCCTACTATAAGCAAGAGATGGAGAAGGACAAGGAAGGACCTCACAGCAAGACCATTTACCTCCTTAATACTGGTACTGCCTATCCATGGTTTTGAACAATGCCAAAAATACAGGTACAGTAAATGTAGGGTCTGACCAAAGTTCTGTTAGAAAGGAATGAAAACATAATTTTGACATTTTATAGATCACTCATTAGACTTTACCTTACTGCACTGCAGTTTTGGGCCTCAGTCCTTAGGAAGGAAAATGGAACAATTAAAATCTAGACTATCAAGGTTGTCATTGTTTTCTGTACAATTAAGTGAACTGGATAACAATTCAGCAGTTTTATGTGGCTGTATATATAATTATCTATATCAACGGTGGTGGCATGGATGATGTGGCAAAGAGTCCATAAATTATATTTATTCAAATTCAATCTGTCTCTATATTTTATAACTATTTACAGAGGTGTTCTGGAGCCCTCTTTTTTACTTTTGTATATGCTTTTTTTTCATTGTCACAAATTCTATTTTTAAAATATTCATAATAAAAGAAATAGAAATTAATAAGAAATATTTTCTATTACATTGTTGTAGATGGTCAAGGGACATATTTCTAACCATTTAGGTGCATTACTTGTGTACTATTGTGCAGCATTCTAATACACAACCAATATCAATGCTCGCCAGATTGCTGTTTGCACCAAATGTTCTACGTTATTTTCTTACATACTTTTTATGAATGATAGCACTAAATCAAAATGACAGTAAACACATTCATAACAATGAACAAACTTAAAAATACCGAATGCAGGCCAGCATGACTTGCAATTCACTGTCGAACATGTTATTACAACCCTCAAAATGTAAACATAACTAGGCAGAGGCTTAAATATGGATGGGAAACACCCCAATGTTGAGTGGTTGAGAGGATAAGATTTCACTCTTCTTTAAGCTACTAACAATGGCGGTAACTTAAGACAGATGGGTTTTTTAGGTTTATACCCTCCATTGCCATCAAACATTTTGTTGGGTGCCCTATACCACTTAATCTTTCACATACATGAAAACATGGTCATAATACTCAGACTCCTCTAGTTCTAGTGATTTTTATGGTAAATAAGCATCCATCTTCAACTTTCACAATTTCAACCAAGTTTAACCATTTACGAGAGGGGGAAATGTGTCACTTCTATTGGCAGAGAGAAATTTCGAGAGAATGTCTATTTATTCTTTGGAAGCCCATCTCAGACTTAATGGGGTTTGGGGAACTTATTTGCTGTCCTAGATATTCTAGAAAGTAGTTCTCAATAACCTTTCCCTGTATCTATAACTTTGATTTAAACTAATGGAGGTCCTGACCAAAGTCTAGACCTTCAATGAATGGCTTAAACTTAAAAGGTCTGACTAACACTGGTCTAGGGTAACCCTGGAGTTACTGCCATGTTGTTCAGGCTGACAGCTGTACCATTGCACTATTCATCAAAGCAGACTATCTTTCCTCACAAGTTACTTGGACAAATACTTTTTGTTAATACCTTCAATGCACTTTCAATTTTGCATGTGCTTGCATGCATAAATTATCTTTATAGGGTCACTAAAAACCCCAAAGATAATATTACTTTTCCCCCCATATTTTGTTGTGTGTAAAAACAATTTAGTGATGGGTAGGGATGTCGCGGACTGTTCGCCGGCGAACTTGTTCGCGCGAACATCGGCTGTTCGTGCTCGCCGAATGTTCGCGAACGTCGCGCGACGTTCGCCAATTTGGGTTCGCCTTAGCTGGCGCTTTTTTTTTGCCATTTCTCCCCCAGACCAGCAGATACATGGCAGCCAATCAGGAAGCTCTCCCTCCTGGACCACCCCCACACCCCCTGGACCACTCCCCTTCCATATATAAACTGAAGCCCTGCAGCGTTTTTTCATTCTGCCTGTGTGTGCTTGGAAGAGCTAGTGTAGGGAGAGAGCTGTTAGTGATTTGAAGGACAGTTGATAGTAAGTTTGCTTGCTAGTAATCTACTGTTCTTCAAACAACTGCCATCTAGCTGTGTGAGCTGGTTCACATTCTGTCTAAATATCAATAATAATACCGTCTCCAGAAACACCATTCCTGAGTGACGTTTTTCAAGCAGCAATAATATTTTCCGTAATCCGTATCCACTGCTGTAGTAGTGTATACGTTGACCTTGTAGGCATTGTTTGCCCAGTCTTTAACCAAGTGCCACGTAGCTGTGTGAGCTTTTTCACATTCCGTGTCCAGAAACATCACCTGAGTGACGTAGTGTGATTTCTGCCCTTTACAGCACAAAACGCAGCGCTGTGTCAACAATGTATTTTTTAGAAACATTTTTGCCCTTGATCCCCCTCTGGCATGCCACTGCCCAGGTTGTTGCACCCTTTAAACAACTTTAAAATCATTTTTCTGGCCAGAAATGTCTTTTCTAGCTTTTAAAATTCGCCTTCCCATTGAAGTCTATGGGGTTCGCAAAGTTCGCGAACCGTTCGCATTTTTGTCCGGAAGTTCGCAAACATGTTCGCGAACATTTTTTCCGACGTTCGCTACATCCCTAGTGATGGGTTCAGTCATTGATGAGGCTCTAAAAATTACTTTTTGGCAGGACATACTGTAGGGGCCCCAAAAGGATTTTCTTCTACTGTTAACTGTTCTACTGTTAATGCCTTAATAGTACATTGTATACACTAAGGGGCAGATTTACTAAGGGTCGAATTCGAGGGTTAAAAAACCCTCAAATTTGACCATGGGAATAGTTGGGAATTGTTGGGGAAGTAAAATCCTTAGAATTCGAATATCAAATATGAAGGATTTTACCGCAATTTGATTGGTTGAACGATCGAATCGAAAATATTCGATCGATCGATAAAATCGGTTGAAACGAACGATTTTAACGATTCGAATTTTTTTATTCGATCAAAAATAATGAAACCCAATTCGGTAGCTTTGATCTGGCGAACTAGGCAGTCAAATACAAATTCAAAGGGGAAGTCGAATAATGGAATATTTGAATAGATTTTTTATCAAAATTTTTTTTTTCAAAATTCACTGGTCTGAGTGGTCTTCAAAAACATTTGAAATTCAAATCTTTTTGAAAATTCGATCGATGTGAATTTAGTAAATCTGCCCCTAAGGGGGTTATTTACTTAATTCCAAATTAAACATATTCTTTTATCAGACAAAACTCTATAAAATCTAGCGAAATCCCAGTTGTCCCGATTTTTCGGATCTTTCTCCTGAATCCCTAATTTTTTTGGGTTATTGCCCAAAAACCAAAAATGTTTCAGATTATAGAGTTTAACCCAGCGCTGACCACAATATCTTTAATTTGAGATAGGGACATCTCCCTATTTTCAGGCTTTCCAGGCTTTTTGTTGTAAATTTTTGTTTTTTTCCACAATAAAATGGCATTTTTACTCCAAAAAGCCTGACGAGAAAAAATAGATTTTTAGTAAATAATCCCCTAAATATACTCATTGTTGTGCACATTTCTATGTGTTTAGCTATAGACCACTTGTCTCACCTATTCTAAATATATCTACTATTCTTCCAAATTACTGTCTGAGGGTGTCTCAGAATATGATCTAACTGATAATGGAAAAACACCTAATTACAAACTCACATTTCACTTATGTCACTTTCTTTTTCCTCCAAGAAAGTTTTTCCCTTATATTTGCCTCTTATTCAGACTTAAGTCTTTTGAACAGATGTTGATTGCATATTCTTATTTTATACATTGTACACTGTTCTTGTCTAAAAGCTGGAAGGAGCTTATATAAATCTGATATCAAGTAGTGTTCCTCCAAGACCATCACTAGGATGTCAGTCATATGGTACTGGCAGTTGGGTGTGTTTTGTTTATATAAAAAGGTGATGAACCCTTTCACTGCCCAGTGTCTTTTAACTTGTTGCCAGATACTAAACAGTGTGACATAAATCAAAGAAGAAACAGGAAATGTAACATCTATGGTGCTAGCAGCCAGGTACTTGACAACTGGCGCCATCGATTTTGTGTTCTGTGGCAGGTAACCTGTTGAACAATGTAAGAGATCAACTTACTATTTCCTTGGGGAATTGCATTTTGAAGTCTGAAGGTATGTGGAATATGTGACTAAACTAGAAGGTCATACATTGTTTCTGAAAACGAAATTATGCCTAAATTGCAAAGAAAAATTACTTAAGCGATGGCAGGTTTGTATATTTCATAAATATTTCCTATAAATAAGTGAAGGCTTTCATTAGACATTTGCCCTTACCTTGCACATTGAATGATCTCTAAGAATGCAACTAATCATGCAAGATAAACAGTGGATATGATGCTTCTGTAGAGGCTATTGTAGCTTTTTACTTGTGTCTTAAAATTGGCCATAACAAAAGTTTGGTTCATTTATTAACACTGGGCAATCAAATATTGGCTTCCATTGTTCTCCCTTCATCTGTCTGAAAAAAGGCTCATCTTTGATTGGTTGCTGTGGGTTACTGCTCAGGTTCAAAATTGACCAGTTTTTAAAAATGAAGATTCTGGGTAAATTCCACTATGGCAGGATGCTGTAAAACTTAAGTAAAATACTGTTATGAGACTTGGTATCCAGAATATGCAGGACCTGGGTTGTTCTGGATAAGGGGTCTTTCCATAATTTGAAACTTAATTAAACCCAATAGGTTGGATTTGCCTCCAGTAAAGAGTAATTATATCTTAGTTTAGATCAAATACAAGGTATTGTTTATAATTACAGCGAAAATGGAAATTATTTTAAAAATGTCAATTATTTGATTAGAATGGAGTCTATGGAAGATGGCCTTCGCATAATTCAGATCTTTCTCAATAACTGGTTTCCAGATAATGGGTCCCATACCGGTGCTACCTGTAAATGTTGTAAATGGAGTAGTGGCACTAAAGTGAGATACTTTTCCTGGGAAGAATTTCCTCCTCTATTACTTTTCACCATTTTAATAAGAGAGCAAGACAAGAGTTCTGTGATAGTCCAGTATCCAAAATGCAGAGCAGCCTGGGGTATAAGAAGGATGATTATGGTGCCATAAGGAATTATTATGCACATCCTCTCACCCTTTACAGTTATTCTGTATTAGAAAATAGTTTGTTACATGAAAGGTATTATGTATGTTTTCATTAAGCAATGTCATCAGCACTTAATGCCCACTCACTCAATTAACAACTTCAGAGATTCAACACCTGCTGTGATGTAAGTCAAACATTCTATTTATATAAATATATATCTGTATATCTATATATGTATATATATATATATATGTGTGTGTGTGTGTGTGTATATATATATATATATATATATATATATATATATATATATATATATATATATATATATACTGTATAGGATAAATAAAATGAACATGAAAACATTACATATATTATGGGTAGCTGCTTTGCCAAATTAGTTTTGCCATTCAATGCTTTACAAATTAAGTGTATGTTATTTTTCATGCTTCACCAGGCTCATAAAAAGAATTGCTTATAAACTATATAGAACTATATCAGCAACTGAAATGATGGAATCCTTTTCCACTAGGGATGAGATCATGTGTGTACAGCATCTGGTCAGAAATGTAGCTCATAATATTATTTTGTTTTTATTGGCACCCTGGTAAATTAGGGAAGGTGTGATTTTTAAAGCTTGAACGATGTGTTTCTATCTACACATTCACACGTGGTTACCATCATGTTTATTTTTGTTATTGATGAGTACAATTCAAGATGCTACTGTCTTCTGTAACCTCTTTTGTCAACACACATATGTTTAGCCTTTCTCTTTCTCCTCCTGTCCTCATTGCCTTTGGGAATACCTTGGAAGTGCTTGCTGAAGACAAGCCATCATCTGCTTGGAACTCTAAAGGAGGGTAAGCAATGTAGCAGATGTCAATTAGTCCCTGTAGGCCACTACTTAGCCCCATGCTGAGATACAATCAGACTTTGAAGAAGGCCCTTGGCGTGAAAAAGGATGTTATTCAATTTGGTTCTCTGTACAATTAAATCATACAAACTGCCATCATAGCTTACACTTGCAATCCCTGGATTTTTCATGAAT
This sequence comes from Xenopus borealis, assembly GCA_024363595.1. NCBI lineage: Eukaryota > Metazoa > Chordata > Amphibia > Anura > Pipidae > Xenopus > Xenopus borealis. The sequence goes on from CM044431.1 coordinate 139,080,986, forward strand.
GTATGTTTAGATTGATCTCATGAGGAATAATACTATAAAGGGTCCAACGTTTGCTACATGTCTGGTCACCTCTCCTCAATGTGTATTCCATTTTGTATTCAATGTTTACAACTTGGTGCTACTGTAACAAGTATTTCACATTATGAGTATTCTCCCTGTGAGGTACTAAGGTGGTTATTTATTTCATGTTTTTTTTTCACTAAAAACATGATTTTAAATAATGGTTTAAATAACACAAATGTTCAGTGGTCATTAAGCAAGTAAACGTGAAATCTGAAAGTTTGCAAGTTCGCGTAGAAAGTCAAATGGAGCTGTCCTAGACAAAATGTAAAGTATTTATTCAAGTCTTTTTTCTATGTCAACATATTCAAAATGATTAATAATATATGAAATCCCAGCTTTATTCATTGGTGTTTTTTACATTCAAATTTTTTAAAGGAGAAACCCCCCCCCCTCAACTGCCCTCCTCACCACACAAAAAAGCTTCTATTTAATAACCTGGGACAAAAATGCAGAGCAGTGCAGCGGATTTCACAGGTGCCATCTTCTGTCCATTATGATCCTCTTCATGCCATGCTAGAGATCAGCTTCAACTGCACAGGCTCTAGAAGTAATAGAAATTAATTCTCACCCTTAGATCAACACTTCATTTCATATAAAAGTACATTGCTTTATCGGGCATTGAGCAGTTTACAGGCACAGTTATATTGTTTGTAACAGTTTCTGCCCTAATAGAGATTACTAAATTCCATGTCATATGCATGCAAATACTTGGTTCAGGATTTTTTATTACAGGGAAGTTAAACTTTCCAGTTTAATTTTAAATATGTGGGTTGAAACAGAAGCACTCAAAAGAAAGCTACACATTTGCCAGGAAAACATACAAACACCACACAGATGGTATAGAAGCTCCTATAGACCAATAAGCCACTGTGCTTGCCATTTACTACCGGTAACTTTGTATTTTATCATTTGTAAGAGAAACTTTCTTATTCAATATATTCTTTAAATTCTTTACAGCTATTGTATATATAGTACTACTTTAACCTTTATTCAAAACAGAAATCACAGAAGTTATACTCTCTGAAAGTTAGAAGTAAATAGACTCCCCAGGTTTACATTATATACTTCTACAAAATGATATTTGAAAGCAAAAGTTTGGGCACCCCAAGTAGTAAAAAAAACCTACTTCAAGAATCAGTGAGTTAAAAAAACAATATATTTGCAAATGTCAATACCCATTTGTTTATTGGACCCTGCGATTACTGACTGACAACCCAAAGTTTGTATTATTTTAATTCTGTCATTGTCAACAGGTAACAACTCCTAATGGCTAATAATGCCTAATGGAATATTTAGGGTCAGGGACAGGATAAGTAGAAGGGTGTTCAAACCTTTGGACATGTCTTGATTACTATTTTCTTTCCTTCTGGTGTATTAATAAATGACCCTTAATGTGCTAGTAAGTTTTCCTCTCACTTTGGGTTAGCTTCTTTAGAGAACTAGGGGCTACATTGGGACAATTTTAATAGGTCTATTAATACCTAGGCCTTAATGACAGGTGACGTTATTAGTAGTTTCTTTCATCTGACTGAATTCTGTAGTCAGCGCCTTTCTGGAGAAACACCAAGGAATGGCTACACCCCCAAATTCATGTCTGCACAGGTAAAATCATTTCTATAGCACTGGACAACACACCAGTACAAACATTTTAATTTTAGTAAAATAAAGTTCAAATGTTTACCCTTCTGCCCATCTTATGTATGTACATATTTAAATTAAGTAAAAATGTTCCATTTTTCAAGCTTGTATTTTTTTTATTTCTCTGTTTTATTTAAGAGATTACATTCAGCTCCTAAGAGAAATCTTTGCATATGTAATTAAATTTGAGTGGTGCTTGTAAGTAAACATTATATATGGCAAAATTTAGGTTCTCTTGCCTGGTATATCCAGTGGCAGATATTTCTCAGACTCCAAAGAACCCATTTAAATTTGTAATTTTTGAGTTGCCTGATTTTTTTTTGAGTTGCCTTACAGTAACTGAAAAATAAGATTTAAACGGTCCTTAAAATATTTCATCTTAAGCAGAAGCGCTTGATATCCATACATAACATTTTTGTTAGTAACCAGAGTCTGGTTCAAACAATCCTCTTTAGTAAGAGACGGATCAAATGAAGTCCCGCTGGGAATTTGCCATGTATTTTATTTTGCTTTCTTGCTATCCCAGGGGATTCAGGTTGCGGATAAAATAAGCAGAAGAAGCACATAGTGAGTGTAAAACCACAGTTGCTTGTCCATTACATTTTTTTCATCAGCTTCTGTTGTCAAGCTTGGCATCTGATCTCTTAGCATGCATCGTTTAAACTTTTACAGATAAAAGATTTTGTCTTGAAAAATTACTTAATGTGAGATTGCCCTGTCCATAATGCAACATCGATTTGGCAACGGTGTTACATGATAGATGTATTATATTTGTAAAGTGCTGAATAATGTTGGTGCTATACATATATATATATATATATATACGTTTATGACATATATGAAAATCAGTAATAATTATTGTATTATTTATAAAGGGACATATATAGTTGCATGATGGGGCTTTTATGCTTGGTGTTAGAGTTGGGCACATGGGGTGGAATAAAATAAAAGTAATTTTTAACTAAAACACCAAGTTTTTCATAGCGTGTTTTTAGTTACCCCTATCTGCATATTTGCGCTAAATATTTGGTGCATTACTATTTCTAGACACACAAATTCTAAAATTACACTGTAATGCATGGGGTGGCAAAAAAGTGTTTTAACACACTTAACATAACAAACTATTCACTGTCATCTTGGGACATACATTTTGTTGACTCCTTGACCTCAACAAACTATGTAACTCTAACATAAAGCAACAAAATAGAGTAAGTTTCTGACAACCAGTTTTAGGCATAATTAATTAGACTAATGGGTGTCAGAGGAAAAACAGCAGCTATGTAATACATCTCACTGTCCTTCAGCCACTCAAGGAACAGCTAGATGCATGTCAGACTGCATTTCTTATTATAGGCATAGGATCCATTATCCGGAAACCTATTATGCATAATGTTCCAAATTACAGGAAGACCATCTCCCATAGACTAAACTTTTATAAAGAATTTGAAAAAAAAATACAGACAAAAATATTTTTTGTCTGTAATTTAAAAGAGTACATTGTACTGTCCCAACTAAGGATTAATAAACCATTATTGGTGGAACATTTACAGATCCAAATTACAGAAAGACTTATCCCTTATCTGGAAAACCCCCAGTCTTGCGCATTCTGGATCATATGTCCAATATTTGCAGTCTCTATCCAAAATCTTCATCTGGCAGAAACTAGGCTGACACAAAAATAATTGTTCCCCCATAGTGTAAGTAAAGCATCAGAATCTCAGTGATATACAGTATGAACTCCACTGACTTACTATTTACCATTTGGACACAAGCAAATTATTTTTTTTTATTACCATGTTTACGTAACTACATAGCTGAATTGTTCAAATGTGTTGTAATTTGACAGAAACTTAGGGGCCAATTTACTCAATTCACATGAATTCATGTGAATAAAATCGAATTCGACCGAATTTGATGGAATATTTGATCGTAGGATCTATTAGATCTATTAGAGGTCGAATATGCAAATTAGGCATATTCGATCATCAAATAGTGAATGATCGAATAGATTCGAATGATCGAATATTCGATCATTCGATCAGCGAAGGATTTAAAATTTTAAAATTATTTGATTGCCTTCTTCGCCAGATTGGACCTACCGAATTGTAATAGAAGCCTATGGCAGCCCTCCCATAGGCTTCTGAGGCTAAGTCCTGATCGAATAGGATTCGAACGATCGAATTCTTCGATCATTGGAATCGTATGAATCATTCGAATGAACGATTAATTAATTCGAATGGTTGAATGATCATTATTCGATCGTTATTCGATCATCGAATGATCGAAGACCGAATAAAAGGGTAGCAACTAGTCGATTAGCAATCGAAAATCGAATGCTAATCGAATATCGAGGGAATTAGAATTTTTTTTGGGGAATAATAGTAAATTTGCCCCTTACTGTAAATATTTACAGTTAAAACTTAATAAAAGGAGATAGAACCTAGACACAAGTGTTGTCAAGACACCAATCTAAAATCTTTTTTCAGCCTTGGGCATGGGTTGCCCATGAAATAGCGTTTCTAAACGTGCAAATTGTTTGCAAAGAAAATTTCCCACAAGTTTAATTTATTGTGCTTTATTAATGCTTTCAATCAAGCTTTCCCACAGTTCAGAAAGAATAAATCTAGACATGAAAGACATTAATATTTTTAGTAGTAATACACTGATTCCATAATACTTGCATTTGGGCAAGTACTGAATCCACCACAAACAATTGTACATAATACCAAACCAAATCAAACCTTAAAATATTTACATATTCTGCCATAACCATAACTGCATTATTTATAAAGAGAAAATATGTCACCTTTGGTTACCTGCATAATCACATGGCATTAAGGAAATTCCCAAACTGATCCTGGATTTGAGCCTTCCTTGGGTTTTTTTTGTAGAAGCAGCAACTCGTGATGTAGTTTATTCCAAAACTTACCAGCTATGTATACCTTGACAACCATAGAATGTTTTCTGTTAATTCCTCTGTAAATATTATTTGCATTTTTACTGTATTCCCTATTGGCACAACTAATATCATTAGCAGCTCTAATTAATAGCATTAGCTCCCTTTAATATATTCATGTGAAATACCCCTTATTAATGAATTAGACTGAGCCTGTGGCCTGGTTGAAAAATGAAATAAAAAAAAAATAGGCAGTCTGGCTTAATTTATGGCTCTGATGTTAGGAAACAGTTGTAGTAATATCAGACAGCATAGGCTCTGAAGAAGAGAAATGAACTAATTTCCCACAAACTCTCAGTGACCTTGTAAATTATTGGTTATTTTACATGCACCACAGAATAAATGTGACCTCCATTTATCTTTGATATTATACATTTTTCAGTGATTTAATGTACTCATTGCCTCCATTGCTGTCAAGGAAATGAAGGAATACATTTCAGTAGCACTTTACAGAATGCACTTATCCAAAGTCACAGAATTAAACATGCTATGATGGTATTCAACCTTTGCAAAATAAATCACAAAGATCCCCCAGTTATTTCACCCTTGACTTCACTTTATAATTATGACAAATACTGCTGGTGTTTTCGTAACCACAAGCAAATCAGTCCCTGGTTAGTCCAGTTATTTTTGTTTTTAAATCACCCACATTACCAGAAATAGTGAAAGGATTCATGTTAAATAGTTGCTAAACCGGCCCCTTTGAGATCTCAGGATGTTGGATAGTGCATTTGGTTGTATGAATTATGAAGCTCTGTGAAATAGTCTATATTCCGGTCTTTTCATGACAGTTTCTTCAGTAGTACAAGTATATTTTGACTATAACTTTCTTTACCGAGATTTGGGCCATTACAGTGAATACATATGGAAAGTGTGTCCTTGGTGTGTCCTTAACAAAAGTAGCAGTTTAATAATTGTAATTCATCCTACCCAAATGACTACCCACATGATTGTGTCCCATAAAACAGACAAAAAGGCTACTTTATATTTCTCTACATTTGGATTTTGTCGTTTATAACCTCATAATGCCATTATTTTGCCAGTTCATTTCAGATGTGACGCCTATGACAAATTAGAAATAGTCATTAGCAAACTTTTAGCACTTTTAGTACCTACTTTCTGAAGATGCATACAAGTCAAAGGAAATAGTATCCAACAGTAAAAATTGTGGTAAATGATATATCCAATACGCAGAGCTTTGCTGCAAAATTCAAGTGCTTTATTATGTCGTGATCTCTGCGTATTGGACCTATCATTAACCACAATTTCTATTGTCAGACATTATTGCTTCACTGCACGGAAGCAGTGGTAATAGGTCAAATCAAACTGAATCTATTGTTACTTGATTTTGCAAAGGAAATAGTACTCATCATGAACACAGTTGAAATATAAACTCTTCAGCAGTATAGCCCCAAACCATTAAGACTATAAATAGTGCCTCATTACTTATTGCAGTTACTTACTCGTGTGTATATTTTCTGATGTTTGTTTTTCCAAAATGTTTTAAGGTATTTTCCCACCTATGCTGTGCTGCAACTTTGGTTTATTTTTGTTCTGAAGTAATTTGTACAGGTTTGTATGAACTTGAACTACGTTAAATTGCATTAATACATTATGGGAGTTATTTACTATGTGCAGTGCAGTGTGCAAAGTGCAAAAAACCTGGCACAGTTTTCCATGAATTTTGCCCTTTGTGCCCTGCTCTTCACACCGAAGTTTCAAGTCTCTGTAGTAGTGAGGGGAAAATCTGACCTGTTTCACTTCGCTGAAAATTTGCCAAAATGCATTGAAGTCTAGGGGGCAGATTTACTAAATTCACATGAATAATTCGAAGTTCGATCGAATTTTTATTAAATTCGAATCTTTGAATATGCAATTAAGGCAAATTCGACCATCGAATTTCACATTCTGTGAAACTTGGCAAAAAGATTTGCTCATGACTACTCTGTAAAGTGTTTACCCCAATAATACAGCCCTGCCTGTATTTAGTAGCATTGTGAAGATGAACTGCAGCACTGGTGCTGGCAAACACAGTGCTTTGGCAGATGAATACTGCCCAACTCCTGATCCAGATCATATCTATTGTACACGGATATCGATCAGGAATAGTGGACCACCATACACCTACCTATAATCATACCATCATTTTGTACTGGTAGGTTATTAAAATATGTATACTCTAGCAAACTTTAAAATAAGATACTTCTTCCTAATTCAAGATAGTTACGAAAACCAACATCATTCAAAATGAAATGTTACGTATAACCTGTTGTCAATGAAGGAATATGTTTTGTACACAAATTACTTCAGAACAAAAATAAACCAAAGTTGCAGCACAACATAGGTGGGAAAATACCTTAAAACATTTTGGAAAAACAAACATCAGAAAATATACACACGAGTAAGTAACTGCAATAAGTAATGAGGCACTATTTTTTTGCTTTAAAACAAGGGGCTAGTAAATACTACTTCCTGATTTGTTGGCATGGGTTACTGAGTCACCCTCATTTATAAACACAAGGCAAATTTGCACCAGGACAGTAGCCCATTGCAACCAATCACTGACTGACTTTTTTCAACCAGCTGCAGGATGAACAATGAAAGCAAACATTTGCTTGGTTACCATGGGCCAAGTGTTTATTAATGAGCCCCTATGTATTTTATTAAATAAATCCAGAAGAAAAAAAAAAGAACTATGAATAAAATTACAATATATATGATAACGGACTTCAGACAGTAAAGGAATAACCATAATAGTTCACATCTGGAGTAATTGCAAAGCAACACATAACTGAAAGGTCCTGTTGCTGCAGAGAGTTTATCTATACTAGAAACCAGGGAACCAATCGCACCCATTGATGTGAGCAAGAGTAGCAGGAGATGGCCTAGTGTCCTGTCCCATGTAAGAATGTCCATCCCCATTATTCTTCCTGTCCAGGATATCTCCTTCTGCAATCAATCACTTAAATTCCAATTCTTTCATGAAAATGTTCATGCCTTGATTTAATAAAGCACTTTACATAAACAAATTAATAGTGCACTTAACTTTAAGAACTGCACATAAATATATTTTTTATAATTCCCCCTGCAACAATAGGACAATAACGCTGTCACATATTTTATTATAATATTATAATAATATTTGATCCAGTACATGCAAATTTTATCCATTTTAATGGGCCACCAGAAAAATAAAACTTTATTTGCATTTTCTGGCCAAAATTGACATGTTGTTGTCAAAAGGTGAATTTCGCTTAATTAAAGAACAGGCTGTGCAACTATATTGAGCAACTTCTCTACCAGCTGGAGGTAGAGAATACATTCTGTGAGTCATAAGCCAAAGTGTCAATCATTGTACAACAATAGTTTGCCTTCAATTAATACTACAGTGTAGCACAGAAAGCAGAGTGGTTCATTCCTCATACTACTTCCTGAGATTGACAATTCAATGACTTAACGCATATACTCAAAACATGGCATTTGTGTGCTTCAATTTGATAGATAGTCTGCCATCTTGAATTTCCTTTGCACTAGGTGTGCTAAATGAGAACCCTTCACCCACTAATGTAGAAAATACAAAGTGACCGCTGCACATTTGTAATCTGGGGTGGAAGTAGGGTTGGCACCCTTCTTAACTTCTCTCTTTTTTATTTTTAGTTGAGCATTTCAAGAGATCACATACAGTTGTACAAAGTTATCCATGTGACGATCTTCTATCAGATTCATCTGCATACATGACATAATTGCAATAGTACATTGTCAAGCTCATGTTATGTAATCAAATTACAGTATAAGAGATAAAATGTAGTCAAATCCTAACAAAAGGAAAAGAAAACAAATAAAACTTTTGGTCCTTTCCTCATTATATATATTAAAGCAGAGATAAAGCTTTCAGTAGTAATGATATCTTCTAACAAATAACCTGTTTAGTATGAAAGTCATTCCAATATTATATTCATGCCTAAAGTTAACTGAAGTGTGGAGATAGAGTGAATAATGATGGAAACAAGGGGGATTGTTTAAATTCTGATCACGGTTGCCATCTGACCGAGTGGATCTCTCTATTGTTCTCATTTATTGCAGTTAGATAAAACAATTCTTCTACATAGTTTAATCTGGTAACATATTGTGGTAATGAAAGAGTCAGGGAGATCCAATTTAATGCTATAATCCAACAGGCAGCCCACATTTGTAGAAGTAAATAGTTTGTTTCCTTTGATAAACCCAGATAAAGGTAGTTCAGTAGTGTATGTTGAGGGAGATAGTATAGGGGAACCTTTAGTGTTGATGAAGCAATTTTAACTATATTTTGCCAAAAAGTTTGCAACAATGGGGCATGACCACCAAGAATGTTTATAATCACCCACTGCTCCACAACCTCTAAAACATAACGGGGATATAGAGGAAAGCATCCGGTTTTTCCTCTGTGGGGTAATATACCATTGTGAGAGTACCTTATAAGACATTTCTCGAGTTGTTACATTAGGTGAGATCTTATGTGTAGCTTGGCACCTTTCTTAGTGGGGAAATCAGGATGCTGACATCATGAAGCAGGGTTATGATGTCAAGGGGGCAGGGAGCTGTCATCAAACGAACAAGGCGATGATGTGTGATTGGCAATTACAATCAGTCTAGTTCCTGCCTTATTTTCTTAATTTGGAAAACAAGGGAGGCAGTTTTGACCTGGACAGCCCTTCCAAAAGCAAAGTCAAAGGTAACCCTAAGTAGAATTGCTCCTACACCTACAATTATAACAATTTAAAATGGGTAGGGGCACAAATACATAGACAGAATTTTATGAAATTATGTTGCCTCCTACTTTTAACTTTCACTATGATTAAAACAATATTTTTTTTAACTTTTTCTCTGTAGCCTTCCAGGCAGTAACCCTAGCTCTGGATGAGAAAAGACAAATGCTAATGGTGTGGTAGACTGCATTGTTTTCTTTCTTTTTCACTAACTGGCCTGGGCTCACTCCTTGAAAAGACCAGTGTAACCCTAATTAAAAGACTGTGCCAGAGCTTTACATCCCATGCTAGATCTGGAACAAAAAGTCAAGCAAGGGGCATGTAAGCCACCTGTCCTGTTGCATCCAGGGTAAATCTCCTTTCTAACCTCTTTGATTTAGATACCAAAATTTGGAGCATAATGTATGGAATAGCTTTTGTTGTAGGTACAGAATACTTGCTAACCACTGAAATGTCACTGAAATGTGATTATTGTTTTTTGTTTTTTGTTTTTTTTTACAACACTCTTGTAAATTAACTTAAAAGTACACCCACACCACTGCTAGCTGCCTCTGGTTATAACAGACTCCTATAGCTCCCTGCTGGAAATCCAATCAGTTAAGCAAACACAACCTGCATTTTGAAAAGGTTGAGGTACTTTCCTTGCTAACAACTCTATATCTTGATAAATGGCCCCCATGGACTTGTCTACCTTTTAAAGATGCTGGTAGGACAAGAAAAACAACTAGTGGAAGTAAGAAAGGTGAGAAATAGGACAGACAGAGGTATAAATTGTGCTTGTACATCTAATCACTTTTCCTTGCATTCCTTCATTGTTTTGGCAGCAGGACTTTCTGAGAAGGTTTCATTTTCCAAAGTTGTTGATAACGCTAAAATACTTTCCAGAGCTGTTAAATGATATATAACATTTAAGTACAAGAGAGGATAGAATTATGCTGACTTGTCATTTCTAGTAGGGTTTTCTGCAAGTATCGCAGGTGCTTCGGGTCACCCTTATTCTCACTCTTTCCATATGCTGGGAGAAATGGTTATTAATCATTTACTTTAAAACAAGTCTAAACAAACAACCAGTAATGTCTACTTATCTGCCTTCAGTGAACAAAACTAATGATACGTATAAAGCGGTTATCGCATCAAAAAGTAATATGCTGTGGTCACATGATATATGTTGGCTATCAATGTAACGTAATCTGCCTCCACAGCAATTCATAACTCTTGTTCCATAGATCTTTAGAACTTTTTTACTGAAAAGATCTGTTGAATTTATTGGATTGAAAAGTATGATATGTAAAAGAATAACTCTTTGGGAAAGCAAATATTCCTCTAGACACATTTATCATTCAAAAGAGCTAGGGTTATTTATGAAATTGGCTGCAATTGCTGGACTCCTAATATGTTACTTACAAAGTCCTATGTATGTTCTTTTGTGTCAGATTAGCTATGGTATAAGTCCCTATGCGTTTCAGGGACATAAATGTATGGATTGAATCGTCAAAATAACTTTTACCTATCTGTAGTCTTTAGAAGTATTATCTTCTATGTAATAAGTACAGTGTCCCAGAAGGTGCTAGACAGAAATTCACTTCTAGATACAAAACTGGACAACTGCTATAAACTGGCATATAAGTTTGATTGGAGATATATAACCTATTTAGATTTAAAACTTCCAAAAGACCCAGCCAATATTTACAAATTGAATTACCAACCTTTGCTAAAATTGGTGGAGAAGGAATGTTCCAGATGGAAATCTGACTCCATTGTCTCAATAAAAATGAACATTCTCCCTAAAATACTTTACCTGTTTAGGACTCTCCATATACAGTTGCCACCACATTTATGTCCAGCAATGCAATGTACCATTAACAGATTAATTTGGTTAAATAAACCCCCCAGAATAGCGTTTAGTTGCTCCCAATTTCTAGGAAGGTTGGGAATTCTAAATATTAAAATGTACTACTTAGCAACAATCTTGGAAACAGTGGTCTGTCTACACTCGTCCAACTCTATAAGGAATTGGGTAAACCTGGAAACAGGTCTGGCTAGAGACAACTTGATTCAATTATTTTGGCTTCCCAAACGTAGCAGACCTAGTAACACATTTCTGCTACCAACAACCGAAACCTCACTTCACTATTAGGACATTCTAGCTAAAAAACTCAATGTTAAAGTCTTTCTGTCACCACTAACTCCACTTACAGCACTGAAATATATAATCACAAACATTAATCTTCAAGAATGGGAAACAGAGGGATCAAAAATATTGGCCAACTCTACTTTGCAAACTCATTGAAAAGGTTCGAAGACCTTGCAGAAAGATTTGACCAGCCACAATCCTAGTATTACACCTATCTACAAATAGTTCATCTCTTGAGAACTGAGGCCTCATGAGAAAGACAAGTTCAATACAACATATGGAATGTATATGTGGCAAAGCATGGAACATTAAAGATATTATCTCAGAATGGTATAAACAGCAATTACAAACCCCAGAAGAATTTAAATTTCCTTAAATGCAAAAGTGTGAAAATGATCTTCAACTCCATTTTTCTCCAGCTCAGTGGCAACAAAGTCTCTCAGCATCTAAAGGAACCTCTGCCTGCACCAATCATATCGAGACACATACCAAAATCACCCATAGGTGGTATCTAACCCCAAAACATTTGGCAACCATTAATCCTCAGTATCCTCCACAATGCTGGAGACAATGTGGGCAGGATGGGTCTCTCTTTCATATGTGCTGGTTAGGCCCTATAATTCAACACTTTTTGTCAAAAATATTCAATATGATTCAACAACGTCTAAGATACATCTTGCCATACCAACCTCAAATAGCTCTACTTCAAATATATCCAGTTAGTTTTTTACAAGAAGAAGCTACGGTATTATTCCATATCTTTAAAACAGCAGCTACTTTGATTGCACAAACTTGGAAGCAACCTGTAACACCGAGTATACAACAGCTTATCACACAACTAAAAGTCAGAGAGAACATTGAGAGAATGGCAGCATCTACACCAGAAACCAATATTAAATGTGCGCAAATATGGGACCCTTGGCACTCAATACAAGAAACTCAGGAGTGAAGCTCCTTTACATCCAGAATCTCAAATAATATTTCTGGCGAAGACTTTTCCTTTTTCATTTTTGTTTCTGCTCCCTTAGCAGGGGATGAGCACCCAATATACAAACATGTACCAAGTATTTTTTTGCTCTTTATGTACTTCATGTACATATTTATCTTGTTTCATGATTCTCTTTTACACAATCTCTTTCTTTTCAATAGCACTTAAACGTATAATTGCATTGATGTCATATGTTCTTTTTGACATGATTGTACTTATTGAAAGATTTATACAGTTCTAACATGCTATTAAGCAGGTAGACTTGGGTTTTCTATATGACTATGCTTTGTCAATGCAAAATAAACTTGCAATTTGAAAATGGCTTAAAGATCTAGTACCATCATTTTATTGTACCTTAATTTGTATCTCGTGTTCCCCTTGTCAATATATTCTGATGGGCTTGACTACATGAAGAATAATAAATACTGTATATCTCTCCTAATCAAACAAAAGCAATGGTAATAGAAATGTCACCAATGATATCTATAATTTTGATACGTTTTTTCTGTAGGGGATCATTCAAGATTGCTATAGAGATGAGCAGATCTGTCCCCCTTTGGCAAAATGGCAGAAACAAAAAGTTTGCAAAAAAATTTCTGATTCGAATCTCTACCGTTCCTCAATTATCTTTATATAGATAAAGGCCGATAGCCTTTGACAAAGCCTGAAAAGAGCGGGTGAAATGCACGTCAAGCACATTTTAGTTTGGTTAAGCAGTGGGACTGTATGAACGGAAACCTATACAGCATAGCGATACCGGAAGAGAAGCTCTGTGGTTGAAGGGGCGAGGGATCATTCGGAGCTTTATAGTGGTAGCAGTCAGTGCAATTTGTGTATTATAGATCTTCGCCGCACATCCGGGAGGGAGTTTTTGTGGGTGAAGGAGTGGGAGACTAACGGAGCCATATTCAAGGACTGAATTGAGCACACCAGAGCGTGTAGGTGTGCCGTTTACCACTTCAAGCTACATTGCTCAACTATGAGGGAGGCTCTGTGGGTGAAGGGGTGGTTACTGGAGTGTTGCGGGTTTAAATACATCCTAGGATTGATTTGTTGAATCAAGAGGGTCTAATTGTGGGTCAGACGTGATACAGCCAACGCAGCAGAACTGCAGTGGGGTGTTTGATACCGTGGCTGTAGTTTGCGATTTTGATTGCAATAACCATAAGGATTGAGGCGTTTTGGTTGGATTTCCACCTTTTTCGCAGTAACTGTATATTGCCTCCCATCGCCCTTTATTCTCTATTATAGACCCAACATATTTGTCCCACCACTACCACAAGCCAAGGCCATCCCACATAAACCAATTGCGGTATCTCAATCTCCCTGTTCCTAAACCTATTTTTTTTTTATTAATTGTTTTTATATTTAAGAATTAAAAGTTAAGTTTTATATATTTGATCTGTGGGATTACCAGATTTCAGGATGGGTAGGAGTTATTATAAGGGTTAGTCTTTTTCTTTCCTTTTTTCACACAGAAATTGCTTGTAGGAATCGGGTGGGATTTTTTTGCTCAAAATAATTGTCCATAGCGGTTTTTCCATAGCAAACATTTTCATAAACCAATTTTGCTGCAGCTTTGTGAAAATATTCCCCAATGGTGGAATTAATAATTTCACATCGAATTACAAAAATTTTGCTCATCACTTGTTTTCCCTACATTTGTGAATAATGCTTCCAGCACATAAAGCTGAATGGCAGCACTTCTCAGAAAAGGACAGTGGAAGTAGACAATACAGTGCTTCTTTTTAAAAGCAGAAAAATATTTCTCTATTCTTTCTACAAAATCAAACTCGGATTCTTTACAAGGCCTAGTTGCTGAACTCACACTGATCAACTAAGTATGAACTATGAAGATTTTCATTCATCCAGGTCATGGTACATCTAATATAAGTAATTCTAAAACATTTGACTTGCTGAGTAGTCATTGAAGATGTTTCACTGCTCATCCGAGCAGCTTCTTCAGTTCAACTGACTGGTGTGTGAAGTTCTGAGCATATAAACTAATCCAACACAGAATCAACACCTCAGTGAATTTCAGATGTCACCTCTTTGAAGAGTTACAATGTGCCTTTTTTGACTGGATTAGTGGAAGAGTTTATATGCCGAGAACTTCCCACACCAGTCAGTTGAACTGAAAAAGATGCTCGGATGAGTAGTGAAACGTCTTCAATGATTACTCAGCAGGCCCAATTGTTTTAGAATTACTTATATTAGATATACTGATCAATTGAATTTCAGCAAAAAGACTATTTAAACATTTTCACATTTAAATCATTGCCACTATCCTGCTAATATATATATATATATATATATATATCCATATATATATCCATATATATATATCTTTTTTGTTTTGTAAACTTTGGAATAATTAATTCCTGGATCAGCACTTCCATTTCTCGTAATATAATATTGTTTTATTCATACACACATGTTATAATGTTCCAACGTTTTGGTCCACATGAGGATAGCATATACTGTGCAAATCAGTCTTAAATAGTTTAAAAAAAGCCAAAGTGACATCATAGTGCATGTGATTCATAGCCAATCAAAAATGCTTACATTTAAATGTGTTTACATAGTGTTTAAAAAAGGACAATTTCTTTTAAAGTGCAATTAGATATATAATCACTGATGGGCACATTTACTAAGGGTCAAAGTGAATATTCGAATAAAATTATAATTTTTAAAATTCAAATTTTTAAATAATTTTGGGCTACTATCAGATAGCCCAAATTTGGATTCAAATTGAAAAAATTCGAAAATTCAAATTTTGAAGTACTGTCTCTTTAAAATCCTTCAAATTCGACACTTCGCCATCTTAAAGCTGCCGAATTGCCATTTTAGACTATGGGGGACCTCCTAGAGCCTGTCCTAAGAATTCAAAGTTTTTTTTTAAATTGCTCATGCTGATATTTCTGGAAAGTTTAATTACCTGGTTTTCTTTGCATTCTAAACCAAAAAGCAACTATACGCATTTTGACTATTCAGACCACGGGACACCACATTATCCAATTCGTGAATCCAGAAAACTTCCTTCTTTAACAATTGATTTTCAAAATTACCACCTCTGTGGTGTGGCTTTATCAGATCTATCGGCATGCACCTGAATGTCGAGGCATCGTGCTTAGCTTCCGCCCAATGTTTAGCCAATGTTTATATAAATGGAATCAGCACTTACTGTATATAGCTATGATACATGAAGTCGAACCCATTCTAGATACTCAAATTCATTGTTTCACTTAAATAATTTAAAAAGCACAGTTGCTTTTTGATGCAACCACATGGTGGAGATCAGACATCAGTTAGAAAAAAGAAACCAATTATATGAATATAGTCATGTGTTAACATTATATTATAGTGCATTCTCACAATTTATCTGTATAACTAACCCATATTATTAGCAGCAGTGAAGTTCAGTTTCAAATGTTTTGTGCTGTAACCTTTATTGTGGCAGGAACTGGTTAAAGCTCAGGCTTAATATATTTTCTATGATACAGTAAAATAAATACTAGTGATTATGCATTATGACTATGGCTGTTCTTCCTAGCAAAAACTACTAATAATGTTACTAAAAAATAATGCTGAATGATAATTTGTTACGTCAACCTATTCGATGAACTACATAATGGTTTTACAGATTCAATCAGCAAAAACAAGGGCAAATGGAAGAAAACCCTATTCAAACAGGAGGAAGAAAATTCTGAAGCATGCGTTAGCTGTTCTTACTTGCAGAATACACTAATACAATGGCGTGAACTCTGCCCTTATGTATTCAGCATTTAATACTTGAGAATGCAGCTTCATCAAACATGAAAATACCAAGCCTCAAAAGTCAAAAAGGAATACAGTAATGTAATAGAGTTGTCTGAATACCATATTTCTGTTGGATTAGGCCTTGCATGCAAGAGTTATTGAAAACCAGCACTATTTCCTAGTCAAAGCAGTTATCCTCCAGATACTTAGATAGTAATAGTATAATTTGCATTTATCTGATGCTGAAACTACTTACCATTATCCTTGATACTTTCAGTTTGTGTCTGATCTTTCAATTCGATTCAATTCTAAGTAAAAATACAATTCCAATAGACCATAGTTTATACACTAAGAAAGGTCTATGTGGCACTGCTTTAAATACATTTGCAAGATACAAGTACTGTCCAACCTCCTGCTAAATTCTGTCTGAAAACGTTGTCTGGATCTGTCTCTCATAACACCATATTGATTACTACTAATCATATTATAATCCAAAATGGACAGTAAGAAGTATCTGAATCTAAAAATAAATATTGGAACTACCCTTTTATAATACATGTACAGAGTTTTTCTTAAGCATTCCAATAAAAAATAAAGATAAAACAAAATTGAGAGGAGACAGTCTGATGACATAAAAGTTTGAAAAACAATATTATCCAACATATGCTCTAGATCAGTGATCCCCAACCAGTAGCTTGCGGGCAACATGTTGCTCTCCAACCCCTTGGATGTTGCTCCTAGTGGCCTCAAAGCAGGTGCTTATTTTTTAATTACTGGCTTAGAGGCAAGTTTTGGTTGTATAAAAACAGATGTCCTGCCAAACATTCTCTCCTGTAGGCTGCCAGTCCATATAGGGGTTACCAAAAAGCCAATCAGAGCTCTTATTTGACATCCACATGAACTTTTTCATGCTTGTGTTGCTCTCCAACTCTTTTTTAAATTTAAATGTGGCTCATGAGCTAAAAAGTTTAGGGACCCCTGCTCTAGATCAGTGATCCCCAACCAGTAGCTCGGGAGCAACTTGTTGCTCTCCAACCCCTTTTATGTTGCTCCCAGTGGCCCCAAATGTGGTTATTATTTTTGAATTCCAGGCTTGGAAGCAAGTTTTCATTGCATAAAAACAGGTGTACTGCCAAGCAGAGCCTCAGTGTAGGCTGACAATCCACACAAGCGCTACTAAATGGCCAATCATAGCCTTTATTTGGCACCCCAGGAACATTTTTCATTCTAGTGTTGCTCCCCAAATCCTTTTACTTCTGGATGTTGCTCATGGGCTCCCTGCTCTAGATGATACAGCATCATTATGCAATTAGTAAATTCAGACATCATACTGTTTCATTTTAGGTAGAAAGAAAGACGCTATTTATTTAACACCTGTGGGGGGATCTTGGTTTATCTTGTCCATCTGTCTGAAGAGTTTTAGTAAATATTGGTCTGCCTCTCGGACTACTGGATTGTTTCAAAACAGCTTTGTATAATACCAAGTAGTATGTCTTAAACTTTAAGACTTAAAGTGTATATTGTGATTCAGTTAATATAATGAGGAAACAAAGATATGTATTGCATCCATGTACTGAATAATTTGTCTGTGTATTGTTCCTTGTTAGTTGTCATTTTGAGCTAATACAAATGAGCCAATACAAACAGTGGGGACGTTGTTGTAAACTAGTGATGTAAGATCTTTTCCCAGCCACTGTGACCAGCCCTTCTACCAGACCCTTTTCTGATGAAAACTGTGGGTGTTGTGGTGGTGTACTGAAAAAAAGCCCAAGCAATCATAGGCTGCAGTGATTTCCCCATTATGGTTTCCTAGTATGTGCAAACCCCACCTCAAATAAGCTTGTGATATTGAAGTATTTTATTGGCATCTGGTTAATATTGTGTCAGAGTTGTCAATGGATATTGAGGATCTAATTAGTCTATAAATTATATAGGTTGTTCTCTCCATTGTATGGTTTACCCAAATAGGATTATCTTCTGAATAAGCTCTTTGGGAGACAATATGGCTAATGAACCATTAAAAATATCTCTGATATTTCATAGGTCTAAGATTTGCCATGTGCTATAAATTAGTATTACCAAACCAAGTTAGGTATATTGAAATAGTTCAGATTAAATCTGCATCTAAAGGTGGCCATACGATGGCCGACAAACCGAGTCAGCAGCTTATTGGCCCATGTACGGAGCCCTTCGGATGACCGTCCCCGATTGATATCTGACTGAAAATCGGCCAGGTGTTGATCGGGCAGGATTAAAAATCCTGTTGAATAGCTGACCATATCTTTTTGTTGATTCAGTCCCAAGATCCGACCACCAGTATTCTTTACATTATGATCTGATCGTTGGGACCTAGGGCCTATGATTGGATCAGCCCGATATCGCCCACTGGGGAGAGATCCACTTGTTTGGCGACAATGCCAAATGAGTGGATTTCTCTGTGTATTGAGTTACAAATTTTATTGGTACAAATAATGGTGGTCTTGTATAGGCTGGGTGATGTCTGTCAAACAATGATCCAATTCCACTGTTGTATATAAATCCAAATATGTTTTACCTATGGTTATAGAGAGCCATGTAAATATGCACTCTCTGCCTTTTACCTTGGCATTGATGGGGATCATCTGCTTCTTATTTATCATGCCAGACAACCTGAGCAGCATGTGAGTCCAATAATACTGTAGCTCATTAGATAGAGAGGAGGACCTTAGTTCTTCTTCCCTACTACATAGTTCTCCTAAAACAGGTGTAAACAATAATTTTAAGAGCATTTGGGGGTCTGTTTACTAAAGTGCGGTAAATTTGACCATAAGTTTCCGCATGTTATCGCTGAGAATATTTTTCCGCCAGAATATTCGCAGCAAATAAGTTTACTAAACAGCGATATGGTCAGACGTCATTGCGATCACTTGCGGTAACTACGTTAGCAAACCAGCTTATGTTAGCAGTAATTTTAGCGAGTTGCGAATTTTCTGGCGACAATTTACATTTGCGTATATTTATTCTAGAAAATAGTCTTGTTTTATACGTTAATAATGGCGTTAATTATGGCAATTTTTACTGTGACATTTATTGCCAGAAATGCATCTTCAAAACTCAAACTTTACTGACTGATGATTATACCATGCAACAGCATTACAGAGTGACACCAATCAAACATGTATGTATCATATAAACCCATACTTCATCCATTCACTCACACACCCTTCTGTCCATAGAATCATATGAACAAGAAATCATACCAGTTATCTCTTTGTATCATTTAAATGTACAGTTTAAATGAGAATTAAACTCCCATTGAGAATTTTCTGGCCAAAAAATAAGTTAACGCCACTATATAGATGGCGGTAAAATGTTGCGAATATTCTGGCATTAATTTTGTCTTTCACACATTTCGCTGCTTAGTAAACCATGCGTTAATATGTAGGTAGCATTATTTTCAGCGGATGCGATAACGCGCGAAAACATATTCTGCGTTAAATGTGTCTGTATTTTGTACGCAAATTTTTACCGCACTTGTAAACGGACCCCTTGATATAAATAATTAACACATTCAGTGGCATAACTACTCCCTGGTGGGCCCTGGTACAGGATGGGCACTTACCTCAATCCCATGCTGGAGTGTTGATAGTATGTGTGCTGTAAAATTTCCTCCTAGATAACCACCTGCCATAACCATTATCATGGCTCCGTTGGGCCCCAAGGGGGTGGGGGCCATGATGCAATTGCACCCTCTGCTCCCCTGGTAGTTACGCCACTGAATACATTATTTTAATTAAAGCAACAATAGAAGTGCTGTTCCCATGGTTTATGTAAGGGAGTCCTGAAAGAATCCAGTTTGGCTAACCCATGCTCAAACAATCCAACCCAGACCCCTGTTACCTACAAAGCTCCTTCCCTGTCCCTGCTGACAGTGATGTCACTCCGGAGGCAGATCACCCAGTTCAGGGGAAGGGGGGCAGGTGAGAAACCTCTACTGTTTCTCATTGTAAACATATGGATTTGGAAATTCCTGTCACTGAAATTCTTTAAAAAATTCTATGCTGTATGTGTGCGTGGTTGCATTTGTAAAGGAAAGTGTGCACACAAGAATTAAATTATGTAGCACTTGCAGGCACTGTTTTACGTTGGATATAAGAAGCAGGATAAATTTGTCATTGAAAACACTAATTACTGTACATGACAAAAAAAGTCAATGGTTGTCAATAACAGGACCCTTTCTCACTGTGAGTAAATATCCACACTCTTCTAGAGATCAAGTTATTTGCCTGTTCATTTCTTTTGTTTGCATTGCTCTTTCACCATACCATGCACAAAACAACTTTTTTACTTTCTATTTTACTCTCGGCTTAAGAAGTATTCTACAAAACCAAATACCAGACCAAATGATGTAAACTCATTTTCTCACAGGTTTCTGCTTCATTGCAATCCAGTAAAATGTAACACAAAGGAACCTGACATTTTATGAGGTACTTTTACTTAACTCTAAGAAATATGAGTGATGTTTATGAAACTTTTTATCAGTTTCATCCTCTGGAAAGGGGCTCTGCCTGCTTTTCACTGTAACCGATCTAATGCCAGAAAGGCTTTGCTGTACATTGCAGCCAACCAGAATTAAGATATATTGAAGTTGGCTTCAACTTTCTCAGAAGGGTTTAGTAACCACATGTAGGGCTTCTGTGGGACTGTGGGTACATTTTACCCTTCTCCACCAACCCACACCAGCCGTTCAGGCATTTAACAAAGCTAGTATTTGATTGGTTTCTATAGGTGGCTTAACCAGGCATTGGCCCAAAATATAAAAATAAGGCAATTAATCCAGCTCTCATCAGGAGTTATAGCAAAAAGCTACATTTTTTGTGCTCAGTTCCTCAGAATATAAACTGGCTTGTTCATGTCAATAATAGGTATATGAAATGAAAACTTGTATTTCATGCATTTTGTTTATGCTGTGCTAGTTTAACATCTACTTTCCCACACTGCAGGAATGTCGCAGTAGCTGCTTGCTATTTACATAATAAGCTCAATGACTGACAATGAAGCACAAAGAATTACCATAATGTTTAATGTGCTACGTTCCTCTCCATCTCAAGGATGAATTGGTATTTAGAAAATATTGCTTATAAAGTACCCTGTATACTATACACCTACTTAAAACAGAGGGTGAAGAAAGAAAACAACTCAAAACAGAAACAGACAGAAATGTTTTTTCCCACCACTGTAATTGCATCAATGGGTATGTATGTATGGCTGCTATTTTGTGCATCTTTTTTATTGGAAGTGACAAAACTGACATTGAAAATAGTTTTGAATCCATTTCTTTTAATAGGAAGTGATGTTTTTCCTAACGTTGTTCTTCTATAAATATAGTCTCTATTTATACACTTGTTCTGCCCAGAAAATGTAATGAACTGCATATTTGTCTCAGAAAATGAAACATGCACAGACTTCAGTGTAAGGTGTCACTAAGGTATCGTAGTATCATGCATAATAAAAATGTAATGTTAATATTTTTTATACATGGGAGTAGACCTGTTTAAATCAGCAAGCAAAGCCAAGAACACCTTCATTTATCAGTATAATGTGACCCCTCCAATGCTTTACATCCTAATATTAATATAACTGTTAATATGGGTTCAAACTGCAATTTCCCCTCATTATAATCTAAATCCCCAACTGTTGTAGACAAAAATGATGTTCTATTTTTTCAGAAAGACAGCTTTTAATTCTTAGGGGCAAATTCACCAAGCGGCGAAAATTCATTAGCATTGCCTTCGCTAACGTTTGCCACACTTTGCCGCACTACGCAATTTCACTAAAGTGCGAAGTTACGCTAAGGTCAGCGAACGGTAGCATAGTTGCGCTAGTGTTACTTCACCATGCAAAGCGCATTTATGCTAGCGCTGCCTAATTAGCATACGGCGCGAATTTCAAAGTATAATACAAGTATATGTTACAGACAATACATTGCACTACACAAGCCCAGGAAACCTTTAATAAATTAAATAAAATTGTCCTATTGCCCTAAACATGTGCCCCCTGTATAGTTGAGTTGCCATATGTTAGGAAATGTAGGGGGAAAGGAGGGTAACCCGCTAAAAAAATGTTCTCTTTTTCAGACTATCACCCTAAAAAGATAAAACACGCCAGCGTTTTTTTTCAAACTCCTATCTATTGTATTGAACTTCACCAGGTCTGACCTGAAGAATTAATGTCTAGCATAAGTGCTAACGTTCAGTAAAATGGTCATCTTAGTGAATTTTGCGTAATTACGATCCTTCGTCAGTGTGCAACTTTGCCTGGCGTAAGGGTGTGAAGTTTCGCTAGTCTATCTACTTTGCTAGCTAAAATTCGCCAGAGTCGGTGTTAGTGAATTTGCGAAGTTACGAATTGTCGTCACGCTGGAATTAGCCCTAGCGTTATATGCTTCGCGATTTCGTGAATTTGCCCCTAAGTGTGATAACAGGGAATAGATTCTTTTTCTAATTTTTTTTTGTAAATGTTTCCCAATTGTAGTCAAACCTGATGAATGTGTCACACATTGGGACTGAGAATTCCTAGTCAGGTCAGACCAAGAGGTACTGGTGCCCAAGGCAAGTACCCCTTGCCCACACCCACTCTCTCACCCCCCATGCTGCTGCCCCAACTGCACCCACCTCCCCTCCAACACTCACCTGTGGGCTGCCTGATCACACATTTTGACTGGGCAGATTGGGGCAGCATGAAGGTACCAGTTAATAACATATTAAATTTCACCCCGCCCTTTAGTAGCACGAGTTGACTCTGCCTACTCATAGTTCTAGCCTTGTTCCCAGCTAATTGCATAAGGGATATATCCTATGGAAACAATGTTTTGGCCAACAATGGAGAATTCCTATTTATTAGTATAATGCGATTCCTTAAGCCTTTATTATGTCAGAAACCTAATATCCAGATTTACAAGAAGGCCATGTGTAATTCTAATTTTTAAAAAGGATTTCCTTTTTCTTTGTAACTATATAAAGAATAGTGATCCAAACTACAGAAATGTCCAGTCCTCAAGCCTTCTGGATAACAGATTCCATGCCAAACATTAAAAAGATTTCTTTAAAAATGAACAAAAGTTCTTTGATAACAATTTCATAGTTTCTCTATTTATGTTTTCCATTGAATTTTTTTTTAAATTTTTTTATCTTTCTCTCACCCCATTATTCTGTAAAAGGCTGCAAAAATATATGCACTACATAAATATTACAATAATAAATTTTTAATAATAAAGCTCTTCTTTATGCTTTAGAATGTTCCCACCTTGGAGGCTGCCCAAATTGACACATATCCTCTTTTTGTCTAATGGTTGCCACATTTGAACGGCAGTTTTCACATGTGCTGAGCAGTAATGGGATTAGCATGCTGGAATACGTAACCTCATTGCACCAAATGTACTTGCTGGCAGGTGAATCAATCACTGAGAAATACAGCAAGACACCAAGGAATTGTGTAGGAACTCGCACTATATAACGTTTTGGATAAATTTTAAGGATGAAATAAACAACTGGAAATGTGTTATTACAAATGTTATTCATTTTATAGTAAAAGCCACAAAACATGCAAAGACAAAAATACATTACATTGTACTATATTGTGAAGTCAACTGCCAATACTTACACCACCTGCTATGTTGACATAGGAGTTAAGTTCCCACTAAAGCCCTGGCCAGAGTAATATTTCTGCTCAGCAAATATGAAGTCAATTTAAAATAGGTTCAGCATTGTGATATAACCGCTCCATCCTAAATGAAACAATGTTATTGCCCGTAACTGATGCATGCACACTTACGTATATCTGTACGCTGGTTAATGGCATCTCTGAGCAATATACAATACTGGGGAGTAGTGATGGTTGAATTTATTCGCCTGGCGCGAATAAATTTCTCATGAAATTTGCAAAAACCGCCCCAGATTTGCCCATCACTACTGGGGAGCAATGTTGATACCGGACACCATTTATTATTTATTGTGTGCCATTGCATTTCCCTTAAAAATCAATTCAACATTATTTTCAGCCATATATCACCAATCAACGGCTTAAACATTTTATTGATTTAGTCCAACATAATTGATCTTTACATTCCAACAAAGCCCCTTTTAATTTTGGCACAACTTGGTCATACTTGGCTCAGTTCAGCACTCATTGCGGGAAATTCACTAAGCAGCGAAAATTCGTTAGTGTTGCTTTCGCTAACGTTCGCCGCACTTCGCCAGGCAAATTTTTGCCAGCACTATGCAAATGCACTAAGATGCGAATTTGCGCTCAGGGTGGTGAAGGTTAGCGAAGTAGCGCTACCGTTAGTTCGCCAGGCAAAGTGCATTTACTCTAGCGATGCCTAATTTGCATGCGCACGAACTTAAGCGTATAATAGAAGTATATGTGACAGTCACTACATTACAATACGCAAGCCCAGGAAACCTTTAATAAATTAAATAAAGTTGTCCTATTGCCCTACATGTGCCCCCTGTATAGTTGTGTTGCCATATGTTAGGAAATGTAGGGGGAAAGGAGGGACCCCCCCAAAAAAATCAATCTTTTTCAGACTATCACCCTAGAATGGTAAAACACGCCAGCGTTTTTTTGGGACTTAGAAAAAATTTCCAATTTTTTTTTTTTCAAACTCATCTATTGTATTGAACTTCTCCAGGTCTGACCTGGCGAAGTAAAGTCTAGCGTAAGTGCTAACATTCAGGAAAATGGTCATCTTAGTGAATTTGCGTAATTACGATCCTTCGTCAGTGTGCAACTTCGCGTGGCGTACGTGTGCGAAGTTGTGCTGGTCTATCTACTTCGCTAGCAAAAGTAGTTAGTAGTAGGTGTTAGTTGGTGTTAGTAAATTTGCGAAGTTACGAATTGACGTCACGCTGGCGAATTAATGCTAGCGTTCGCGCTTTAGTGCATTTCCCCCATTGCATCTATCTCTTTAAATTGCAATAAAGGATTTAATAATGGCATTTTTAAACACATGGGAAATGTCTGTGCAGTGCGGACGTGACACAACCCTTGCCAACAGCTTAAATCAAAAAGGCTTCACAGCAGGAGATGTAAGGATTTTCCAAAACACACAAACACAGATAGAGGATTTTTTTTTAAGATTAATATTAGTGTACTGTCCACTGATTGGCAAATATTGTTTACCTTGAAACCAAAGTTAATTTCCTGGTTGCATGTGAATGAAATTATACAGTATGTTAGAGCAAGGCTGACATGTATTAACTGAAAATGTTTTGATTCATTTGACTGAATTAA
Source organism: Xenopus borealis (assembly GCA_024363595.1). Taxonomy (NCBI): domain Eukaryota; kingdom Metazoa; phylum Chordata; class Amphibia; order Anura; family Pipidae; genus Xenopus; species Xenopus borealis. Next base: position 139,106,545 of record CM044431.1, read on the forward strand.
CCAGGAAACATAAGGCAAGATATGAGAACTAATACTAGGGGATTCATTCTCCTATCTCATGCTAGGGGGCAGAAACTGTATCTTCTCAATCCAAATGGCGCAGAGATCCTATTCTAGTGCTGTAAGCCAGATATGTCCAACTGTGTAAGTACACAGACAGCCACAAAACTGCTCCTTCAGCTGTGTGAAATTGCATAATAAATTAATCTTTTCTTGTTTTTTGGCCATGTTTTAGATTCCTTTATGAAATTAGAATATTAATCAAATTATATACAAATCATGACTTTGTGGAGATGTTTTTTAGACCAGCTTCTGGCTAAAGACCCAGATCCACCCCCATCAAAGCCTAACAGCACTTTTATAATAGCTATTTAGACCTGTATAACAGATAAAGACAGAGTAAAAGAAAAATATTTTATGCATCCCTGGAATCTACAGAAAACCTTCATTGGCCCCAACCAAATGATCCTAACAGTCTTCCAAACAATGACAACACATTAAATAAACCCTGACTTTCATAACAAACCAACTGACTTACCTGTATTTGATTTTGGCGTGATCCCAAAAATGAAAAGGGAAAGTACAGTCACAGGAAAGTTAGAACCCAGCACCATACTGAGGCCTACCCAACACCTGATTCTCACTGACCCAGGTAGATACTCAATCCACAGGTGTGAAAAAATGATTGGGCACTTATGTCATTCTTACACTGAATGCCAGAAATGACATCTGCACAATTGTGCAATTTGCATTAGCTGCTATAGGTAGCTATTTGTACAATTGTCTTTTGTATTGACAAATGGTCATGGTTTATGACTTCAACTTCATATACTACTTATGATAACATGGGTATTTGATGTGGATACTTTCTATTTTTAATTACGCACTACACTACACTTATAGAATGGTACAATATAAATATATAGATATATAAATATATTGTATACATATATAAGTGGAGGGTATAATTAAATTCTGGTATTATATGTATATATATCCATATATCTGAATATTTTACTTTTGTAAAATTATCCACATGGGGGAATGTAAATAAATTTGCAAAAGAATACGCATCAATAAGATTAAAAATCCACATGTCGCAATGTAATATGGTTCTCAAACTCTTAAGATGAGCTTGAAGGTGCCTTTTGGAGCAAACATAACGACTTTTTCAGTAAGAAGTTTTATTACATTGACTGCGCATTGGCGCAAGCTGTGAAATTCGCAAACTCTCTTCCACTGTCGGAAGTGGTCGCTAAACAGTTTCCGGGTTCGCAAAGGCTATATTAAATTAGCCCAAAGCAAAAATTGTTCGCGCAGAGGCATAACCGTTACCGACTTTTGTTACATTCACTCAATGGTTTTTTCAATGCATCATTCATTATTTATACATGTTCAGGTTTTATATATATATATATTGGTAATTTATTGCACTGTACACTTTAAATCTGGGCCAAAGTTTTGGTCATTTCTTGTATGCACCTATGAGGGGTGGGTATATATGTTGCATTCATTGTGCATATGCCTGGCTTGAGAAAGTCCCAAGTGAAGCATCACTTTGGTTGCATTAGTGTGAACCATAAATGAACTGAATGAATTGGTATAAGGCCTGTGAGTGCAACTTCTTTTAGGAGGTATATATATATCCTGACGACGGCTGTATGTGGGCCGAAACACGTTGATGCACTATATATGAATAAATACACTTTGCTACACAGTTGATGGACTATGCTGTGAGTGCTTTCTTTGGACTTGTGTATATATATATATATATATATATATATATAATTTTGTACATTGCTTAGATGCTTGGGTTTTTCTAATAACGGATACTGATAATAGGTGATTGCTTGTAAATAGACTTGATGCAAACTCCAAAAAGAAAAAAAACTGTTAATGTATATACCCTCCTGTTTTTCTCTGAATATTTTAGCATTTCAAATTTGGGAAATAGTGCTCCACTATAGATTGAAAGTGTGTTCAGGAAGCTACACAATAATATTTATCATAAAACTGGGTGGAAATTCCTAAGTTACAAGAACAGAGTTCTACTTGATCCTTTGCTCCTTGGAGTTAGCAGATTTATTTGATGAATTTAACCTCACTTTCAGCTCAGCTGGATATTTTGTCACACTACCTAAGCTTAGCTGATGTTTATGAGGCAACACAATGTTTTTTCCAGTCTTGGCCAGAAAATATTCTAGTGATAAAGACTACACTATACTTGTTGCTATACTAACTGATTTTTGCTTTTTATTCCAATGTGTTTTTAGCACAATATTCTTTCATTGGTAAAGTAAAGGCACTGGCATTGGATAATATCCAAACATTTTTTTGTTAATTTACTTCTGAAATATGGCAGTTCAACCCCTAAATATTATTGTCTCTATCCCCCTAATAAACCTATAATTCCATACTATATGAGTATTTTCACTGAAATGTATGACTGCAAATCTTCCAATGTGACCATTGAATGGAGCACAATATGAAAATATCAACTGGGCGCTTCAATTCAAAAGAGATATTATAAACATAAAATAAAAATAATGATGTCAATGTGTGTTATACAAGAGTAGCTTGCATGTCACCTGATCCTACATCATATGTATTTTCATAATGTGCAAGCTGGCCCACTCATTTTGAACATTCTTGTACCCCAATATGGAGTAGGAGGTTTCTTCACAAAATACTTTTGTTTCATGTAATGGGAATGACTCACCATGCAAGCTACTAGGAGGCACCAGTCACGGTCGGCACCCAATACCAGAACAAACGCCAAGCACCCTGGTCTAGGCTCGTGCTTCACCAGTAATGTGACCACCTTTGGCTTCGGGAGGAGCCCTCAGCTACTCAGGAGTTCTGGCGACTGGATAGCAAGTCTTTTAGGCTGAAGGTCATGGTACAGGCTGGAGTAAACAGATTTGTGGTCAAACAGTCTGGGTCGAGGCAGGCAGAGAACTAAGGTCGTCAGGCAGGCAAGGGTCAAAACCAGATCAATCAGATAAGGATGAGGCTAATTTGGTGGTCAGATAACAGGCACGGGTCAGGATACAGATTTCAGAATAGTCAAGAGCCAGGCAAGGTCAAACACGGTATTTCAGGAACAAACAGACGCTTATATGCACAGGACAGAGGCACCAGGAACAAATTCCTATCACGGGCAATGAAAAAAACCTAAAAGGCACCTTTAAATATATTTGAAATTCGCGCCACTGCACATTGACGTCATCACATCAGTGCGCATGCGCTACTAGACTCGGAAGTGCCAGCGATGGAGGAGAAGAGCCGAACCACTAGACCACCAGGGTAGGATTCTGTTACAGCACCACAATTCACTGTACATTGTCTCACAGGGGGGTGGCTTGAGTTTCTGTACCAGGGCAGGGAAAAATGGGGCCTTTTAAGTTTCTCTCTTCATCATTCCAGTCTTTCCTCTACTAAAAAGACAGAAACATCTGTACTCAATGAAATGTAACTCACTTTCAAGTATACCATTGATTCTACACTGAAAATATTTAACATTTTAGGTGCACCCTAGATAGGATGGAGAGATCAAATGCCTGTGGATGCTGAAAACTGAAGTTGAACAGGGACAGGATGACATGATGACATGGTATATGTTTGGTATACTATTCATTCTACCTCAGGAATTCACCGTGAAGACAGATGCATCATCTCAGCTTGCAGAAATCTGTCAACAGGAGAGTATAATAAAATAAAGGATTTAACATAGAAAAGGAATCAGGGACGATCAGAGACCTCCATTTACTTGTCAGATGGCAATCAATAGCTTTTAGTGGCAGAACTGCCACATTTACTGTACTAGTTTGCTGCCATTCCTCACATAGCCTTTTGCTTAGCACAGGTCATTGCTGGCTTTTGTACTGATGTTTACACGGTGCTACAAAATGAAGCAATGTCAATAAAATTTCATGAATTCCCAATATGTTCCCTGTGACATGCTGTATACACAGAACATGTCAGTAACAGGCTAAATAGGTTCGCTTGAATAAACACTTATAGCAAGTCAAGGCAGCATGCATGTAAAAGTGAAGAAAAATGATACATTTTCCTTTCGAGTTAAGCCGTTCCTGTAAGACTGAGGAGATAAAAATAATGACCTCACAGTCACATAAAGATAAATTATAGTGAAATACAAATCCTTTACTTACAAGTGCCTCCAAGGTCAATGTCAAGTGTGACTGCAAAGATTCTTCATCTCAATCATTTCTCTGCTGTTGTTTCCTAAGACTTACAGAGGCTTCAGGCATATGTTCAATATAGTGTCCTCTTCTGAGCAAATTTGCACAAAAGCAATGCATTCATGGGGTACATTTGTTAGCCATGCAAATTGCAGTGGAACTAATAACGACATTAGCTGGAAATATTCACACAACTGTCAGCCTCTGTAACTATTACAGATGCAAATTATTTGCAAATATGTGAAGGCCTGTTTAACAAAGGTTGGATTTAAGGGGGGGTTATAGGTTTTTGAAACCACAACTAAAATCACTTTCTCTAAAACTACAAATGTCAGGACATTTATTAAAAGATTTATATAAAGAAAGTACTAATGGAAAATAAAGCTGAACAAAGCTCTAATTAAAACTAATTACCTCTAAAACCTCTAAAGATTTGTGTTGTTTTTGTACGATTCCTTGCAAAATAAAATCTGAAAACCTCTGAAAGTTGAATTGATTTAGTAAATATCTCTAGTAGTGTAAACTACTAGTTATTTACTAAAACTCTAATTAATCTCTTTTTTCAAACCAATTAAACTCTTTTATCAGTTATCAACGTTGCTACAAAATCAAGCTCCAATTCATATCATACAATTGACAATCCAAAGACGCATTTTTTTAGAATTTTCATTGAAAAAACTCTATTTGTTCAGATTATAGGATGAAAACCCAGACTTTATCAGATTATACAAAGTTAGATGAAGAAACAACTTCAGGGACAAATGCCATTGACTTCTACAGGTTTTGACCTCGACAGGTTTGAGATGGAGTATTTGCGGATTTGGATTTTTAGCAGTTTTGGAGTATGGTAAATCTCTAAAAATGTTATCTTTTTATTTTTCCACAAAAAAAATAGTTTCCCCCCTAAAATGGGCCTTTAAATTAATTGTGAATTCTTAGAGATTTAAAAAAAAAATAAAAAATAGGAAAACCACAAATTTTTTGAGATTGTCCATTTTTAGTTAATGGGTCCCCTAGTGTTATAGCCCATGACACCAGACTTGAAAAAAACTTTGTAAGAACCATATTTTTATTTCACATAGGAGAAATGTATTATCTAGGGCTATGATAAAATCTTCAGTGGTCCCCTTTTAATAGGTAAAAGTATGTGAAATGTTGCATTTCAAACTGGACACACAACCCCTACACATTTAGTTATTCCTAGAAGCCAGTTGACAATTGGTCTTCATTTTATGTTTGTGGATTATATTACAGTTTATAACAGAATATAAAATGAATAGGAGAAAAGCAAAATAAGATAACATGTGCAATTAAAAATGATAACGCAACCAAACCTTCAAAGTAAATCTGTTGTAATGGTTGCTTGGGTCAGGGACCTTCAACATCTATTATTTATTTATTAAACCTAGATTTTTTTTCTGGTCGAGGATTTTATGGGAAAAAAACTCGAATTTTTAGAGATTTATTGTACCCCAAAGCTGCTAATAATCCAAAAATACTCCATCTCAAACCTGTCGAGGTCATGTAGACGTCAATGGCAGTGGTGTAATCACCGGGGGAGCAAGGGGTGCCTGCTACCCCTCAGGGCCCACCACAGATTACACCACTGCAAATGCGGTAAGAAAACCGCATGTATGGAAGGGGCCCGCTGCACATCCTGCACCTTGGCCCGGTCAATGGCAGATGTCCCTGAAGTGTTTCTTGAAGTTATCTGCTCTGGATAATCCCAAAAATGTTGGGTTTTCTCCAGTTTTTTTTAGAAAATGTTTGATAATTTAGTTAAAATCCTGGAAGGGAGTTTGACCGGATATGTTTTTATAAATCAATGAGATTAATTTGTGTTTTAGTAAATGTGCCCCCTAGACAGCATTTTCATTTGCAAGCTGGAAACAGACAGAATAGTAAGGCTAAGCACAAAATAAGTAATTGAGAATTCATACTTAGGGTCCTATATACTAACATTCTGATTTTTTTTCACAAATTGTTTTTTTTTCACAAAAAATGTGTGTTTTTCTTATTTCTCTAAATGTAAAAACCACAACAGACTTTAATACAAAACTGTGTAAAGTAAAAGCTATCGAGGTCCCATAGAAGTCACTTGGTCCATTTTTTATCAGTTTTGGACTCTGAAGCAATCGAATTTCTTGAGGTTTTAGTGGTTTTCGCCACCTTAAAGCTGGTGAATTACCATTTTAGCCTATGGGGGACCTCCTGGAACCTTTACAGTGATTTTTTCAAAGTTTTGGAATTTCAAAGGATTTTGCCCAAAATCATTTGAATCGAACAATGCATTTGAATGATTTGAACAATTTTTATTCTATTGAAAACTGACCTATTCTGTGCATTTTCAATTCAATGGTCAAATTTAGCAGTTTTTTAACTTCGGATTTTGACCATTAGTTAATTTGTCTCTTAGGG